>NWBT01000041.1:810326-967509 GCA_003386485.1 Colletotrichum lentis | reverse complement strand
GGGGTTGGTTGTCTGATGGGGTGAATGGGACCAGATTGGCGGCCTGTGGACGTTGTGGGTTTGGGTTGAGCTGTAATTATGGATAAAGTCTCGATGTACAAGTCTGTCAAGAAACTGGCCGCAGACAGCCTCTTTTATGTCGTGGAATACAACTCCTCTATTTTGACACGACGGTGGTCACACCCGTCCCCGAGGATTCCGTCAACGTGATGGTGCTCACCAAGAATACAGTGATTACCAATAATCGCGGGGTCAAGCCGGCCATGTGGAGGGAACTATCTATGGTTTCATATGCACCGTGGGTGACGAATTTGGGAATACGGGCACATCATCGAACCGGACGGCCGCGGGGTGTCGGCGACGCGCTCGCCAACCAAAAGTCACGGGCAGCACGCGATCGATACCAAGACTGCCTTCCTCTTCAGATTGGTCCTGTAGCCAAAGGAGATGGATGGTTTAATCAGCCGTCCGTTGGACAGGATCGCTGTTGGTCTGCTTGGCCGAAGCCCCCGCGCGTTCGCGGATCCGGGGGGCATCACGACTCACGAGTGGGGGTTGCGCGATACAAGGGCCCGATTGTGTGCTCGGCGACGAAGCCACGGAGCCCAATCCCGTTTGAGAGGTCAATCGTCGCAATAAAGATTGTTTCGAGCTAGACCGGTGCGGAGAGAGGCATTACTACGTATTGGGAGGGGATGGGGGGAGGGGAACCATCAGTCTGCATATATCTTAACTCCGACTTCTCCTCTTTCGATGCTCCAGCTCGTGGGCGTGTGTGTGCTGCCTCCGTGGAAGCCGGGGATTAGTGACCAAGAGCGGTTAACTTTGGCAGAACAAACGGTCCATGTTCGGTCCAATGCACTTGGCGTTTCTCAAGAATTGCAGAGGGCAACCAAGCTCATGCCCAGACTACCTAACTTGGCGTGAATTGGGCTCGGATCGTGCCGTAGAGCCGCAACGCCGTTCGAGGCGCGCCCGCCGCAGTAAATACAGACATGTGAGAACATGCCGTCGGACGTTGTCCGTTGCGAGGGCGATAGACGCGCGCCTTTGTCTGCAGCACGCCATTGTGTCCAGAAACCTCGTCAGCGACATGTCCAGTTTCCCCTCTGTCGCCTCTGCAAGAAGTCCGATGTTGGCCCGATGGACCCTGGACAATGATGAAAAGGTGAAAAAGAAAGATGGAGGGGAAAAGCGCAAATGATTGTATAAAGCTCTATGGCTGCTCAGATAAAACGTGAGCTTTTTAAAAAAATTTAATTTTTTTTTTTTTGATGTGATTCTGATGCGCAGCCTCGGATATCAATTCGGCTTTGGAATGCCAGCCTAGCTTGGTCGTTCACAATGGGAGCCCCTGAGATCGAGAGGACCGCGGTCGCCGACTCGCCCCGGAGCAAGTCGCCGACTTCTGTCGGGGCCAAGGAGTCGCAAGCCGCCGTCACCGAGCTCTTGCAAGAGGAGCCGAAGCTGACGTGGAGGTCGTACGTCTGGGACACGCTGGACAAGTCTCCGGAAGAGCGCAAGTTCATGTTCAAACTCGACGCTGTCATTCTCACCTTTGCGAGTCTTGGGTACTTTATCAAGTAGGTCCGCCGACAACCACCCACACACGACACCGAGTAAGCGCCGTGGAGTTTTCGATACTGACTATTGTCCAAGGAACCTGGACCAGATCAACATCAACAATGCCTTTGTGTCCGGCATGAAGGAAGACATGAAGCTCTTCGGCAACGAGCTGAACTACATGCAAGCATGCTGGACTGTCGGATACGTCATTGGAGAGATTCCCAGGCAAGCCTTTCTTCTTCCAGAGCGATCCTCGGGACGCAAACACTGACCATGAGCACCTGCAGTAACATTCTTCTCACGCGCGTCCGGCCCTCCATCTGGATCCCAGCCTGCGAATGCACCTGGGCCGTTCTCACCATCCTCATGATCAAGTGCACCAACGTCACCCAGCTCTACGTCCTCCGATTCTTCATCGGTCTCGCCGAAAGCACCTTTTACCCCGGCATGCAGTACATCATCGGGTGCTGGTACCGCAAAGACGAACTGGCCAAGAGGTCTTGCATCTTCCACTCCAGCGGCTCCATCGGCTCCATGTTCTCGGGGTACCTCATGGCGGCCGTGTACAACCTCGGCGGCGTCCACGGATGGAAGGGATGGCAGTGGCTGTTCATCGTAGACACGGTCATCTCGCTGCCCATCGCCATCGCCGGCTTCTTCTTCCTCCCGGACGTGCCGGAAATCACGAGGGCGTGGTGGCTGACCAAGGACGACGTGGCGCTCGCGCAGAAACGCATGCAGCTCGAGGGACGCGCGAGCCGGCAGCCGTACACCAGATCAAAGATCAAGAAGATCCTGACGAGCTGGCACATCTACGCGCTGACGATGCTGTACATCTTCTTCAACAACGGGAGCGGCATCATGAGCCAGCCCGCCTTCCAGCTGTGGCTCAAGGGCGAGGGCTACAGCGTCAAGGACTACAACACCTACCCCACAATCACGTCCGCCATCACCGTCGTCACGACGTGGATCTACGCCTGGTCCTCCGACTCCTTATTCAAGGGCGAGCGGTGGCCGCCGATCGTCTTCTCCGGCGTGCTCAACGTCGTCGTCTACTCGAGCCTGGCGGCGTGGGCGATTCCCGACGCGTGGAAATGGGGCTGCTTCCTGCTCGTCGGCTTCGGCGGCGGCATCAGCGGGCTGACGTTCGCCTGGGCCCATGAGATCTGCAAGGACGACAACGAGGAGCGGGCCATCGTGACGGGCTCGATGAACCAGATGGCCTATGTTATCCAGGCCTGGCTGCCGCTCATCATCTGGCAGCAGGTCGAGGCGCCCCGGTATCCCAAGGGGTATATCACCATGATCTTCTTCGCGGTTGGCATGGCGGGGACGTCTCTTCTGATCAAGTATCTGCACCGCCGTGAGTTGGGGAAGAAGGCGTTGGGAGGAGTTGCGGCTTAGGTTGATGGACGTGGACGCGCTTGTCATCGACCTCTTGTGAGCCGTTGTTGCTTCTGGATATATGAGAGGCGCAAATACTAGATACTAGAAGTGGTCAAAAACTGTCCAAATGACACCGTGAGCGCAGTTTTGAAACAGAACTACACTTTCTGTCGACACATTGGATGGAACAAAGAAACCATGATGATTGTGCAGCTATTCTAGTGTTGGTTCGACATGCAGACAGGACCTACTACCCCCGTGATCATGGACCCGAGTCACCATTTTGATCAATGATGGCGAATTCCTTTAGGAGTTCCATTTTCTAAGCTGTATGAGAAGAAAAAAGTCTTTCCGACGGAAATCACAGAATACACACGAGAAACCTCAGCTTATGGACATGTTTGGTGTAACACAGCACGCATGCCATAGTCTGCCAATACACACGCAGTAATAGCACTTTCTTCTCGAGCTCTCTTTCGGAAAGACAAGCCTGAGTTACTCGGAGACGTAGCAACCGCGTCCAGCTCCCGGTAAAGCCCCCGTTTGACCTCTTCGCTCGCCCATGACATGTCCACCCCGGTTTTCTTTTTCTTTTTTTCCCGCAAAGCCCTGCCATCTCAGACATCAGCCAACGGTCCAAGCACATACATCGGCGAGAAACGTATCGACTTGTGTTTGGTATGATATCTGAGCTAGTCGTGGAATCATCACTGGTTACTCAGACCGGGATGCGGCACAGAGATAGAGGCTGATGTTTGCAACAATGTGGGGTAACAGGATTTGATGAGCCGACACTACTCTGCGTTACGTAGGCAGCGTTTAAAATTAAATAATGCGTCTGTGTGTAGACTATGAAATCGTTAGATATTACGTACTGCCCCCTAGTAAGGGCTAGCTAAGGGGGTAACCTTATAAAAAGGCTATATCTACGTATATTTAAGCGTCTAAATAGCTTTAATTAAACTGTAGTAATAACAGGATGCTACTAAAACAACAGCCTAAGACCTCTATAGTAGCAGCTAGTAACGTAGAGGGTCTATCTTTAGTGCTACTAGCTAATAGTACCTAAGCTTATAAGGCTGTATATACTATAGTTATTATAACCTTATTATAAAATTAACCTACTAGTAAGCTACTAAGTAGTAGTTAGATAAGAATTATTATAAAGTAGCTATTACTATAAATAAAACCTAAGTTAATTATCTTAAAGATAAAGGGTCTAATTATAGTAAAGAAAGTAGTAAAGAGGGTAGCAGTAAAGTAGTAAAAAAGTTATCTTAGTAAAAATAATAAGATTAGTAAAGATAATAAAGGCTATAAAGTTAATAAAGATAATAAAGTTAATAAAGTAAATAAAGGCTATAAAGGCTATAAAGGCTATAAAGGCTATAAAGGCTATAAAGGCTATAAAGTTAATAAAGGCTATAAAGTTAATAAAGGGCGTAAAAATTACCTAAAGGCTGTAAAGTTAATAAAGTTAATAAAGGCTGTAAAGGCTGTAAAGGCATAAATATCTTAAGGCTGTAAGAAAGGCGTAATTAATAATAGCTGCAAAAAAAGCGTAATTATTAAAAGCTATAAAAATAATACCTTTAATAAAGCCTATAAAAATAGCAAAAATAACGCCTTTAATAACGTAATTAATAACGTAATTAATAAAGCCTTTAAAAGCTATGCCTGCTAGCTATAATTTAAGCTTATTAAAGACCCCTCTAATTATAAAGTTATAATATAATTTAATAACTATAATAACCCCTTTAAAACTCCTTTTAAGACGCTGTTATAGGCCTTATAACTATATACTTTATTACCTTTATAGTACTAATAAAGTATACTTACGCCCTTTCCTATTAATTATAAGCTAAATATTTACTTCTTAATTAAGCCCTAATTTCTTAGTGTAGCGTTAGTACTAATTATCTACCCTTTTTAAACTATATAGCAGATAAAGGCGTTATTAGCTAGTAATATTATATAGATGTAATAGGAGAAGCAGTTATTAAAGGAGATAAAAGATTGTATTTAAAGCTAACTTTAAGGGTAATACCTCTTAAGAAAGAGATAGTTATTAATTAAATTTAGTAAAAAAAAGGTAACTATAAAGACGTTAGTTATATACTTTTATAATAACTTTAGCGCTATAAATAATAAATAGCTAGACTTACTGTAGGCTGCTATAGCTAAGTAACTTATATTAATTAATAGACACCTTTCTAATGTATTTTTTATAATTAAAATTATATATAACGCTAGGATAATTATATTAGCCTTAGGTACTTTAGTATAGACAAAATTAATAAAAGTAGTAGCTATAATTAAGCTAACTAGGGCAGGCAAAATACTATTATAAAAGCCTTATAGCTAACTAATTAGCTAGCCTCTACGCTTTAAGCTAAAAAAGCCTACATTAAATCTAATAATTAATAAAGTAGTTAAATAGGTAAATCTAAAAGAGAGGTTATTTTAGTAGCTAATAAAGCATTATTAGTGTACTAATTAGACTAGTTATTATAATAGTAATAGGTAAAGCCTAAATACTAACTAGTGCTTTATACTTAGAAAAGAGCACTTTTAACTTACGTTAGGTAACTTTAAGTTATAGTAGGAGGTAATATTAAAGCAGCAGCTAGGTATTTTAATTAATAATCCTCTACTAAGTGTAGTAATTACCTTTAGTTAACAGTATGCTGTAAAGGGTATAAAAGGTAAAGGAAAGGTAGTAAAGCAGGATATAGATAATAAAGCTGTAGTAGGCTAGCTAGCTAGGCTAACTGCTACTATATATCTAATAGGTAATAATACTATAGGAAACGTAGTTATTAACTTATCCTTTAGTGCTATAGAGATAGGCTAGTTATAATAGCCTTAATACACCTAGTCTCCTTATACTTAGTAGTAACAGTAATAGCAGCAGTATTAACTAATTAACCTAACGCTGTTTAGGCTGCTGCTGCTACTACTGCTGCTACTACTATAGACACTATTAAGAGGGGCTAATCTAATACTATTATTATTACTACTGTAATATAAAGAAAAGTTACTCTTAAGTAGGAAGGTTAAAGTAGGTGAATTTATTAAGTAGTTTACTAATTAAGAAGGTAACTAATAGGTAAGTAAAGGTAGCACTAGTAAGTCCCTTAAGTAATTTAGATTAGTTATATCTAGCCTTATAATTATCTAGTAACTACTAATTAAGTACTTCTCTAAGTTAGGTATACCTATTAGCTTAATTAGACTGCTAAAGTAGTTAATTAAGGCCTTTCTTATAATATAGGCCTTTTGTAAGTAGTTATAATAATTATTAATTTTAACTAACGCAGCTAGGTAACTAAGTAAAATTTTACAAGCTAGCAGCCTAATTATTAAGGAGAATAAAGTTAATAAAGGAGCTAAAGTTAATAAAAGAGCTAAAGTTAATAAAGGAAATATTTATAGTTAGCTTATTAAAAATAGGTAATTAAGTAAGTAGGCGTACCTTCTGTTAATAACTTACTAATTTACCTCTTTTGTAGATACGTTATTTATATTCTTACCTATAGGGCTAAGCCTAGTATTATTACTAAGCCTCTAACTAAGTTAATTTCTCCCTAATACCCTACTTAATTAATTACTTAACAATATTAATAACAAAATTAATAATAAAATTAATAATAAAGATAATACTATTAACCTACTAGGTATAAAGGCAGCTAACCTAATTAAAGTTACAGCTAGCCCTTTATTAATGTAATTAGATTTAGGCAGCAGTAAATAAAGAGATAGGTAAATAACAAAAGTAACAGAGAGGTTAGTAAGTAGTAGAAGTACTATAATAGTTATTTTACTTTAATAAAGGGCCTATAAGGCTATTTTTAATACGTTTTTTTTATCCTTTTTAATATGTTATTTTTGTTATTTATCTTAACTGTAGCCTATTTTAATAATAGTAATTACTCTACCTTAGAGGCAGTCTTAACACTGCTGTAGCTAAAATACACCTCTATATCCTATATAATAATAAGGTTATTAAAAATCCTTTCTATACCTTTAAAATTAATAAAGGAGTTACAAAAGTAGCCCTCTATTTACCTTATCCCTTACCTAACTTCTACTATGCAGTCTACTAATAGGTCTTTAAAATCTTACTTATTAGCCTTATCTTAATTCTATATAGTATATTACTATTAGGATAACCTCTTTAGATTACTAAAAAACGCCTTAATTAGGTTAAAGTTAAGTAAGTATAGAGGAAGAAACTTAAGTATAACGCTAGCAGTATTATATACCTCCTAAATATCTTATTAGTAATAGAAGCTTACGTTATCTATAATAATAACTAACTTTAACGTAGGAAAGGCAGTATATCTTAGTAATAAGCCCTATAATATTTACATAAAGAAGCTATTACTATTTATTATCCCTAGATATATTATAATGTTAATAATACTATTAAGGGTAAGAGCTAGTAAGATCTAATATTATTACCCTTACTTAAGTATAGTTTTTTAATAGGCCTTAAGATCTTTTAGCGTCTATTCTATCCTTTACGCGCTAGAACGCTTATTAATACTAGACTTATTAATAAATATAACCTACTGTAGGCTATACCTTTATATATAATATAACTAGGCGTGCTAAAGATCTTTATCTTATTAAGCAGTAATAGGATATGTTTTTTTTAACGTCTAACTAATAGCTTTAAGTTACCTACTAATATTTAACTTATAGAAGGTTATACTAAACTACTTAAATAGGAAATTATTTATCTTATTAAGAGTAAGGTTATTATAATACGCTAGAAGCTTTAATAGCTTATAAAGCTGCTAGTTCTTTAGCTTTATCTAACTATACCTTATAATAAGGTATCTCTTTA
The DNA here is from genome assembly GCA_003386485.1 of Colletotrichum lentis. Lineage (NCBI taxonomy): Eukaryota > Fungi > Ascomycota > Sordariomycetes > Glomerellales > Glomerellaceae > Colletotrichum > Colletotrichum lentis. The sequence continues at coordinate 959,705 of NWBT01000041.1, read as the reverse complement.
CCTACCTAGTTACTTAGTATTAATGTTACTACTGTCTTACAGTCTAGATAGAGCACTTTATCTAAGCAGCTACCTCCTTATTTATTTTCTCTATTAACATTAATATCTATACTATTTTCCTCTACTTATCCTTATTTAGTGTTAGCGCTATTATTAGTATTAGTTTTATTAACAGTCTAATATTTAATTAACAGCCTAATATTTAGTCTAATTAGCTAGTAATAGTAATAGATAGAATAGAGATAATAAGAATAAGAGTATTACAGGCTTTATAGGCTTTATAGGCTAATTAGGTTCTTAAGCAGCTTTCTAGTGCTTTTCTATACCTCCTCTAAGGTCTAGGTCGCATTATAAGACAGCGCTAAGTTATATATAATAATAATAGGGGATAAACCCCTATAGTAATTAATTAAATTAAAATTAACCCTAAATAGTAGTTTATATAGGTCTAAATAGCTTTACTTTAAGCAGTAAGCTAGTAATAGTAATAGTAATATTATTATAAAGGGCTAGGTAAGGCCTTATTTAGGTAATTAGTAACTTAATTACTAGTTATCTAAGCTAGGGAGTAAAAGGAGAGATTACACGCTATACGCTTACGTAGTGCGTAGAGCTTTTATACGCAGCTTACTTAAGTCTATAGCAGGTAAAGCCTAGTTATAACACCTTTATAGCGCAGCCTGTAATATATACTCCTTACCTACCTATAGGCGCCTATAAGAATTATAGTAGGTCTATAGTGCCCCTTACTACTAGTGCCCTACAGGCTGTAGCCCTATAGGCTGTAGCCCTACACTACCTATAGCCTAGGCGCTATAAGTAAGTATTATAATAATTTTATAGGCTATTATTTTCTTCTTTTTTTCTTTCCTTTTTTCTCTAGCCCTTATAATTATTAAAAAGTAGGTTAGATTTACACCTATTAGCACCCCCTTTTCCTTTATTAGTGTATATAGCTTATACTAATTATTATATAGTTAAACAGATTATATAATAGCTATAAGTCTTACCCTTCTAAGTGTATACACCCTATATATACATACTTTTTAACTATTTAGTTTTAATTCTAATGTTACTAACAGCCTCTTACTCTTAGTCCCTCTCTAGAGACTTATATATTCTCTACCCCTATTAATAATGCTGCTACTACTACTACTGCTGCTGCCTCTGCTGCTACTACTGCTGCTACTACTACTACTACTACTGCTAACGCTACTGCTAAGCCCCTAGCTATATATTATCTTATATAAGAATTATATATTTAGAGCTAACTAGCGTATAAAGTCTGCTTTATAAGTATGCTTAGGATAAGGAATTAGATTATTCCTTACTTTTTAAGACCCCTATAAAGCGCTATAAGCGTATAAAGCATACTAGCCTTTAGGCTGTTCCCTATTTTATATATACTAACTAGCTTATAAAGCATACTAATATAGCCTTATATACTAATAAGCTTAGTACTAGTAGTTATTATGCTAACTATATATATAGTAGCTACACCTACCCTCCTTCTATATATTTTATCTTATAAAACACTCTTTTATAGTTAGTACTAACCTTACGTTAGATCCCTATTAACTCTCTCTCTCTCTACTAGGAGATAGTTACTACTGCTACTACTATTACTATAGCCCCTCTAGGCTAGCTTAGGGAGCTTATAAGTCTAACGCTCTAATTACACTATTTTATTACTAATAGGTATATAGGACTAATATTACTATTTTACTACTAAGGCTTAGAAAGACTTAACTACTTTAGACTAGGCTTATATCTATATACAGTAAGATAAGCTTTATCTTATGTATTTATATAAGATAAAGCAGTATATTAGTTTTGCTAGTAGTGTGTCTATTACATCTCTTACTGCTGCTACTTCTGCTACTACTACCCCTACTGCCCCTATTAAGGCTGTATTTAACTCTAGCTAGGTTGCTTCTACTGCTGCCTTACTTACTATTACACCTGCTGTTAGTATTATAACGCCTAGTAGGGTTACTCCCTTAGGAGGCCTTTTAGCTAACTAGGTAGAGCGCCTTATTATAGCTTATAAGAGTATTACTAGTATGCTAGCTTTTATATGTTTATATACCCTTATACGTTTATTATACTTACTAACTGCTTATAGTTTGTTAATATAGTGTATTTAAGCTATACTGCTAATATTACTACTGCTGCTACTGCTACTACTACTGCTGCTGCTGCTACTCCCTCCTCTTCCTTTAGTAAGGGCTATAAGTACTCCCTAGAGCTCTAAGTAGGGGCTACACTTTATACGCCCCTTAAGCTCCTTTTACGCTACCTATTATTAGTTAAGAGAGTTAGGCTATAGCCTAGAAATAATATTACTTCTACCCCTATGCTTCCTTTACTTAATATATACATAGGTTAGATTGCTATTATAAATGTTAATTAGGCTATATTCTGCTTTATAGGTGTTAAGCGCTATAGTATTACTTATAAGATCTATAGGCTTCTAGGTAGTATTAGTAAATCCCTCCTACTATACTAACGCCTAGTGTAACTTACTGCATTCTTACTTCCTCTACTTAGCTATAATAATCTCTTTAACATACTATTCTTACTTACTATCTTCTATTATTAGAGGGGGTTATATATCTATAGTTTATTACCCTAGTAAGAGGTTAGTTACAGCCCTCTATAGGAGGTTAATATAGAAATAATTATAGATACTATCTAGTACGTTAAGTTAGATAATAAGGAGGTTAATAACTCTTATAACTATATACTTACTGTAAAGCTAATTAAGCTTACAGTTAGGCTAAAGGGAGTAGTAGTTATATAGGTTTAGCTAAACCTTATTACTAACGTTAAACCTCTCTACTACGCTATAACGCTTATTTATAGTATCTTTAGTACGCTACTAAGTTACTACTATAGCAGCTTACACTATATATATTATATCTATTATCCTCTATATAAGCTTTTCTGCAGCCTTCTTATATAACCCTAGTTCTAGTTCTTTATTCTTATGTACTTTAACTAGTTCTATATAGTACCTATAGGTAAGAAAGAAAGAGCTAACCCCTATTACTAATACTATGTAATTATTAATTATAAGTTATATAACTAGAAGCTATTACGCTTAGTCCTTCTAGAGGTAGCTAATATAGGTGTGTAGTATAGCTTAAATTTCTTAGTTAAATTATTTAGTAGCTCTATTACTCTAGGGGTAGTAAGCTATACTTAATTTCTATATAACCCCTATTAGCATATAGAAATGCTTCTAAAACTTACTTATCTAGTTACTACCCCTATTACTAATAATACTTTTAGGTATACTATAGAAGCAGAAGTAGTATTTAAGGAAGCATATTATATAGGCCTTTACCTCTATAGTGTCTATAGCCTTAAGGGTAATTACTTTACCTAGCTAGTTAGAGATTACTTAAAGAAAATACGCCTTTATAGCGCCTAAAGGCAGTAAGTCTATAATAAAGTCTATTAAAAGGTTGCTTTATAGGCGCTCTAGGATTTTAAGGGGCTATAGGTACCCTCTCTTTATATATTACTAGACTTTACTCTAGCTGTAGACATTATAGTTATATATAAAACAGTATACAGCCTATATCTAACCTAGCTAATAGAAGCGTTAAGAGATAATTTTAAGTATACTATTACAGCCTAGGTATCCTAATAGGGTTAAATTATAGCTTTACTATATTAACCTTATATATAACTTATTTAATAGAGAGTTTAGGTTATTATCTCTAGGGACCTAGAGACAGCTACGCTAGGTAAGACGCCTAGCTACATCTAGTGCGTAGTTACTAATCTAGATGCATACCTTAACTTTAATAGGAAGTATATATAAGCTGTTTATAATAGCATTATAAATACACTAAAGGTCTATATCTATATCTTATATTATCTCCTATATCTATTATAAGGACTTATTCTCTAATATATAGGTCTTTAGCACTAGGGGTAGTTTATATTATAAGCGCTAAGCCCCTAGTATATAGTTAGTATATAATAGTAAGGCTAGTATAAAGCGTTCTAGTATAACTTAGATAATATAGCCCTACTCCTATTTATTATCCTAGCTTACTAGCATATCTTATTCCCTATATAATAGTATATCTAGAATGCTTACTTCCTTACCTAAGTAATAAATACTATAGAAGTTATACTTTACTAGTTTCTCTACCTAGTAGCTTTAGCGCTCTATTAGCTTCTACTTTATTATAAAGTACTTTAGTAACTTATAGTTAGTAATAATATAAAATAGCTTATTAGCGCTTTAGAGCTCTACTTACTAGGCTTATAAGCACTCTATTACAGCTAAAAGTTCTTTATTATAAATTAGGTAGTTATACTACACTAAGGTAAGCTTCTATAAGTAGAAAGTAACTAAGTAGAGGTTACTATCCCTATTAAGCTGTATAAGAGCCTTACTAAGCGTAAAACTTAAGCAGTCTGTCTTAATAAGGGTAAACACTATTAGGTTAAAAGCGTAGAGTAGTAGCGCTATAGAAAATATATCTTTAAGCTTAGTAAAGGCTTCCTAATATGCTTTAGACTATATAAAAAGCATACTCTTTTTTATAAGCGTATTAAGCAGCTTAATAATAGTTATATAGTCCTATATAAATATATAGTAATAGTTTATAAACCTTAGGAAACTATACACCCCTTTTACGCTTATAGGTGCTAGCTATTTATAAATTATATATATCTTCTTAGGGTCTATAGAGACCCCTTTCTTAGCCTTAAAGATAAAGCTAATATACTTAACTTTCTTTATAGTAAACTTACTCTTAGCTACGTTAAGGCTTAGTCCTACTGCGTAAAGGGCTTAAAAGATATACTATACTTTATCTTTATAGTCCTTTTTTAACCTACTTAAGTATATAAGTATATTATTAAGGTAGGCTATAGTAAAATCGTTAAGGAAGCCCTATAGCGTACTATTAATAAACTACTACTATAAGGCTAGTGTATTAGTAAGCCTAAAGAGGTAAATAAGCTATTTAAAGAGCCTATAGTATATCTAAAATATAGTTTTTAGCTTATTACCTTTAGTAATATGTATCTTATAGAAGGCAGCTATAATATCTACCTTCATAAACTATTTTAATAACTCTATATATCTAAGAGTCTTAGATATTAGTAGTAAGAGGTACTAGTTCTTCTTTATAATAGCGTTAAGCGCTTTATAATTACAGTAGAAACGTAGTCTACTACCTAGCTTATATATAAACAGAATAGGCATACTAGCTGTAAAGCTACTTACCTAAATAAAACCCTTATCTAGGAGGTCCTAAAGTGTGTTTTTAAGGATAAGAAGCTTCTTATATAACATCCTATATAACAGTCCCTAAGGTAATTTAAGAACGCTAATTAAACTAGTGTAGAACTAATTAGATCCTATAGTTAAGATTAGTTACATAATGTAAAAAAAAACAAAAAAAAAAATAACAGCAGTTAGCCTAATATAAGCACTATACCCTATTCTTATGCTGTTAACTTAGTAAGGTAGCTTATTTAAAAACATATAGTACTATAGGGGTTAGTATAGTCTACTTAATGCTAGATTAACTTACTAGAGATAGCTTTGCTCTTAAGGTCTATACTACTAAGGTTAAGAACTCTTAACTATAGAGGTATTTAACCTTAAGAGGCAGGCTTGTTAGGTATATATAATTAGCTAGAATAGAATCTCCTAGGATTCTCCTATTAACTATACCTGCAACCTGCTAAACCTGCAATCTAGATAAATCTCCTTTGCTGCAACCTGCTAAACCTGCGATTCAGACAAATTATCCTAAAACTAAAGCAACTAAATCAAATCCTCCTTTCTAATCTCATTAAGTCTAATCTAAAGGTTAGAGAAAAGAGATTTTGCTAGAAGCTCTAAGGTGTTAGTTAGAAACTTAATGCGATAGTTATACTTAATACATGTCACTAGACCCCTAGAAAATAAAACACGTTCACATAATGCATAGCCTAGAAGGGCGTCCCTAAGGTAATAGTGCTTCTTTTCTGCTTACATCCTTCTCTAGCTTAACGTAGTAGTTAAAACTACTTTATTAGGGCAGTAGGTCTATAGATAAGAAGGGGTTAAAGAGGTCTTTAAATTCCTTTCTTACCTACTTAGGAAGCACTATAACTACAGCAGTTTGTTTTACTTCCTTCTCTACCTTTAGTTATAATGCCTTTTCTATATTAGCTAAGCTAATAGCTATAATTTACCTAAATGTAGCTACACTCTGCTGCTTATTAGAGGCGTCTATATTAGAGGCGCTTATATTATATAGGTAATTTACTGCTTAGTAGTAGGCTTTTTCTTTATATACAGCCTAGCAGCAGACTACTATAAAAGATATAGCGTTTAAGATATATACTTCTTATATTTATTATACTCTTTCTAACTCTTCCTATCTAACTAAGTAGAGTATAAGGCTAGTATAGCTATAGTAAACTATCCTTTTTACTACGTTATAAACAGCTTAGTTATCTTCTATCTAAGGCTTACCTAAGAAGATATCTATATCTAGGCTGTATACTGCATATATATAAATATGTTTCTAGTAGCTATAAAGGTTAAGCATTAAGATAATAACTCTATTAGTATCTATTTTTATAGCTCCCTCTATAAACCCTTATAAAGGTATTTTATATTAATTAATATATAGTAAGTATAATTTATATATAAAGTTATAATTAACTATAGTGTAGATATTACACTTAGTGTTAATTAAGGCTTATATAGAGGTTCTTTTATTAATATAGGCCTCTACTAGTGCAGCTAGCCTACTTATTTTCTATTTATATTAGAAGTCCTCCTACCCTATATGTTCTTTACTTATAGGCTTTAGAGCCTAATTTTATCCTAGAGCTACTTTTTTTCTAATTTAGATATTTCCTTAGTGCTGCTAGAGGCAGTTATATAGTCTGTTTTATTATTAGGATGTAATTTCTACTTAGTAACTACTTATATAGTTATAAGCTTCTTCTTCTTTTTATACTCCTTAGGGTAATCCTACGTAAGGTAGCCTACTTTATTATAGTTAAAGCACTTTTATATTTCTTTATATAGCTTATACTTAGGTTTCTTACCTATCTTTATAGCTACTAACCTTATAGAGCCTACTATTAAAATGTCTCTATTAGCGTCTATTTTCTTTATTACAGCTAGATATATATTATATAGGTAACTTTAGAGCTCCTCTACCTTCTATATAATATAACTAATAGTTAGTACTACCTTTAGAAAGGTCTAAGGTATTATAACTATAACTAATACGCTCTTAAGGCAGAAGTTAAGTACGTTAGTTATAAGTGTAATCTATACTTCTGCTGCCTAGGTCTCTATGCTAGCTTCTACTAGTATATATTTAAACTTTAGGTAGAAGGCTATAAAAGACTTATATTCCTTTATTTAAGTGCTTATTAGCGCTATAGCAGCTCTAGCCTATACGTTTAGGTTACTAAAGGTGTAGTCTAGGTGCTCTATAAAGTATATAACGTTATAGGTGCTATCCTAGCTGCCTTTCTTATAGTAGGTAGTAACTATCTGTTAGGGGCTAACTTTAAGGTAGAAGTATATATAGTACTAAGCCTCCTAACTAGAGGAGAAGAAAATAATGTTAATCTTAAGCTTATTATGTATCTAGCGCACCTATAAGGAATAGTGCTTATATAACCCTAAGAACTTTAGTAGGCTTAGCAGCTATTTTTACTTAACGTTAGTAACTATTACCTCTATAGGTAAGGAGGTAGTAGGACTTATTATAGGGGTAAGTATAGTAGTTATTATAACGTTAGTAAGCGTCTATATTTATATTATAAGTAAGAAGATAAGTTATTTAAGAGAGGCTAGCTAGTTATTACTAGATACAGAAAAGCTTATATCTTATATTAACAGCTTAGGTATTACACCTATTATTTTGTCTTAGTTGCTTATTATGCAGTATAATTAGTAAGGGTAGTAAATTATAAGCTTAGATATATAAAGGGCTAAGTAAGGCCTTATTTAGGTAATTAGTAACTTAATTACTAGTTATCTAAGCTAGGGAGTAAAAGGAGAGATTACATACTATACGCTTATGTAGTGTATAGAGCTTTTATATGTAGCTTACTTAAGTCTATAGTAAGTAAAGCCTAGCTATAACACCTTTATAGCGCAGCCTATAATAATTATAATATTTAAATACTAATAGTTCTATAATTTATAATCCTACTAGTAAAAAAGTAGTTAATTTAGATTAGTATATATTTTATTAAATTAATAGGGGTAATAGTAATAAGTTAATATTATGTATATTATACGTTATATACGTATCTAACTGTATATATAACTATAACTATTATATTACCCTTACGCCTAGCCTTACTACCTAACTTAGCCCTTAGTAACCCCTTTTCTAGGTGCCTAAGGCCTCTATAAAGCCTACTACCTAAGGCGAAGCCTGCAGCAGTCCCTCTAATATTTACTAAGTAACTAAGCTAAATTAGGCTAATAACTTCTATCTCTATACACCCTTTTAGCGCGCCTAAAGTGCCCTCTATAGGACCCTCTAATTTAATACGCCCCCTTAGGGAAGCCCTTCTTATAGGCCTTTATAGCTTATAGCTATAAAGGGTAGAGCCTTTACTTTATAATACCTTATATAAAAGGCGCTTAGAAAGGGCTTTCCTATAACCCTATAGTGCTTATAGGGTACTAGTGTGTAGGAGATTATAAGTCTCCTCTACAGCCTATATGTCTTCCTTTATTATCTACGCTTCTAAGTAAGCCTTATCTTTAGTAAGCTTTTACGCTTAGTTACACTTAAGAAACACCTTCTTATTAGTTATATTTATCTATTATAGGAAGGCCTTATGCTTTAATAGGTTAAGGGCCTTAGTAAGTCTGTCTGCTATAAGCTCTACAGACAGCATTATGTATATACGTAATGTTAACACGCTACTAAGCAACCTTCTATTATAACTAGTAGTTATAAATATCTACATAATATAACTTTATATAAAGCTTTAAGAGCTTCTTAGTTATAAGATTAACAGTCTGTTAATTATTATATTATATCTATATTCTTATAGGCTAAGGCGCTTTTAATATATACGTTAAGTGCTAGCTGCGCTCTATAGGGAGCTATACTTATAAGCGTAATATTAATTAGCTAGCAAAAAGGGCTTCCTTAGCTGCTTATAAGAGCGCTAGAAGCTCTACCTTAGTAGTTAATATAGTAATAGTATCTTACTTATTAGCCTGCTAGGTAATAAGGCCTCTAAAAAGCTTTATTATAAAGGCCTAAGAGCTCTTATAGTTAAGTAAGTTATCTATAAAGCTTATGTTAAAGGTAACCTCTAAGGCGTCTTTATTACTACTAGGCTTAGCACTAAATTAAAAGTAGAGGTAACATATATAATAAAGGTATAATAATATATAGTTAGCAGCCTTCTAGTAGGCTTTACTTAGGTTCTAATTAAACCTTATAAGCCTACTTACTATAAAGGTAATATTAAGGCGTATTATAATAGTAGTATAAAGGATTATACTAACCTTCTGCTAGTATCTATTTATCTTATAATATACTACGTTATTAGCATATAGTAGAAGCTCTTCCTTTATTATAAGGGTAAATTTATATATATTATCTATAACGTTAGTATACATAGGGAGTAGTTTTATAGCCTTCTCTATATATACTGCTTATAAAAGCTAAAGTCTTCTGCTTATATAGTCGTATAGGACTTTAAGGCTTAGGAACTACTAGAGCTCCTAGCCTCCTTTAAGGTAATACTTTACTTAGAGGGCTTTTAGCTCCTTAATTACTACACGCTTATAGGCCTTTAGAAACGCTAATATATAGTTATTAATATAAAAGAAGAATGTAATCTAGTCTTTCTGCTAGTAGTAATCTTTACTTATAACGTATTAAAAACCTTATGTAATAAGCCCTACTTTAAAGTGCTATTACTAGAGGAGAGGTAATTAGTATAAGCTGTAAAAGGCTTTCTAAAGGCGTATAATAACGCCTTTCTTATAGTAACCTAGTAGTAACTCTATATATACCTCCTTATTAATATCTATATAGATAAATATATTAACAGTATTATATTAGAGTAACTTTAAGTTAAAGCAGGCAGCTAGGGCTATTAATATTTAGAAGGATATACCTACTAATATAGCTATATATATATTATGTAAATCTTTTACCTATTAGTTACTATATATAATAAGCCTTACTTTTACCTTTATAAGGCAGCTATACTTATTAAGCTTATATATATAGACTTAGATACAGTTAAGAATCTAATTACTATAAGTAGAGCCTTTAGGAACTTCCCTCTATAACCTTAACGTCTTATAGCTGTAAAGATAGCTCTTTTTAGCCTCCTTAAAAGCTTCTTTAAAAAGGTACTTTACTAGCTAACTATATAATATAGGAAGGGGAGGTAGGTGTTTCTAGTAGGTACCTATTAAAAAGGCTACTCTACTGCTTCTAACAGTAAGCCTATTAGCTACCTTCTGCTTCTAGCCTACATTAGGCTACACGCTAGACATACCTAGTTACGCTTTTAGCTTTATTATAGGCGCACCTAGTAGACCTACACTTACTAGCAAAATAGGGTAATTAGCCCTCTCCTGCAGTATATAAGTGCTATCTAGTTGTTTTTACTTAGCTTTAATATATAAGTATTACTTCTAGTAGGAGCAACCTATTAGAAACGCAGCCTTAAAAGATTATCTTAGCAGCTTATACTTAAGAGTTATATTATTAGCAGCTCTTTTAAGCGTTTATAATTAATATTCTTAAGATCCTTCTTCCTACCCTCTTATATTAAGTATATCTCTAAGGGTAGTTATAAATAAAGCCCTTAGAGGTAGCGTTATTAATAGCGTTATTAACGTAAACCTTACTTTAGTATAAGGTAATAGAGGGGCTAGCTCTTTACAGCTATAATTTAAAGGGTTTTTAGTTTTATAGCTGTAAAGGGTTATACTATTAGGGCCTTCTGCCCCCTTAGCGTAGTTAGTATATTCTTAGATCTTATTAGCTTCTTTATCTACTACATACATAAAGCTTCTTTCCTACGCCTCTTAGCGTATAAGACGCTTAATTATAGCAGCTATTTCCTATAGATTACTCTTATATATATTATTAGTAAGCTTTATAATATTACTATTAAAGGTAACCTTCTTATTAAAAATAACATCCTATATAGTAAAAACTTCACCCTAGGTAAGGCTCTATATCTAATATAAGTTACTTAAGCTGTAGCCTATAAGATAGCTAATCTAGGCCCTTAAGGCTAGTTATTAGCGTTAATTACAGTAAAGTTAGGTGTTAGCAGTAAGTATATACGCTTTATAACTATATACATATAGGTAAGAAAGGTCTAGCTAAGTATACACTATGTTAGCTTTACTCTAAAAGTGTTTATACTATAGTTAGTATAGGGTTTTCTAACTGTAAGACGCTTACAGCATATAGTTATAAAGGTAGGTAGCTACTATATAGACCTCTAGCTAAAGGATGTTTAGTAGGTATATATTAATTACTATACTATATACTCTTTACTTAATAACTGCAGTAATACGCTCTATAGCTTTATTTTACGCTTAGGTATTTAGAGCGCTTACCTTAAGGCGTATACTATATACCTCTATTACATCTATAATATCTAAGTAGTATAAAAGCTTATTATTAGTCTTAATAACCTTTATCTAATAGTTATATTATACTTCTAATAGGGTAAGGAAGTCTATAAGCGTAGTAAGTAGTATCTTAGTAGTCCTTTAGCATAAGTAGAAATCCTATATATAACTACTGCTGCAGTTAGAAATTATTATATAAGATATATACCCTATGTAACTAACCTTTAGGTTATAGAAGTTAATTACTAAGCAGTCGCTAGGCTCTACGTAGATTGCAGATTTATATAGGCTACACCTAACTAAGTAGTAAGCCTTACCTTTTATATAGGCGTTATAGTTAATAATATAAATCTTATAATTATTAGAGCCCTTAAGATATACTCTATAAGCTATATTAATAATCCTCTTAATTACTTTAGGGCCTAAGTAACCTAGCCTGTAGTGCTAAGTAAATAGGCTGCTAAGAATTAGCTTCCTATATATCTTTATTTAAGAACGCTAATTAAACTAGCGTAGAACTAATTAGATCCTATAGTTAAGATTAGTTACATAATACAAAAAAAAACAACAGCAGTTAGCCTAATATAAGCACTATACCTTATTCTTATACTGTTAACTTAGTAAGGTAGCTTGTTTAAGAACATATAGTACTATAGGGGTTAGTATAGTCTACTAGAGATAGCTTTACTCTTAAGGTCTATACTACTAAGGTTAAGAACTCTTAACTATAGAGGTATTTAACCTTAAGAGGTAGGCTTGTTAGGTATATATAGTCAGCTAGGATAGAATCTCCTGCAACCTACTAAACCTATAGTTTAGATAAATTATCTTAAAACCTACTAAAGCAACTAAATTAAATCCTCCTTTCTAATCTTATTAAGTCTAATCTTATTAACTCCTTATCCTACTTAGTTATACCTATGCTTAACCTAAACAACCTCTTTAAACTAAGCACCCCTCTTAATTATAACCCCTTAGAGGTTATAAAACAGTTTATAACAGCTTAGATAAGCTCTATTATTAAGCAGTATAGAGGGAACTCTCTATATAACATTATTGCTATTAATAGCAGAATAGATAACTATATAGTAATTAATATTACTAGCGTTAGATTAGTAATCTTACTTCTTAATAGCCTAGCAGCTAATACAGGCCTAATTATTAGGGTAAGGTAGGCCTTATAGCAGCAGCTCTGCTCTTTTATTAGCAGGATAGCCTAGAAGTAGGATAATATATCTAAAATTACAATAATAAAGAAGCACTTAGGCTAGCTGTAGGTAGTGATCTGCGCTATCTAGTAGGTGCAGTATAATTAAGGGACAGAAGTAGAGATTTTACTAGAAGCTTGTTAGTTAGAAACTTAATGTAATAGTTATACTTAATATATATTACTAGACCCCTAGAAAATAAAACACGTTTACATAATGTATAGCCTAGAAGGGCTCTATACATCTTTATAGTGTATTTATTTTATTAGCGTAATTAGGGCGCTTTATCTAAGCCTATAGGAGGTAAAGGTATAGCAGCAGCTAAAGCAGCCTTTACCTTAAAGGGCCTATAGTTAAGGACCTATTAGTTATAAATATTATTAAGGTAGGCTATAAAGAACCTATCTATCTTTTGTAGGCAGTTTATTTTTAGGGCTTATATCCTACTAAATACCTTATTACTTTAGCTTCTTAAAGGACACTAAGTTAGCTGCTAGGCTAGAGTAAAAGGTAACGTTATATAGGGTAAGCTTTATAATAGTGCCTATATGCCCCCTAAGCTTAATTTACATAGTGCTATATGCTTTAATAGGTAGTTACTATAAGCTAGCCTATAGGAAATTACCTACTAGTGTAGCCCTTATTATCTTAAACTATAAAGGCTTATTAAAAACATATACTATTAAGCCTAAATCTAATATTACTAAGTAAGCTAGGTAATAAAGGCTTTTTATAGTGTAAAAGGAGGCTAGTATAATCTTTCTTTTATACTTACTATATAGTTAGTTATTCTTAATAGTTACTACCCTTACCTCTTATAGGCGTTTAGTAAGCTTTAGGTTACATTATATATACTTTTTAATTATAGCTTTAACTGCTTTACTCTACTACTACTTTTTAGGGCGTATATAAGGAAAGGCATACTAGCAGTAGTTAATATAGTACCTTAGGTTAAGGTAAAGCTAGTAGCTTATATGTTTTAAAAGTAGTATCTCTACTATGCTTATACTTAACCTCTCTTACTTAGGTAGTACGCTTTACTCTTATAAAGGCGCTAGAGGCCCTAATAATAATAAAGATTACTTATAGAGTGCGCTTAGCTTATAAGATTATATCTACTAGCAGCCTCTATAGCTATAATTCCTACTACTATAGTTTCTATTATTTTAATTTCTATAGTTACCTTTAGGGTTCTTCTAACCTATATTAGTTAGGCTAAAGGCGCTATATATAGCCTTTTGCCTAATAAGTATATTACTAAAGAGCTTTATTACCTCTTATATATTACTTATTATTATAGAGATTATAAGATCCCCTTTCTTAGTATCCTTTTTACTTTACTGTAGGTAGGTAAATACCTATTAGGTAAGGTAACTAGTTAAAAAGGCTTTTATAATATTCTAAAACTAGTGCTTTAAGTGCTATACATTAGAGACTTTATTAACCTTTATATTATAAAGGGTACTTTCTTATATAAGAAGCTATTTCTTAAGCTTCTTTATGTTAGTAAGGTAATTCTAAGCGTCTTTATAGAGAATTCTTTTATATTTTATCTACGCCTTATTATACCTTTCCTTTAGACGCTTAGTAATATAATTCTTAAGCTTCTTTACCTATTAGTTAAGGTGTTTATCTAGCTTATAATAGTGTTCTAAGAGCTTAATACTTATAGTATCTCTAAACTAGTCCTATAATAGGGTGTATTTTTATATATATATTTTATATTCTTTTAATATATTAGTATATTTACTTTACTATTCTTTATATAATAGTAGGTTACTTAGTAAGAGCTTATAGACCCTTTTAGCCTATAAGTTAGCTGCTACTATAGGCTTAAGGAGTAATCCCTAACTAGCTATTAGGATTAAGGTTACTTCTACCCCTTAAGCGCTTAAGAAGCTTAATCCTATATATAGAGCTTAGTATCTTAGATAGTTATAAGGCTAAAGGCGTATTAGGCGCTTTATAAGTGCTATAATAGTCTTACTAAGCTTATAAGAATTACTTACTAATAGGTTAATTACTTCCTATAGGTTATAGGCTTTAGCTTTTACCTAGAGCTGCTTAAACTAGATAGTCTAGTTAGAGGAGGATTTTAAAGTAATCTTTATGTTATTAGTTATTATTATATACTTTTTGCTTATAGGAATTACATTACTAAGCTTATTACTATTAATTTCTAAGTATATAAGACTCTTAATTATTAAATTAATAGAGGTAATAGTAATAAGTTAATATTATATATATTATATGTTATATATATATCTAACTATATATATAACTATAACTATTATATTACCTTTACACCTAGCCTTACTACCTAACTTAGCCCTTAGCAACCCCTTTTCTAGGTGCCTAAGGCCTCTACAAAGCCTACTGCCTAGGGTAAAGCCTACAGCAGTCCCTCTAATATTTGCTAAGCAACTAGGCTGAATCAGGCTAATAACTCCTATCTCCGCGCACCCTTTTGGCGCGCCTAAAGTGCCCTCTGTGGGACCCTCTAATTCAACACATTTCACAGTCTACGCATGGACGCGTTATTTAATTTCGAACGCTGCCTACGCAACGCAGAGTAAGCAGGGTTTAGACCTTTTCGGTCGTCCTTTTTTCAGTGGAATTCTTCTTGCATGCCAAACATACCTGTTTGGCCTCGACATATTGTTCCTAGTCCCCGGCTCAGATGCTCAATGGGAAACTGTCCATTCACATCTCATCCAGTCATCTCATATCTTGTGTCCGCTTTCCACTAGACCGGTCTCTTCCGATCATCTCCCCATGGGTCTTTGTGCGGCGTGCTAACTGGCGGAGGAGTACCGTGGCATCCTGTCGGTTCGAATATTCGCCGACAGGACGAGAGAGGAGGGAGAGAGGTGGGACGATATCTCCAGAGCTCAGGAGGGTAAACACTGTCAATTCGGCAGAGTCTAGCGGCCGCTGACCGGTCGGGCCCCTTTTCTTAGTTCGTCGTCTCCGCCACCGTCCGTCTGCTTATCTCCCTCGCCCGTTGTTGTCCGCCCATCTAGCCGTCGGCCCACCCTCCGGTTCGCGGCGGTTGGAAAGGCATACGGAGGGGGGCCAAGCGCGTCGTTCTAGTCGGCCAAGATCGGCAGAGATAAGCATCTTGGATTACTTTTCTTTCTCTCCCCTTTCCCTCCGTTTGTTCCCGTTTGTTCCCGTTCGCCGCGGAGGAGTCGCACCAGCCCCTCCCCGCCGTGGGATCTGCGTAGAATGGCAGCCCTCTTCAAAAGGGCGACCATCCGGTGGCGGTCCCGGGACGCGACTCTCTGCGGGCCCGTAGCGAACCCGGGCTCCCTCGCAGACCATCACGACGACAACGGTGAAGGGCAGAGCTTACTCGCCAACATGGAATCATCATCCGACGTCCAGCAGCACCCTCCCGCCGCCGAGGCGCGGGATGGGGAGCGGCAGCACATTGACGACGGCATGGCCAAGAAGATTGTCCGCAAGATCGACCGCAACATCATCCCGCTGCTCTTCATCACGTACATGCTCAACTTCATGGACAAGACCATCCTGTCGAGCGCGTCCGTGTTTGGTCTCAGGAACGACACCGTACGTTGCTTTTCTCTGTGCTTTCCAGGACTGATAATACCCGAACCTACACTGCCGTCCGATCATCAACGTCTTGGTTCATGGTCACTGACGACGGCGCACAGAACCTCAAGGGTCAGAACTACAGCTGGGTGTCGAGCATCTTCTACTTTGGCTACTTCGCCTGGACGTACCCAACCTCCGTCCTCATCGCGCGGCTGCCCGTCGCCAAGTACATGACGGCCAACACCTTTTTTTGGGGCGCCGTCGTCGCCCTCACGGCCGCCTGCCGCAACTATGGCGGCCTGCTGGCCGCGCGCTTCCTCCTCGGCATCGCCGAGGCCAGCATCACGCCGGCCTTCATGTTCCTCACCTCGACCTGGTACACCCGCGACGAGATCCCGACCCGCACCGGCATCTGGTTCGCCGGAAACAGCGTCGGCGGCCTCGTCGCCTCCTTCGTCGCCTTTGGCTTCGGCCACATCTCCAACGATGACAAAGTCGGCCCCTGGCGCTGGATGTACATCGTCCTCGGCGTCCTGACCTTTGTCTGGGCCTTTGTTCTCTGGGTCTGGCTGCCCGACACCATCTCCGAGACGCGCTTCCTCACGGCTGACGAGCGCCGCTACGCAGCTGACCGCGTCGTTGTCGCCGGCACCGGCTCGACGGAGAAGACGACCTGGAAGTGGGACCAGGTCAAGGAGTGCTTTGTGGACCCCAAGACCTGGTTCATCTTTGGCCTCGAGATCGTCACACAGATTCCCAACGGCGGCACCCAAAACTTTGCCAACCTCGTCATCAAGTCGTTCGGCTTTACGAGCCTGCAGTCGACCCTCATCAACATCCCCTACTCGCTGCTCTCGGCCGGCATCATCGCCGGTACCGGCTGGCTCGCGGGTCGCTACCGCAAGACCAACTGCATCCTCATCGCCATCATCGTGCTGCCGTGCATCGCCGGCGCCGCCATCATCTACTCCCGCGACAGCGTCAGCAGCGGCGTTCAGCTGTTCGCCTACTTCCTCCTGTCCCCCGGCGCGACCGCCATGCCGCTCGCCATGTCGCTCGTCCAGGCCAACTACCGCGGCGTCACCAAGAAGATGACCATGTCGGCGCTGCTGTTCCTGGCCTATTGCGCCGGTAACATCGCCGGCCCCCAGTTCTTCAAGGCCGCCGAGGAGCCCCACTACAACACGGCCTTCCGCACCATCATGATCTGCTATACGCTCGTCGTGGTCCTGGCGCTCGGCCTGAGGTTCTACCTGCAGTGGATGAACGCTAAGCGCACGAAGGAGGAGGGGTACGAGGGCAGCGCCGGAGGTGCGGGTGCCGTCGGTGGTGGCAAGGTGATGCAGGCGGACGGAACCGCCAACGATGTCGCCGATATGGTCGACCGGGTCGAGCTGCGGCCCGAAGACTATGAGGATGTGACCGATTGGAAGACTGCCGGCTTCAGGTATCGCCTTTGAGTGGGTGGGTGGTGTGATGTGGCATTTATAGGGATGAAGCCGAGATGAGATGTGTAACATTCGATAGACTTCGAGATCAGTCGTTGGAGAGTGAAACAGAGAGGATATTTTTGTCGCTGGAAGCGATGGAATGCGAGCCAATAGTCAAAACAATGAGTTGCGGGTGAGATGATCCCAGGAGAGTGAACGAAGCATCAACCGAGACTTCCGTGGGCGTCCTTCGCGGCATCCGCATACAAGGAACGGGATCGTGTGATGGGTTTTAGAATAGGCGGTCAGCCAGTCAGGCTTGATCCGGTGAAGATGTCGTAAGAGATGCGACTCCTTAATCGAAATGAGCGGCAACGTGATGCTCGACCGCCGCCGCGTCTCCCTCAAAATCGCCGCAGACCGGACAGGTCACCGCCTCCGACGTCGCGCGGGGCGCCGTCTCCTCAGCCTCTGTCCCCATGTCGCGAGCCGCAGCGGGCCTGGCTCGTCCGCCGTTCTTCTGCTTCGCCGGGCGGATATAGGCCTCGAGTCCGACCTGCGACGGAGGCAGGACAGCCTCAGCTTCTTGCCGGCGTCCCCCCCGTTCGCGCTGCGGCGGTCGCCCGCTTCCGGAGTCAAAGGATACTGCGGCGCTAACTCCAGCAACTTCTTGCTCTGTGCCGGCTGAGGTCGTCTGCGCCCCAGCGTGGGATTGCACCCTTCCGACCCGTCCATCGGTGAGCCGCACTTTGATGCCGCGAGGGTGGTTGCCGCGTGTCAGAACATCCTGGACAGTTCCGGAGACGGTGCGGCCGGTGGGTTGGTCGGCCTTGAGGACGATGTTGACGCTCGCGCCGCGGACGACGGTGGCTATTGTAGGAACTCGGCTCATGACTGAAGGAGGGTCTTGCGTTTGAAAGTCGTTTGTCGGTTTTTTACACGTCATGAAGGTGAGGATGAGCCCAGAAATCCCCAACGGAGACATGGGGCTTGTGGCTATGACCCACTGGCTCCATGAAAATGCAGCCAGTTGGATGGAGAAACGCTATTGAATCAAAAAGTTGACCAAATTTGCAACAAAAAAGGCCTGGTGGCGCAATGGTCGCCCTACACACAGTAGTCTATCTCTATTTTATCGCGCATATCAGGCTACGCCCCGCGCCTTCCTTGCTTGCTTGTCTATGCCCGGCTGCCTCTCGGGAGTGTCTGTTGGTCTAGGTGACCGGCCCCTCAGGGGTGTCTGTTGATCTAGGTGGCCGGCCTTCGAGAGTTTCAGTACAATCAATAAATGTTGAAAGTTCACACAGTTCCAAACATGCGAGTGTGTCGAGAGATGTGTTCATTCATATATATTCATTACGAGGTGAAATTCTCAGGGCCTGATGGCCTAATAGCTAAGGCATCGCTTTCCGGTGGCGAAGATTCTGGGTTCGAGTCCCAGTTGGGTCGACTTTTTTGCCAACCAAAAAACACACATCCATTCTCTGTTGTGCTTGATGTTTTTGTTGGTGTTTTGACCAGGGTTGTTTCAATTGGTAAAGCCACGGCCCGCTGTGTGGGGCCGCCCGGCGCCGCCCGGCGTGGAGCAGCCGGAGGATGAGTAAGGAACGAACGGCCAACACCTCCTGTACTAGCTGAATTCTAGCATCGCATCACTAGCTTTTAAATAGTTTCATTGGCAGCGGTTTCTCTACAGGAGATTCAGCTCGTGGTCGTATTTCCTTACTTTGCCTAGTCCATCTTGTCTCTGGCGACGGTCAAGTGGTTGCCTGAAAAAACTTCCCCAGCAAATAGTGAAAACCTGAAGCTTGCCTTCCGGCCTAATCCTCTTGGTCTGGTTATGTATGATCTGGCTGCCTCAGAACAGGCAACTGCGGGTTCAATCCGGAGTCACCTTCCCGGCACCCTGGAGGCTTCTTCTTTTGAATTTCGTTTTCTCGATTGTTGACTCTTAACCCTTTGGACTCTCACTCCATTCACCTCCTCAGCCACATCCATCTCTCTCCCGCGAGAACGTACAACCAGAGACTTCGGAGTAGACACTTTCGCCCGTTAAGTGTACTGGATGTCTTTGGAAGGTAGCGACGCATTTCAGGTATCTCCACTTCCCTCTCTGCCGGCCTCTTGATCTGACCAGCTCGTCAAAGCAGCAATCAGCTTTCATCGCTCATAAGAAGACGCCTTCTTATCCCACTCCAAGTTTCGCTCAAGTCTGAATTCTTCAGCGAACTTGCATTGTGTCGGGTTTCTTCTCTGAGCGACCGTGCTGCTATTCACTCAGCTCTCGACGCTCGACACCAGCTTGACATAATGGCGCCATATCACGCAAATGCCATCGGAGAGGTCTGCTATAACATCTGGCTTCGTGCTTTCGACGACGGTCTATTGTCAAAGAAACCCCGTCCGAAGGGCATGTTCCTGGCTGCCTCCGAATTCATCGAGTACAAATGGACCGAAACGACTGGCGAAGTCAAGAAGACTTGGAACCAGCGCTCCGACAGCTGGCGTCTACCGACCTCACAAGAGCAAAACCTTGAGAAGTATCACAGCAAACACCATTGTGTTTGGGTCGGGTGGTTTCTTCCGGCACTATACATTGCATACAACGACCAACGAGATTTGGACATCTTGACGGGAGAGTGTGTCAACACCTACGACGTGGAGCCACTGAGTCGTGACAGTCGTCCTGCCATCAAAAAAGCCTTCAAGGTTGTCTACAAGCCTGATTGCACAGGCAACAATAAGCTGTTTGCCCTCCACTCTCCAGATGAGAACGGTGTTTGCAAAGCAGTCTCTGTCCCCGGCGGCGCAGGCAACGTTCTGTTCTTCTCAGAATGTAGGGACGACGCGCAGACTGCATTCGCCACACGCCGGACCTCTTGGCTGCGCAAAATCGCAGAAGACTTTCTCGGTCGAACATCACGAGTGATAACCCAGAGAACTCCTATGCGCCAGCACACCGGAAAAAAGCCTCAAAGCTTCGAAATCGACTCGCGCAGAGCAAGTCAGCATACACGCCGGGCCAATGAAGACCACTCCCACAATCTCTGGGAAGAGCCTAGTTGCGATGATTCGAGCGAGGAAGAACCTAGTTGGGTTGATCCGAACGAGGAATACCAACCTTCAGAGGGTGAGGAAGAAGACGACGGACAAGTCGATGCCGAGACGAAGAAAGAGGTTCTCGACGAACTCCTTTCTCTCTCTCCACTGCCAGTGCACGCTCGGCCGTCGAAACTCGTCGCTGTATCAGACAGAATAATCCCGTTTACCGCAATAAATGTGCAAAGGGGGCCTTCCCAGGCTGTTCCTGGTCGTTGGCATAGGCCTGAGACCACGCTGCTGTCAACAAAGGCCACTGGTGAAAGGGCTAAGGATCGATCTGGAATACCAGCCCACAATGTTAAGAGAGTCTTGGCGGCCTCTGAGCATGCCAAACTATCGAAGCCTCAAGCGACGAAACGACAGATGGCGCAATCCATGGACACTGAAGCCGTTCCGACCGCCAAGCGCAGCCGGGTTTTTGAGAAAGCCCCTAAGGTGACTGCACAGCAGAAGTTGAACAGTAGCGCTCTTCAGGCGGTTCACTCCAAGGCTGACAGCCAATGTGACGACGATGATTCCGAGGTTCAGTTCATCAGAGAGTCTCCTGTCTCCCGAGGTCGAAAGGTGAACAACCCCATGACGGCACCCGCGGCACCCCCCAGCCGCGAGAGCATCTCATATGTCATCGACTTCATCGCTGCCGGCAAGATGGACAAGGTGGCGCGTCTCCCAGATGCCACTTCCCGGAGAGCTACGCTCAAGACATTCCGCAAGCACTTGCTGTCGACACCAGAGGCCGTCTCCGACGCGCTGGCTCACAACATCACCGAAAACGAGGACGAGGTCACGCGCGTTATGCTTGCGGAGGCGCTTGTCGCAGACCTCGACGAGAAGCTGTCCGAGATTTCCACGTCGCACTCTTCCGTTGGATAGCTGAGTATGCCAGTAAAGACTCAAGCCCTGTTACCTCGTCTATGATTATGGCGTGTATTCTGAGGGCGACATGGCTATTACAGAGGTTATCCGCATGTACGGTTTTCTTGCGTTTCTTGACGTGAATTTCACTCACTACACGAGGTATGCCATCCGCACGTTGAGAGACCTGTCTCATATCTGTCACTGATGTGCTTCAAGGCTGTTGGACGCGGACCAGACGATGTTGAGGGATACTCGGGTGACGGTGGCGACAAATGTGTCCAGCAATTACAAGATTGTTTTGAGGCATTTACCAGACGTGACAGTAGTGATAGAGAGCAAAATGGTCACTAGCTTTGAGGAAATGTATGGTGTTGAGTGCAGGGACTTGCTGGACAAGCAGAGGCCAGCAGGAAACTCCTGTCTTGCTTATTGACAAGGAACACATCTATTCCGACTTCGTTCTAGCAATGGCCGTGATGGCTAAGGTGGGCTTAGGTTTGGAACACTAGCCAGATATAGAACGGTCCTAAATAGATCAAGTCAGTAGCCGTATCATCTAGCCAAAATTAACCTACTTGAAGCTCTCAAAGGATAATACTCGCCTGTTTTAGAGGTCGTTATCAGTCAGCTATCAGACACTTGATGATCATCCGCCAGCCTATCTCGCGGTTTAAAATCTTTTGGGTAAAACAAGCTGAAATTCGAGTTCATACAGCTAAGCACCTTGGGAATGTGGATCAAAGCGCAGCAAAGTCCATACAAGACTGTCTAAACTTTGAAATATAGGTGATGGGGCGTATCTCCTCAGTCGTTTACAAGTTTACTCCCAAGTGTGTATAAGCGCCGGGATTCTTCAACAAGCTTGAAACCACGCAACTCTGAGTTCAAAGACAATCTCTTTATCAATGTACCCACGATATCAGGCTATTATGGAATCATCAATGACACACCCACGTACACAGAGGCGGCCATCGATCTGACCTCAGCCTATGTTGTAGGACGTAGCCGTAGCTTTGTGCCCAAAGGCCCAAGTGAGATTACGTGTGCTCTCTCCGTGGGCTGTTGATAATTCCCTCTGCTCCTTCCACCGAAGTTGCTTGTTGATTCCTTGCGTTTCCGATTCCCACCAAAACTCAGGAAGGCCTCTTTCATTGACAGCCCACGACGTCTGAAAGCTTCTTTCTAACCCCCACCACCCTTCACCTGCCGCTCCAAGAATCCCTAGCGATCAAGGGTCGGACTCGGCTATCGGAATGCAAGATGGCTGATGTAACGAGCGGAATCGACGGGAAAAGACGCAACATGCCTCGAGGCGGAGGCGGCAAGTACAAGTGGTCGTTGCAGCCGCATCACGCCATCCAGTGGCAGAAAGATTGGCTTGATCTGACAGTGAAGCTTTTCAACACCGACGCCGACGACGTGCTCCTCACTCAAGACGAAAAGAACGAAGTCATCAGCCTCCTGGCCAAGAAAATCTCGGACAGCAACATTTCGTTTTACAGTCGGGCGGTCAGAGCCTGTAAGATCGTGGACAGCGTCATCAGAATGTGCTCTGGAAAGGGGACCTGCCCCGGGGTCAACGTGACCACGGCCCTGCTGAGATACAGTCTCAAGCCACCGTCTGCCTGGCTCGACGTGGGAGATGTCCGTCAAGGCTTGGCGGCTCTCCAGTTTCTCGAGCGCTGTTCCAATGGGGAGGACACGTACACCGCGGAGAAGATGAAGGAATTCATGACCATGAAGCCAGTCGTCGCCCTGGCGTAAGACGGCTTTTAACGAGACAAAAGAGTTATTTCACCGGCATTGACCTAGGTAGGTGGATAGTTGGGCACCTAAGGCGATGTAAAGTCAGGTACCTACTTATCTACCTACCTAGGCAGTGTAAGACGAGCCGACGAGAAAAGAAGGCAGCAGTGGCCGTGACAGTGGCATCGGACTTGGAGCAGGGCCATCACTTCACGTCAACTGCCCACTGCTCCCATCCGTTGACGTTGGTAACTCTGTCCACTACGTGCTGATTCGGGCCAAGTCGGTGTTACCTGGTTTGCCTTCTTCACCACCTTGGGCCGATAGGCCCTATTATTTGAGTATCTTCTTCACCGAGTATGGGAGTTTGCGGGGTTAAAAGGGAAAGTTGGATTCCAGCTGGTGTAGCTCACAAAGCCGCGAAGGGCATGAAGCGCGCAGGGCTGGCTCTCGGCCTGATGTGGACTGGTTTGGTTAACCTTCCGGCCAGCCGGCAGCGGATTGCAGTTGCCGACATTAGAATATCAAATTGCTACTTGGTGCTGCCTGTCCAGCGGGTCCCCGTCGATACGTACCCCGCAGCAGATCACGTGATCGCGCGACCTTCAGCGTTGACGCGTCCCTGGCCTGAACGGTACATACATATCCGTACTTCTCTAGTGGCGATTCCCCGCCGAGTCGTGACGCCCTCGACGAGGGCCCTCCGTCGCTCCCTGTCCACCAAGGAACCTCCGACATGATTCTCGACTTGCATCACAATGGCAACCTCGCTCTCGCTTGACTCTGACGACGAGTACGGCTACGATCTTTCTCCCGAAGACGAGACTCTGCTGGGCCGGCTCATCACCGACGTCACTGCCCCCCCGTCCACGTCCTCATCGTCGCGGAACCACCTCGCCGCGCCCATCGCCTCAGACCTAGGCATCGACACCGTCGCCGAAGAGGAGGCTCGAATCAACGACATCCCTACCGATGCGCTGTCTTATCAGTCGTGCGGGCTGGCCAAGGGACCCCTGCGGTATGGTCGCCGTCGCGGCCAGAACCCCTCAGGGGCCCCCCCGTCGTCACTTGGCGATGCCGTCGTCTGCTACCCGGATCGTGAGTTTGCAGCTGATATATATGGGCTTTTGGGTCGAAAACTGACTGACTTGCAAGCGTCTAGTGAGCAAGGCCCTTGCCAACAATGGCCGCCCTCCTTCACCACCCCCGCAGGCAGCAGAGCGGGCCACCCCTGAAATTCAGACAGCCGACGACACCCGATCGCCGCTGGTGCGGTTTCGCTCCTTTCCTCGAAAGCCGTTCACGGTCACCGACTTGACTTCCGGCGCCTGGTGCGAGCTACAGTACTTGTACACGCTTACCCGGTTACCGCACGGCCGAAAGACACGAACGGCAGCCATGAAGCAGGGAACGAAGGTGCACCAGGACCTTGAGGACCAAGTGCATACCACCGTCCGCGTCGAGATCGCTAGCAAGGAAGACGGCTTCGGCCTGCGGATATGGAATCTAATACAAGGATTACGGACGTTGCGAGAAACGGGCATGACCCGCGAGCTCGAAGTCTGGGGCTTTGTCGACGGGAACCTTGTCAACGGCGTCATTGACGGCCTGAGCTTCGAGAATCCCGACCCCGAGTTCACAGAGCAGCTGAGCCAGGGGACTGAACCCCAACGCCAGTCAAGCATCACGGCCTACTTCCCGGCAAACAAGCCGACGAACGTGCCCCAGATATACCTGACGGACGTGAAAACGCGGGGTTCGATGAAGGCACCGAACAGCCCCGCGCTGCTGCGGCCTGCAAAGGTCCAGCTCTTTCTTTACCAGCGGTTCTTGTCGGAAATGGCGGCGGACAAGCTGGACTATCTCCGCATCTTCCGCCGGTACGGGCTTGACCCCGACGCGCCGTTCTCGGACTCTTTTATTGCCCAGATTGGCAGCTTGCACGACGAGCTGTTCGACGTCGACGCTTCCCCGGACGGCGACTACATCCCGGGATCATCAGCCTCGACGAATGGGGAGGCCGAAGTTTTGAAGGAATCATCAAGCCAGACGCGCGCCTCTACGCCAGACTTTGTCAAGTACAGGACGCTGCGCGAGCTGCTGCCGCTCTTGAATGCTGAGTTGAGGGACACGCTTCCGCATGGCGCCGAGTCTGTCGGGCGGTTGCTCGCCGTCGAGTACAGGTACCGGGGCGACGGCTCGCTCATTGACAGCCTAGTCTTTCCCATGGACGACGGCGCACTGGATCTCTATCTGGGCAGCACCATGGAGTGGTGGCGAGCGGACCGCGAGCCGCGTGGGGTGCAGATCGAGGAGGCGTACAAGTGCCGGATGTGCGAATTCGCCGGCGACTGCACCTGGCGGTCGGCCATGGACGAGGAGAGGTTGCAGAGCACGCGGCAGCGGCTTGCAAGTCGCAAGAAGCATGTTGCAAATGGCTAGAGCTCTTGGGGTACGCTTTTTTTTCTGGGCTGTATTCTGGGTTTTGCTGCGTGCGAGGCGCATCGGTTAGATGAGGTATTCCATACATGTACATGAGGTTAGTCTCTGGATATCAATTTCGTGCTATTACGGGCTACGGACAATACGAACGTTGGGCAACGTCTCAAAGGGGGGGCCGAGTGCCTCCGTCATAGGCGTACCGGATTCTGGAGCAGCTCGACGGGAATTGTATTCCGGGCCCAATCTTCCACTTCTTGCTTCGTGGCGGGCGAGCAGGTAGGGGGGGGCTGAACATTTGTCCACTTTTCGGCCCGCGCCCTCGAGTCCGTCCCCGCGTCCGGGCACACGGCAACGGGCTCATGTTCCGCCGCGTTACTGATATGCCCAGGTAGGTACGGATAGTCACTGACTTGGGACCTGACCCCTGCGAGTTCCGGTGGTTTCCCATTGCGGCCAGTCAAAGGCTTGACGGGAAATTCGTCGCTTCAGAGTTGAGATCCACCTGCCCGATCCAAGCGACTGTTTGTGGGGATGGAGAGCGTGGCTCGGGGCGGCGCTTCCTCATGTGCCTTTGGAATTTGGCGATGAGGGTCATCCCAGTTGGCTTTCGTCTCTCATGGGGGTGTTTTCCAAGTCCCACGACGGAATATGAGTTCCTGGGCACCCTGAGCATGTGTCCGCTGTCATGGATGGCTGAGGTTTCCACAAAAGGTCACTCGGCCTCATCTTCAACATCGGCGACAGCGTCCAGTTCGGGCCCAACATGAGCATATACTGCGCCGGCCATGACACGAGCATGCTCTCGCGCACCAAGTTTGTCGAGTACGGCCCCCCCGTGCGCATCGAGGACGACTGCTGGATCGGCGGCGGCACGATCATCCTTCCGAGCGTCACCATCGGCCGGGGCACCACCGTCGGGTCAGGCGCTGTCGTGACTTGGCTCATTGGAATAAATTGTAGACACTCACCATTTCTTTGAACGAAGTGCTCGAAGGGCAATAAACACATGAATGTGATTGTCACCCAATCAAGAACTCGAGAGGTTGGGACATTTATTCTATTACGGTATCAGTCGAGTACTCAAATGCCTCTTCTTTCATTATAGTCTGCTTTTGTCAGAACTGTGAGAGATCTTGTCAAGTTATCCTTCAAAGACGTTTGGCTTCCGGTGCTACTTCTCCCATATCTCTCTTCGCCAACTTGTGTGTCCAGTCCCACATATTCTCAACTTCTCCATTGCAAACATACTTTTTCCCTTCGGAAACGCATTCCAGCTGCCGCGATACCTCACTTACGTCAAAAGTGGGTGAGGGATACATGATCCGTAATCAATCTCAAACAAAACTGCTCGAGGTTTTACTGCACAAACCATTCCGTATTGCCTTTTGTTGGACCCTCTACGCTCTTGGATACCAGCATGATGACCTCGCCCATCCATAGCCAGCATAGCGCAACCGGGACCAAGGCAATCAAGACCCACCACAACTCGACCGTCAGCCTGCGCCTCAGCCAGCGCTGACACCTCGCACTAATCTTGCGACGACTAGAGCACACTGGGGTGCCGTAGACCAGACATCCAAGGCCAGGCCTCGACTCGCACTCTATGTGTTCTCGCCGTCTCTGCATCAGGAGCCTGGGACAGGGTCAGTAAATCCCCACAATGGCCGCCACGGAGCAAGGTAACTCGTCCTGGGGGAACATACGGCACGCTGCCCCTGCAGAAGCGAAGGTCGCTGCCGAGGTCGCATCGTCTGTCGTTGGGGCACTCGAGATGCAGCATGCGCCGCTGCATGAGCCACTCGACCTTGAGTCGCACGCCGGTGTCGACGAGGTAGTAGAAGTAGCTGCTCGTGTGCTTCAACGAAAGCGCATCCGGATAGATGAGATGCTTGGAGATGAGGAGATGGAGTTCTGCGGGTAGATCCGTGAAGTCGATGCGTTGGTTGTCGTCGGAGGCTTCCCTATCGGCTGGCCGGACCCGCGATTCCGTCATCGGGCCCGGGGTGGGTCGTTTGCGGGCGCGGACAGGCTCCATCATGAGCTGGGGTGGGGGTAGGAAGGGTGCAAATGGTGTGCACGAAGCGAACAATGGCACAAGTACTGAATGATTGACCCTTTCGCTTGGGCTCGGGGAACAAGAAAGAAATGCCCCGGGCGAACTGTGTCGCGAATGCGCAGGAGCAAAATAGGCCGGGGAATGCTGCTGCCTCGCGAGGGCCCCCGTCGTCGCGTGGCCTATTCCTAGCGTGTCAGATACGAAGTTTCAGTGCCGGACCGCCGGCAGGAACCACATGCCAGTGACGCTGGCCGCTGTTATTAGCCCCGACAGATGCCTACCTAGTCTACTAGTGTGGTGTGGCTGGTTTCAGGAACCGCTCTGCCGAATCCAGATCGCTTAGCTAAAGACGTGGCCGATTTCGAATAGGCAGCATTCCTGCCATTGGCTGCCTCCTGCCATGTGCACCGGTTTACTCATCGGGGTGACCTGAGCCTGGGTTTATAAGTATGAATGCTTCTCGACTCAGTTCAGGGCTCTCGTGCAAAGACTTGGCTCTAGGCTGATGGATTTTGTCGCTGTGCTGGTCAAACTCTCTTCCGCGGGTAAATGACATTCAGTCGAGTGGCCAGGTGGCACCGGCTGGGCATGATGCCCCATAACAAGCCTGGCCACACTTGACTGCAGCTACTCGTGCTTGCTTGGGTTCTGTGAGATATGTTTCGGTAACACTTCGAGAAGATTGATCCAACATTTTGTGCGGCTTGTGCGATCTCAAAGCATGCCAGTCAACCATACTGGCACGCGGAATCGTTTGGAAATGGCGCCTGAAGGCAATCCGGACTTGGTTTCCAACCAAGCCATAAGGTCTCACAGGGACAGAGAAATTCCGTTCTCTGAATCGAACTCATTCTAGCTACGGACCATAAACGCGGGAAATCATACGCATGCTGGTCTTAGAGATACCTGTTGAGAGAACGTCCTAACATAATCCCTTTCCGAAAGCAAGGCTTTCGGCCGGGCAAAATGGCAAGTGTTGCTCGGAAATTCTGCTGAGGCAACTTATGTCAAGAGTTGGGACCTGAGTGGTATGCACATGCATTGGGATGAGATTCATCAAAGGCTTTCTAGCCCATAGCTTTACGTTGGCCCGATACTAAGCTCGGTGTTCTCATCATATAAGATACGCACCGCGAGGTACCTCAAGTTCTGTCAGGCGAAAAACGGGGATACGCTCTCACCCGCTTCGCTTCGTCATATTAGTTACTAGACAGGGGGGAGATGACATCTTTTCTTGTAATTTGCCCTTTTATTTGATGCTTCTGTGAGACGTTCTGGAATATGAGCAGGAGATCAGTGGAAAGGTGTGTGTGATGTGCTAGGTTACCTTAAATAATGTTCCCAACAACAACAGAGCGTTATAAGCCGCCTGACCCACGGAGCAGAATCGATTATGATATTGTCGTGATACATTGACCCAACCACACATCGATAAGACTAACTATGAATTGATTCACCAGAACTCCGGCTTTGAATTTTAGCTATCGTTACTATTAACACAACTCTCCATAGATTCGATACTGAAAAGATTCAGGTTGGTACGACAAACGCTTGGTTGTCGGTAGCTTTTTATTTTTGCCCTGGCGCCGAAGAGTTCGGCAACTGAATTCCAGTTGGACAAGGCTGAATATGCGTCATCGTGATTCCATACCGCGTTATCAGCAAGCAGGTCAAACATCCCCCCCCCCATGCCAGTCAGTGATGACTTCAGCTGCGGGAATCGAGGGAACCCAGTTTCTGCCTATGTGGCACTGCGGCGAATGCAACGAAATGAGAAACCTCTTTGGCGGCAACATCCAAGATCACGCGCCTCAGAAGTGGGAAAAGAGAATTTGCTACATCCCAAAGCAGTCACGCGACAGAATCAACTACAATTCCGCAAGACAACGGTCAGGTCCGCTGTTTTTCTGCGGATATCTGTTCGCAACATAGACCATGCTGGAAAAGCACAAATTGTCACACTTGCTGTTGATACAAATCTCGCCATCGGGGTATTCGTGAGAAAAGGGGAAAAGAGACTGATCGAGGAACACGACGTCTGGCGCGACCACGGTATCGTACCCACGCCGGAAGACGAAAAGATGAGGATCGACTTGGTAGACAATTGGCAAAACCAGAGATTGGCGGCAAAGCCATATAACATGGGAATCGAGACCCGGGCACTGCTAGACAAGCAACACGACAAAATGCACGCTTCAGCAGAATGTTGCATACACAGGACAAACGGAACGATGTTGTTCATCTCATCCGGTCAGGGATAAACATTCAATCCAGACACTTGAGATGACACAATCAGTCATCCCTGGCACGTTGTCAAGGACACCGTGGTTTTAGTTCGCTGTCAATGTCGTAGAACTTTGCGAGTTTGCTGCAAGGTCTTTAAGACAGCGGGAAAAGCTACCGTGGGGGTTATCCAACACATTTGGAACATTGACAAGCTTGAATTTTGTCATCCCCAGGCTGGATTGGACCATCGTCTGGTCGGCTCATTCAGTTTACGTCACCACGGGCTGGCGACGTAGAGGCTAGCCAAGCACATCATACGGCGCAAGACATGTGATGAAGAGCAAAACGGAGTTTCTGGGGTATTCGGCCTCATAACTGACGTCTGAACCAGTGGTACTAGAGTCGCATCTCGATCAAAATAATAAGGCGCTATACTTGCATGCCAATGCTTCTGGGTGAGAGAAGCCTACGAGGTGACCACATGCTTACTGGAACGTGGGTTGCGGAAGACTGGAAATTGTTCAGGGTCCAACGCTGACATGTCACCGCCGTTTCTGGACACCGATACAACGAGTAGCTGTTTTCCAGAGGGTGTCTCCCACCAGCTTGAACCAACGGGCAGGGGAGGAACCTGCAACCGTCCCATAGGTATGGACATGCGGTGAAGAGCCGGCTAGAAGTGTAGACCTTGAACTAGTTCAGCTGAGCATTTAAACGCCACAAATGCGGTTGAAACATCCAGAAATGTTTTCGTCACTCTCTGACTTAGAGAGTGGAACGATAGTCAGAACCGAGTCTAATCTTGGGCTGCGGAGAGTGAGGGCTAGTCTGCGGCTGACGGGCGCCCGAGACATCCTATGACATGTGTTTAGCGTCGGCAGCTAGGCGGGAGCACCCTCCGGCACGAGCCTACCAGTCTCCAGACACCTTTGCCACGAGATTCAGTCCCCTTCCACTGTTCGGACTACTTTGACCTCTCACCAAGCCGTTTTCACAAGGTATGGACGTCTGATTGTTGTGGGGCTGTTACTAGGGGCAGTCGAAAAGTGTAAGTCGTATGGAATTTTGACATCACGCGTTCTTGGCACGTTGCTTGTTTGCGTTGCTGAATATTCAGCTGTCCGCTTCTAGGACGTCAGGACGTTGGGGGACATTACTATCACTCACTGGGACTAAGGCTCTCACAGGCGTTAGGACTTCTGTCTGCGTTCTGATTGTAATGTTCAGTCGAACATAAAAAGGACACCGGAGCCCAACGAAATTGTGCTGTCTTCTCCTCATCATACCTCCTCTTACCTCCTTACGATACTTCCCCCAATAACACAACATTGATCAAAAGTCGCACATTTTCCCTTCTATATCGACTTGTATCTTGTCAGTATTCATCATGTCGACCCAGCAGCAACCTCGTCCTCTATCTCACCTTTCGTCTGTTCCGGCCGACAAACTCTTTGCGCTGTATGACAATAAGAAGAAGACGCTGAGCCTAAGTGCTGACGGCAAGGCTGTCCATATTACCACAGACATCCACTTCAAGCAACTTCCCTTCCTTGGAGGCCTCCTTTTCGAACTCCAGGGATGGGTTGGTCCAGTTACACAGGGCGACCAGCCGTACTCCATCACCAACTCTTTTGATGTCGACCTGCCTAGCCCTGCTCTCCCATCAGGAAATATCGTTGTCAGAACCGCCAACAACAAGCGATTGGGTTGTCGAGATTGAGGGCCTTGGTTTGAAGAAGACACAGCCTTCATCTGCAGATGCTGCCGACCTACAAGTCCCCGAGGCTCGGCTTGTCCCTCCCCCGGAGGCCATCATCACCGGCCTCGGTCAGACCTTCACCATCAAGCAAGCTGATAAGTTAACCGGTGAGGGTGGCAGCGTTAGCATCTCTTTCAACGATGACTTCGTCTCTTTGAAGGACGCTGGCATCCAAGACAGCAACAACATCCAGTGAGCTTTCACATCTCACCAGACTGGAAACACAGAAGTGGTTGTGTTCGTGGGCCAGACCAACCCCCCTTTCGTGTACCGCATCCCGTATAACGTCACCATCGTGCCCTCCAATGAGGTTTCCAACGCCAACTTCAAGGCCTCAGCCTGTTTCTCAGTCGCAGAGGCTCCTGCCAACGGCACCACTGGCAACACCAACGGCGCCCAGAAGAACGGCGCCGAGGCTGTCGGCCTTCCCTTGTCCTGGGATGGGGTTGTCAACGTCGGCCTCAATTTGATCAAGAAGCAGTACCCCGATGCCGAGCTCTATGTGGTTGACGCTAAGCCTCCCACTATCAAGCCCGTTCTGAATGAGTGGGGTCTCTCCAAGATCCGCATCATCACCCGAATTAACGGCAACAAGACCGCCATAATCCAATCGACCGGATGGGGTCAGTTCGGTCCAATCAAGGTCCTCCCTCACCCCCTATTGGGAAACTCCTCCATCCCTTGGCCTTTGTCCTTAGACATCCACGAGGCGTTTGCAATTCTTCGCGAAGCGGGGTACCAGGAGCCTGTTTACAGTCTTGCGCTTCGCCAGCCTGTGACCGCCACCGCCAAGCAGCCGTTCTACATCTTCAATACCGGAAACCAGTCGATTGCTGTCGGCGTCGATGACCGCAAGGTCCAGGACTTTGGTCCTACCGGTCAAGAGACCCAGCAGTCCTAAAGGGCTCTTTGGCACAGGGTAAACGTGGCTAGGCGAGATGGAACCAGGAAACACAAGTACCTCCTTTCTTTAGTAGTCTTATTCTCACTCTTGACATTTCAGTGGTTCAACATCCACCGCCTCAAGATATCTTCTAGCAACTTTGTAGTGTTATAATTATTATACTTCATATGGCCTTGTCAAACCCACCAAACGAGGGGAGTCTCAGGATGAGAGAGCTGCTTCTTCTTCTCCCCAAATGCTCAACTGACTCCCATCCACCTTCGGCAAATCACTCGGGGTAATGATATGCAGTGTGTTTTAATAACATGACATATATTCCACTGATCAAGGACCTAAAATCTTTTTCAGTAAGTACTTCACGTTATGACAGACTATTGTCAAACTTGCTCAGTCGAGTGGCATGTTTTAAGCTGTTGCCATCATTCGACTTGTCTACGTCTCACCTAGAACATGATGCTTAGTGGGCACCCATCGGGCTATTCCACAAGCAAAGGAAATAATAAAACAGGTCAAAAAAAGGCTGAATCGAGTTAATCGAACAAAGCAAGCATTAGCAGTGGCAAGTAACTACTTACAGAACTTTGAACTGTTTATCTGACATTGCATCACGATTGCATCCTTTGAATCACTCTGAGAAGAATGATCCACCCAACCAGACCATTTAGAGCCCAGCCCGCAACCAACAGGCTTACCTGCGGATCAGCGATCAGTTCATCCGTGACATACTTTCCTCGGCAATGGCGGATATAGACCGTGAAATAGACCTTGAAAACTCGGTAT
This sequence comes from Colletotrichum lentis, assembly GCA_003386485.1. Lineage (NCBI taxonomy): Eukaryota > Fungi > Ascomycota > Sordariomycetes > Glomerellales > Glomerellaceae > Colletotrichum > Colletotrichum lentis. The sequence goes on along the minus strand of NWBT01000041.1, from coordinate 926,010 downwards.
GGTCCATAAGTTCGGTATTTACCATGGTGCTATCAGGCCTTGATGTCCCCGATGACCGCCACGCCTTCAAATTTTTGATTCGCTTTCTTCAGGGACTTGCAACCATTCGAACCATTGGAGCCAATAGACTTAGTTCACAAATCTTCCCTTCTATCTCGCAAATATTGTTGTCTTTTGCAGGGACATTTACTGATTGGCTATTATGCAAGCCTCCATCTGACACCAGATGTCGATTCGATTTGGTTTTCGACAGTTTGTTGACAACACCTTTGACATCAAGTATCACGTTCTCAAAACGTCACAAAAAACAAGAAAAGGGAGCCCCCCCCCTGTGCCTTTCGGATTAACCTAGAGAAGTCATGTGTGAGAGAACAAAGTGGGAAGAGACTTAAAGCTATCGAGACGTGTAAGGCTACCCAAACGGGCTAGAGTACATGTTGTGTAACGACTTTCATGCGACCATCAACAGGTTAGCACATGATAATCATCCTGACACCCAGAATATGTTACATACGACCATACCCATTGGAAAACTCGGGATCTCGTCCGCTCTCCCATAGATAAGCCAATGAGGGCAGTTATTCAAGTCAGGTCGTGGTCAACCACCGAGAAACAATGAGTTTCGTTTTGTACGGATACGATCCCTACAAAATCGCTTGACCGTTTCCGACTGTTTCCTGCCGTATCTGCTTGCATAATTATTTAAGGCATGCCCTGTGTGACGTCTCTTCTCTCTGTTATCTATGCTACACCATGCTAACAAGGACACGCAGCTGGTGTAATCATTCATCAACAGGGTATAACGTGTTTGATATTGCATTTGTGCCATTCACTGTTGTAAAGGATATGAGTATGAGCTCCGGTGGTCTTCCAAGCATAAAAGGTTGAAGACGAAGGAACTTATTTCCGTCCTCGGAGACATTCATTTTTCTGCTCTTATCAGAACCTGAGCCTTCTTATCTTTCTTTGATACCTTGCAAAAAGAACTGGCATTGTATTCCAAGAAACTGCTTGATTGCTATTTTACCAAAAATGCCGACTATTCCCTGACGATGTAGTGGCAACATTTCGTTTCGCCGTGCAGGACCGCCGGCGACTCCATCACATCTGCTCATCTGGTTCCTGGCCAGTCGAAGTCGATCCAAACCTAATGATAGCACTCGGGTGACAAAAAAGATGGCCGATTGCCATACGGTAGTGGTAAGGAAGAGCGGCCATCTTTTTTGTCACCCGAGTGGGTAGTGCCTTCTCGCCCAATGTCAAAGGCGTGGTAGCAGTTCCGCCGGAAATGTGCGCCCTCGAGAGACATTTCTCATTTGCCAGTCTTGCAGCGATGTTGGCTTTCCTGTAGGGATTGATCCTAGGCCCCCTGCGGGGACGTGGTTGTGACGTCGTGCTCCTGGTATCCAACCCCCAGAACCGATATGGCCATGATGTGCACTCATCCGGGGCCCTCGGGTTCATCTAGAATGTCCAGGAGACCAGACTGTGCCGTCAGATCCGTTTCTGCACGCTGCGTCTGCCCTTTCTCACGATCCAACCTTTCGAGTAGTCTTCTGCTAGTCCTGGCCGCCCGTTTGGCTTTTCTTCTAGACTTTGACTGGCTTTTTGCTTCTCGATGGGCTTCGCGTTGAGGCTCCTCTATTTGCCAAATTTCCCCCCGGGTTAATGGTCGAGGTGCCTGTGCTACGGCTCCGAACAGGTATAGTAACGCTTCATACTGTCCTAACAGATGGCGCTCAGCATCAAATACCGCTATCATAAGTAGCGCTCGGAGACAATAGTGAGCATCGTTTCCAGCAGCATGTAGGTTTGCATAGGGTACTTGTACTGCTTCAAGTAACTTCTCTAAGCTATACCGATAGTATAGCTGAAGAGGAGACTGTGCAGCCTTGTTGGTATCGATGACGTAGAGTGATTGATTTAGGAGATCAATGTTAAGATGCCGAAGAATCTTGAAGTCTGAGTGTGTACCGTGAAGGACAAGAATATAGTCCCTGTTTAGTAGTAGATCATCCATTTTTGGTTTAAGGTCGGTGATACCAATTGGTTGTGATAAGCCGAAAAGAAAGTTTTTTGATGCCCTTTGACAATAAGCTGACTCTCCTACTGTGAACTGATGTGATGTTATAGCTTCTTGATAATTTGCTGTAGTTGGGTTTAACAGCATGTCTTCTAGAATCCTGGTGTCTAATATTGAGACTCCGATATGTAGCTGTTGGTCTGCAAGAAGCTGGTCGTATCCCTGATATGTGTCGATGTCAAGCCCGACAAAGAGAACATCCCTCATAGGAGATTGCTGTAGCCTATTACCAAGTCTTTTTGGTTGAAGACTTGGTGCTGCTGAATCGACATCGCTGTATCCGAGGAGTTGCCGGAGAACAAGTGTTTCGTCTCTCAAAAGTCCTGTATGGGGTGGTGGTTCTGATTCTCGCTTATCGCGACTAGACAGCATGATGTTGTAGGTGAGGATTTAGGTCCAGGGGCCAGAAAAAGAAGCGAGGAAAACTTGGCGTCTGAGGCAACTGACGATACAGGTGATGCGTCACACCGTGATGGTGCGGGGTGATAAAAATCAAAAGAGGGGAAGAAATAAGAGTGATCATTTTGGGATGACTCACCAGACATTACGTAATTGGTTCTGGCTGGCGCCAGTTTGGCTGTGACAGACTGAGGGTGGGTGGGTCATAAGCAAGAATAAATCGGATGAAAGCCGGGCGGGGCCTCAGAACCCCACAAGTACCCAAAGTAGAGGAGTAAGCCTGTAGGAGTGCCGTTCAGAGCGGTACTCCGGTTTGGGCTAACGATCATCTTTGAAGGCTGGAGGAAGCTGCTTGGGGCGCGCGCGTGCTTGTGGGGGGGTGGTTCGGTCAGTAGTCCCATTAGCGAACGCTGTTCTCCGGGGTGCAACTCCGCGGTCCGTCCATATTTTTTTTCCCCCTTTCTATCTAAGGATGAGTTGAATGAATGAACTGCGACCATGAAAGTTTTTGACGTTGCGATGGATAGTCGACTGCTGTCAGCTGAAGAGCTGACCGGTTAGCGTATGGGCACAGGCGCTGCTGCGGACCAGCGACGAGCGGTACTTCCGAGGTACTTTAGGCTGTTTCCACTTGGTCTAATGGTAAGATTGTGCAAATATTACCTACAGGCTCGCTCGTGTGCGCCAGCGTTCGAGTCACTGACTGTTCATGCTTTTCCCCCGTTTCCATGTTGGATGTCTGGCTAGTCGAAACGCCGACATGCCAATAAATGATGCGCTGCGAACTGATGTTTTCCCGTTATGCCTAGCGGTTAAGTCTAGAAGCAAGCAGATTAGGCCACATCTACTCCCTACAATGCTAAGTAAGCAGTTGTAGTAGTGCACAAATATACATAATAAGGTCAGGTGTAACCGGGGGGGAGCATTTATAAACAAGAAAACGGTGGATCGTCCAACCTAAACGGAGATACTCGGTATCATGTTTTCCCTTCTGGAGTAGACACCGTTTAGAGGCCACCGTTTTCGGTTGCCAAAAACAGCACTCAGTGGTGGTTCCTGACCTGAAAAGAAAGAGTGTGAGGGCCGGATTAGTAGTTGGGTCGGTGACCAGCGAATACCTGGTGTTGTATGTTTTTTCTTGGGTGGAAATAGGTCGTTACTTTTGCCTTCTTAGGAGGTTGTCACGAGCTAGAGCGCACAGCTAGGCATAGGTCCGAGGTTTGTAAAGTGCTTGAATTGAGAAAAGGAGGATTGTGAGCTGAGCTCGTAGAAATACAACCTCCACAAGTGGTCACGTGATATAGCTCTTGGCAAGGCTGTGCAGCTGAGCCACAACACGGCCACACAAGGCCATAACACACGAATATCTCGTGACAGAGGTAGACAGACAGTATCGAGCTGTAACAATGTGGGCGAGGAAGTACAGATTGTGAAGGGCGGCTAAGAAGCATTGTCCTGGATCATCGGTTGTAAAGGACCCAGTCGCCCTCCTCGACGTTCTGCCTCCCTCATTTTCCCCTCGGCTTGGGTCATCTCTTGCGGGTTAAGAAGACTCAGCCAGCACGGAAAATAGGATCCCAGGCCCGTGACGCGTCCATTACCCGGAGGACTGGCCAAGCCCATCTGAGCGAGTCGCTCTCTATCCCAGATCGCGAACCCCATATTTCTATACGGTCGGAAACCGGCATACTTGATGGGCGAGTGTGCGTTCCTTGCCATACTGTCCACAATCCAGAGTCCATCTGCTGGCAGTACCAAAGACGACCTCCGGGTGACAGAGTTGGCTGGCATCCCGTCCATTGACGGTGATATATCCATATCCATTTGAGAATGGATGGGCAGTTGCAGGCGGGCGACGGGGCGAGTGGGATCGTTGTCTCCGCAAAACCCCAGGCCCTTCAGGAACTCCATTGCCGTCATGACCTCGTGATAGGCAACCTTGAGGTTACTAGTATCACTGTCGTAAAATGACTCTATGTCAAGTTCCTCCGGGGCCCCGTCGCTATCAACCGTAGACTGTACTAGCGAGGTGCGCGCCGCAATGTTCAACTCCAAAACGAGTTGGACACGCCAGAAAGCACGAGTAATGCGCTGTTCCTCTATCCAAGAGGGCCGAAAGTCGTCCGGCCACTCGGGTGCAGCGTCCAGCCGGCCCTCTGTCTTCGCCGCCACCAGCCTCGCGAGATAATGACTGATACAGAGTCGGCTCAGAGTGTGTATCTGGCTGGCGACCGCCAACACGGAACGCATCACGTGCAGCGAGGGTTTCGCCGTCGTGTCCATGGTCGAAATGCTGTAGCCCAGATCCACGCTCTGGCCAAGCACAATACCGGCTTCACGATCTCTGATCCTGCCAACGAGCTGGTCTAGAGGCGTGCTCCGGAACGCGCCGGCGCGGAGGGAGACTATGCATCGTATGGCATACTGAGTCTGTGATGGTGTGATGCCGTCGGCAACGGAAGGCCAAAAGATGTCGTCACTGTATTGGTTGAAGACCCGGCTCGCAACGGGCGACGAGATGAGCAGGTTCCAGAGACAATGAACGCCGGCGATTTGGGTGAGAATCTGGAGCACAACCTCCGTTGGCAGGCTCTCCAGGTGGGCGTCTGACTGCTGCGGCATCGCTTTCCACGGTGGAATCGGTCGTTTCATCTGTCGCACTGCAAGCAAGCTATGATGATATTGTTGTCTGTGGCAGGCGAGGTGGCATCGTTGTCGGTGGTCGGAGACGGCCCATTCGGACGGACGACTGACCCCGCACTTTCTCCGAGTCGGCGAGGGGGTACCGGAACGTGACCGGCATGGTTCCCTGTCAGACATGTGCCATTGTCGATCCACTTTGGATCTTGATCTCAATCATTCCAAACCATCATGAAAGTGTATCGAGAGCGACAAGACGACCCCGCCTTCGTGCCTCTTTCTCTAGTCTCGTGACTTAGGAGCTACAGACATACGATGACTGACGCCCAGGTATCCTCACGACACATGGTATTGGTTAGCAAAAACTTGGAATAGGCATGGAAATCGCAACGATCAAATATTTGATTACTCGACATTTCAAGAATCGTCAGATCAATGAACATTTAGTTCGAAACTTTTATTCTTACGTCAGGTAGGACGTACCTGTAAAAGGTGCAGCCACACTTGCCTCCTGGACAGTCCATCTAGTTTACTCACTTACTCAGGCCTTTCTCCAGCCAGTCAACGTTTTGACAAAGGCTGGGATACCCAGTCTACTCCTGCGTAATACGAGGCCTAGAGTTGAGACCTACCGCATAGAGAAAGTAAGCTGTTTTGGTGTGAGCATAGATCGGCAGTTGCAAAAGCTGTATATCACCTTAGCTGTTCGTTCTCGGTACTTTCACGAACGTCGTCGGGGTTGCCCGAGTGTCTGGCGATCCTGTCGTTGAACAGTATGAAGACAAAACGAAACCCTGATGTATCTCTTACAACATTGAAGCGATGCTATGACCAGTCTCGGTAATGATGCAGTATGTTCTATTGCGTTGCCACACTCAAAATGGTTCTGATTCCGTGCACAATACGACCGGTGACTAGAGTTGCTTGCTGGGCCCTATTGGAGATTCGTTGAGCAAACAGAGGATGGCTCATGCATCTCAGTGTTCGAGGTGTGTGGGGATCATTGCAGATATGCGGCATGCCTTATTCGTGAGAGTGTCATACCGAAGCGAGCTCAAGTTCATGTTCGACTTCATTCACATGAACTGATGGTCGTATACTCAATCCACATTGCCCGCAATCTTTGCTTTTTGCAACGCAACACACCCCACACATCCCGTTATTGTAGCTGGATGACAGGGCTGTCACACTCCTTGGAAGTACGGGATGGCTGAACTAACAAGCTGTCTGTCAGTCAGTACAGATGGGTCCTCTTGAATCTCCATCCTGTCTCCCACCCCTGTTTGTGCTTGTTTCAGTGTTGTGGAATCCTTTTCTCCGAGGCTGTATCTGCCTATCTCCGCCTGGTGATGAGGGCCAAGGACATTTTGACTAGGACCTCCAAACTTGAGACGCCGCTGTTATCCAGTCTTCTGGGCTGGACCTTGAGCAGATTAGCCTTGCTCGAGTCCCTTTCTGGATTTCATGGATTTCAGGCGATTGAGAGAGTTTCTGCTCTTGCTCCATCCTGTGTATCACTCGGCAAAGTAAAAGTCGTCTTGGTTCCCTAAGAACTGGTTCAACTTTCCAAGAACATGATGACATGGGGTAGTGGGTAAATCATCTCCATCAGTGAGGTAATGAATGAATGCTCCTGCTAGGTGTCCTTGACTAGCGTCCGACGGCCTCGTACCGAGGTATCCTGTAAGAACAAGCTGGCTATCCCTGCAACGCATACATTATCCAGAATCAGCTACCTGCTTGTCACTTGGTACGAATTGCTAGAAGGTAGGTGGAATACTGAGTAGTCAATCAGGCAAGAGTACATGCTACTAAACAAGAATGCATATGACATGCTTGATACTCCTACTGAAGCACGTGCAACCTGGTTAATACTATTCAACGCCGAACACTGAAAATTTCCCAGCCACACTCAATCTTTACCAACTGGCAAAAGTATTTTCCAACGTGTTCCTAAAAGCTGTGGGTGCTCAATTACTACTGTAGTCAGAGAGGTTGTTGGCTTTCAATCGCAGTACAGGTTACACATCTTCTCTCGTTTTGAGAGTCTTGGCCCAGCCTGTCTTATATTGTTCTTAAACTCGACAATGTGTTCAATCTGAGAGCCTGCCGGAAACGATGCTGAATGCACTTAAGTACACAAAACAAAAATAAGGGGCGACCCACTTCGGCGATTCATAGCGAGCTGTTTGTGAGACAACAAAGCAATAAAGCTTTGCTTCCAACGACGTGGAAGCTTTGTAGACTCTGGCAGCATAATTGCGCTTGTATTTTCGAAAATATCCCCCTTGCAGTTTTGCTACCAGAGCATGGCCCATGTCAGAGTCGTCCGTGTTTGTCGTCCTTTGGTTGCCCCTTTCCGTTTGCCTCAATCAAAAGTGACCTTAGCCCTGCGGTGTGACTGACAACAAATAGGCGCAGCTTGCCAAGGCTCCATCTGCCAGCCCTTCTGATTATTTGTTAGATTGGACCCCGGTTTTTTCACGTCAGTGCCCTATCTCTGGCCATTGATGTACAGAGAACTAGATTCTGATTTGTTATTCTTAGAAACGATGGTTTGTCAACATACATATAAGCCTCTGCAAGCCGCTGGCGTATGTCGTGACGGTGTCATGCAGCTTGTATTGTATGATATGCTTGTCAACGTTATCCTTCGTCATGACCGGATCTTCTTGGGGTCAAAATGATTATAAGAACAGCTCCAGTAGCGCTCTCTTTCTCTCCCATATCCTCATCTCCACAACTAGTACCGTTCTCGCGTTGACTGTTTGACCACATATGTCCATCTTTCCTCGCCTCCCTCTTGAACTTTAAAACCTTTCCAAGATGCCCACCTACCTGCGTCTCGGCTTTGTCATCGCCCTGATTTTCATTCAGGCCGTCTTCGCTTCGCCAGCCATCATTAAACCTGTGGCGACAACGTTTCATGGCGACGAACGAATCGCAGGAAAGAACAAGCAGAGTCAGCGGCAGAACGCAAGGGAGGGAAGCAGCACCGATACGGGCGAATGGGACAGCAAGAAGAGCCCAGCAGCCGATACGACGTGGATCTTTTGCCCCGGCTTCAGGGCCTGTAACCGCCACGGCGCCAGGTCGCATGCTCGCAGCGTGGCCCACGAGATCGATAACGGTGTTGAGCACATCAAGGACGCTGGGGTGCCTTTGCGAGGTGCTTGGCAACCCGACTGGGAGGAATGCTACGTCGAAATCCGCAAGACCACAGTCAATGTCACAAACTCCTCGAGCGACAGCCACATGCGCCTTGATGGCTTGCCACCTGTCTGCATGGCTCTCGCAACGACTATCACACATACGGGTGACGATTCTGTCCCTCTGGTTGTCTGCGGCCCGGCCTGCATCGAGTACGACAACATGACGGGCGAGCTCTTCGAGAAGCTTCGGATCATGTTGAACCTTTGAGGGGTCTTTGGTTTGTTTCAACCCGCAACTGGCAGCGTTCGAGACGCGAGAGCAGTAGAGGTCCGAAACGAAAACACTCGTTCTAGATTTTTAGGCCATATTGGAACCTTCAACCATAAACTTCTTGTCATTCTTTTTATAGTGTTACTTTATGTTACCATTGACGGTCAGAATGTCAAAACAATCATCATTCAATGAAGATTGTCTTCTACTTAGCACTTTTGACCATATTAGCGACAATAAACTAGGCTTCTCTTTCTGTGCTTATAACGTTTGACCAGAAAAGTTCGTCTTTTTTGCAATATTTATTAGCGATGGCGTTCTGCTCACTGGAGAACTGCTCCCCCTGCCCCCTTCGAGATTTTCTTGAATACGCTAATTAACACGTGTCGGTAATTATTATGGTGGCTCTCATGTTTGGGCTTTGTGGTTGCGATGGATGCTCCATACGCTCCTGAAGTGTTTCCAGATGTATACTCAAGTCGCAAAGAAATCGTTCAGTTGTCCTCCCATCTCTGTTACAATCGTCACCAGGTCTAAGTACGTTCAAATCATGTAATATAAAATCCTTCTGATTACCGCATTGCAATGTCAGGAGCCAAGCACATGAGGCATATCATTGGTACTGTGTCACTTTTCTCTTGGAAAGTTCCTATTTAGTCATTCAGAACTAGGCTATAGGAGCCTCGTTGTTATTAGATTTACTGAAGATAGCGTCACTCATAATATAAAGGATCCCTAACATCCGTTTTCTATGGTAAAAAAGAATTTTCACTGATGTGGATAGAAGGATAGCGAGATTAATCAATGCCTTTAATAAATGGCTAAAAAAACATAGTCAAACATGCTACCTTATCAGTCGGTTGTTAGATTGTCACGAGCTCAGTAGGCTACCACCGGTTGCCCAGACTTTAAAGGGCTCGGATATCGCAGTAGAGGACTCCCTTGACAGACTACAGCCTCAACGGATCTCCATACAAGGGAATAGGATAGGACCCTAGGGTACTGGTGCCCCCCCCCGAAGCTTCGTCTAGGGCTCCTATATTCTTGTATCTCGGCCTTCATCTTTCTTTGCCTGGGAAAAAAAGACCAGAGATAAAACTAGTCATCTATCTAGTCCTATTCTTTAGTTGACCTCTTCACTCTTCATAGAGGCCCTAATATGAGTGTACTTATCTTGAACATCGCCGGTTTCCAGCGATGCCCAAGCCAGTTGATGATTCACTTTATGGTCTGGATACAGCAGGTACACAGCACACATTTGTACCGGAATGAATTATCACATTGCTGGAGGCTTCCGCCTTCAGAGACGGGCCCCTGAACTGAATTAATCCGACGTGTTAAACTGACCGTGATGGGCCGCTTTTAGTGGCACATGGAGAAGTTGCGTCCCAGACTCCCAAAAGCGTAAATTTTCAACATTGAGATGCTAAACACTGGGCAGATGCTGAAGGAAGTCTGTCGAAATCTAGTCACTTGAATAGCTAGGCGAAGTTTGGCAACGATTCGAGTGACTTCGAGCTCGGCGTTTCCTCAATGCGCTTCGCAGGGTTGGGGCGGACAACTTTTGCTGGTCAAACCTGCTGCCTGCCCAAAGTGATACCTCCCTGCAGCGGAAGAAACATCGTTTCAGTACCAGAAACAAGCTCTTTTGATCTGCACTTCCTCCCTACGACATTGGCGTATACCGTTACTCTGAGGCTGTCCCATGCCTACGAGACAGCCTGGAACTCGAAGGTCGCGTGACTATCGACTTGCTTGGCAAATAGCCTTCTAATAATCTTATCGTCCTTTTCCCCCGGGAAACACGTAGCACGAACGAAAAACCGAAATGGCCCTTGTAGAAGTCCCTGTGAAGATAACGAGGCGGATACGGTATTAATCTTTACAGACTCAGACGCGATAATAAAGTCATAGGCTGCTGTTGTTATTATGATAAAATACGTTATATGTGAGTGGAGCAGCCCCGGCCCATCTTGCCAATAACGGGAAATTTCCGCGGGGTGCTTCCAGCCTAATGAACTAGTGGATGACAGAACTAGGACGATGGCTACTCTACCATTTATGCGGAGGCCAACATGGAGTTTGGTTCATCCCAGGAGACTCTTAGATGGGTTGGGTTCACATGATGGAATTCCTAGTCACTTTCACACTTGAGCCAATCACGCTTTTCGTTTGGATCACGCTCAATAATCGGACTGAAGTGCTGTCGGACCGCATGACCACTTCGACGGCTGCGGTCACATGAGCCCACCTCATTGTGATTGTCCGACAATGCCATAGGTAGAAACTCTGATTCAGTAAAACATGTAACAAAAGGGTTGCTCGGTCTCTCAGGAATAGTCGCGGCCACCAACCGTGTGGTCTTGAACGATTCCGGTACCGGTCGGTGAGTGTGACACGATGTCTCCGTTTCGGGTTAACACCGACACCTTTTCAATACGAATCAAGTCGTTGAGGAACGCGTACGCTTTTCGCTGAATTGGGAATTAATCTGCCCGTCCGTACTGCCGTGGAAGATTTTGCCTACTGACTCAGGGAAGTTGCATCTGATCAACTGCAAGTAGGGGCAACCTGGATGTTGGCGCCTCAGCTTGAGCTATGCGCAAGTACCTGTATTGTCGGTCATTACGGATAAATCTCGGATTGAGCTATGCGTAAGTGCCTGTATCGTCAGTCATTACGGATAAAGCTTCCACTTGAATTGCGGCAACTCGGGCGATCACTGCTTCTTTCATCGTCGCAGAATAGAATCTCCGTCGTTTCTTGCATCTGCCTTCATGGGTTTTCCCCCTTCCCACAAAACATCGTTGTGGGCTCTACCACTGCCTCTCCGCCCTCTGGACATGTTGCCGGTAGTGCAGCATCAAGGTGGGATTCATGCACCACGAGGACAGCAGCAAGAATCTGGGGATTACTCAACTCTAAGAACGATCGTTGCGGGGAAAGAAACTGTAAACCCAGCCTGAGAGATGCTCTGGCCATTCGTTTTTACTATGACAGTAGCCAAGAATGACATGACGCAATGCTTGGAGATCGTTATCCTGCCCACAACCTCCATAACCATATCGACACAGCATGGCATCTCCCTACTGTACGATTTAGTTCCAAGTCCAAGATTCCAACCAATCCTACTTGTTCACACAGCAGGCGGCTGACCGCGATCAGTAATTAGAATGTGTCGACGCATCGAGGCGGCAGCTCACGTACAAACTAATGCCGCGCGTAACATGCGCGGCATCGCCGCGGCCATGCGATTGGTCATGACATAACTGGGATATCCAGAGCAATTGCAGATGCACATCTTTACCGGACCTAGGATCTCGCAAGGCAAACGACCTTCCGCTTTAGGCTCGTTATCTTCAGTGCAGAGCTCGTAACTAACTGTGAAACCCAATCCCAGCTGTTATTGGTGTAGAGTCTAGGTCCAAAGCCACGTCGTACGTGCCGCAGTGCTGTACTACGATTCGTCCGCGCGTCGAATTGACCCGCGGCTACAGGATACTAGTCGTCTAGGTTTCCCTAAATCATGGACTAGGAACCCATTACCATCAACCTTAATGCCAAGATTATTAAGACAAACGCTGGGACGCCAACATGATCATGATTCGTTTCCATACCAAGATGAGCACCCAACGAGGCCGCTGGGCGAGTCAAGAACATTGGATGAGGTGCTCCCGTTTCGATACGCCACGAGGCCACATCATTGGGCGTCCTCAGATGACAGTTGACACCGAGATTGCTATGCCCGCCTCGTGGCCGGCAACTCTACGAAAGCCTTATAAGCTAAAACGAAGTCAAAAGTACACTTCTCGGAGCCCGTTGTTTGCAAGGGGATCGGCCTGCTGCCGACATTAGTGTGGAGCACTCCCCAGATGGCCAACCGGCGACCGTTTCTTAGCTTGCTTCCCTTCAAGCCGTCCTGACGAAGCCTTCGTTCCAAGTCTACACATGCAATTATGCGGACCGGCGACCGGGAACACTTTCAGCTTTAATCTTGCCGGAGAGGGAGTGTCAGTTCACCTAGTGTCGTCAAGTCCAAGACGCAAGGTGTACACAGTTACAGTAGCACCTCGTATCAGCTGCTGCTGGACATCGTCATCCGCCGCCATAGAATCCACTCCGCACACGTTTTCTCCAGAGACACTGAAGATCTACCACCAGGTGACACCCATCACCCTCTACCATGTTGTAATAGAAAACATTTGGGTTTGGGCGGGAGGAGATGGCGATGCGCAGACTGCAGTACGCAAGGCACAGACGGCCTAAAAGCCTTATTCCTAGCCAATATCAGTCTTTAGGAACTTTAATATGGTCCCCACGTCTTTCACACTTGCCGAGTTCCAATTCCATCCCCGCACACTTGTGTGTGTTGCCTGACTAGCATCAGCCGGCCAAAGCGGTCCATATCAGAACTATTGCGGAAGTGATCTTCTATCTGAGACTAACCACTGTGGACGTTTGGATGGATAGTGCCTATACCAAGCTTGTGCCTGGAATAATAGAAACATCTTGCGAGATTAGGTGGACTCGTATAAGGATAGGTAGAGTCGGGTTCATCTACCTTCATTAGCACTGTTTGTCGTCACTCCGTCAGCTCGTCACAGACACATTCGTCCTGTTTGATACAGTCAATCTTTTTATTCGTATTGTTATTCATGTCTGGTTCAACATGTCTCACAATGCATTCTCTTTAAAGCATATGGTGATGGGCGTGACTCTCCTCCATGGACTTACCCTTGCCTCTCCCATCGGCGATCTCCCTCCTCGAGCCGTCAAAATTGTCGACGCACCCGTTGCGGAAATCACACCAAATGCCGTTCGCCACGGCCCTCTTGATGACGAAGGTCTACAGCGCCTGAAGGACTCTCTGATGAGTCCAGCACGCCGGAGGTCGACGCCCGAACCTCACCGAGTCAAGCGGCAGCTCACTCCATCAAGCACAATCCAAGGCAGTCTTACGGTCGCTACCAAGGATGCTTTCGTGTCTATCGATGTTGGCGAACTCGACCTCATAGACAGCGACTCGGCCAACTGCCACTCCCAGGTGATCAACGGACCCGTCAATGGCATCCAGATGTTCATGGGAGCGGCCAACATTCGTGCCATGAATGTCACTAGTGCCACTGGGAACACGACCCAGATCCTCTCCGTAAGATCCCAACCTTCATGCCCACTCCTCTGAATCTCTAAGCTAATCTGATCTGGGCTGCTTGCAGAAACTCACAGAGACCAGCAAAGATGCCGGTATTTTCGTTTTCGACGCCAACGACCGCATCAAGGAATTCAGCATCCGGGAAAATAGGGGTACCCTTCACGGCTTCAGCTTCACGACGGAGGGCGGAAAGTCGTACACGGCGGAAGCGACGGGGTTGAAGGACCCGGCCCCCATGGTCAAGGTCCCCATCGGTTCCGGAATCCTGGCCCGCATCCGCGTGGAATACTGTGACGTCGGTCTCTTTGGCCACATTGGCTTCGACTTCCTCGACGAACTCCAGTCCATATCCATCAGCAACATCGCCTACTCGGGCTTCACCAACAACTTCAAGCCCGCCGGCCCCGGCCAGACCATGACGGTTGGCTCCCAGATCCTCGATAACCGCAACTCCTCCGCCGAGCAGATCATCACCCTCTGGACGACCGACACTGTGACCAAGTCGCGCTCCGTCAGCACGGCGAAGACGTGGAATGTCGGGACCAGTCACACAATAGAAGCCGAGGTCAGCGTCCCATTCGTCGTCAAGGCCAAAACGTCGAATGGTTTTGCCTGGGGATTCACGAAGACCACCGTAAGACCCCCATCTTCCTATCTCCATCCCGCACTTCGTATCCCTGAACGAAAAACAGACTGACAGCGTCACCAATCAAGGCCGTGGAAGAAACCGAGTCCGAGACCTTGACCAAGACTGCCACCATCAACCTCAAGTGCCCCAAATTCAAGTACTGTGTCGGCAGCTCCTTTTTTACCATTTTCAAGCTCGATGTCGATATCGAGGCGACCTTCCGGGCAAAGACAAAAACTGGCCATGATTTCACGTGGTTGCAGAAAGGCAAATACAAGGGCGCCGATTCCCTTGCCTTGCAGCTGCAGGTCGACGAGGCGGACACCGTCATTTCAAAACGCACTACCAACATTGAGCAAGGATTATTCTGATACCCCCCTTTCATTCTTCTATTTTCTTACTTTTCTTTTTCCGGAGCTTCAGCGACAAACGCATCAGCGATATGATTCCCTATGTTTTTATAAGGAGCCACGGCAATGACACACGGTTCCCTTTATACCAAGATATGCATGAGAAGATAAAAGCTCTCTGAAGGCAAAAGCCTACTCGTCTACGTAATTCAATAAACGTTGTACAGCAAAATCTTCCTCATCTAGACCAAGTTCTTGACTTCTTCCGCCTAGTGGTCGGATTCGACACCGGCTCTTCCCGACCTTCCATCAACTCCTCCAGGGGGCGGGTTTGTTCCATTCAGACGTCAGGTCCCATTGCTAGGGCGGGCGAGCAGCCGGTTCCTGCGGACCGGTGACCCAGCTATACACATCGTGGGTATGGTAATCGTTCACCTCAGTTGGGACGTCCTGTTCTGTTCATCTTACTTGGCCTAGGGTCTGGGTGGTGATGACGACAGAGGTAGTCATGGGTGTTTTGCGACTGTTGACTGAACACAGTGCAACAACAGGGTTATGTACAAAGATCGCGGAGCACGATCGGAAGCGGCGGGTGGAGTGGGGAATTATCCGGAAGGGGACGGAGCAGTGACCGGGGCCACGGCGGGGCGGAGCGGGGCAAAAGGCCTGATCGCTTGTTGAGTCCGAGAGAGAGAGAGAACAGGTTTCTCTTGTTGAACAATAGCAATGTATATGCGACACGAGTAGACGATGGCTGTAGACAACGGCAGCCGTGGACAATGCGTGTAGCTCGGGAGCTTCAGGCCGTTAGGGATCGGGGCACTGGCTCAAGAGGCCGTCTATCCCCTCGGTCGTAAGTTGGCCTTTTTAGAGTGTAATCATTTGTCTATTTTGATCATGTTCGGAGAGTACGATGCGTTTGTGGCTCAGGTGGGGGGCGCCTCGTGACGCGCCTGATCCTTGACCCAGAAGACAAGTGAAGCCTGCTTGATGCCTACCTGGCACACAGGCCCAGAACCTGGGTCAGCAGACCGAGCACGAGGGTAGGTATTGAATGCCGGCCCCCGCCCTGTAGCTTTTGTCAGCACATGAAGCAACCCGATGGAAACAAAAGGAGCAGCCAAGTAAGCAAAATCCAGGATGGTCCAAGCAAGGGGCGAGCGACCTCGAACTTGGCGATGGCCATACAGAACCCCGCTGCCCAATACGTGGGGTGCCGTGAGAGCTCAAAAGGGCGTCAATTTGAATGCCGGTACAGGCTGATATGCTGTTAATATGCCCAAACGCCCATGATGCAGGTCCAGTCTCACCCCAACTCCGCCCAGCCTCCGTACCGTACATACCATCCCATGAACCCACCCGCCCTCGGCCGCAGCCTTGGTCACGCCCCGAGACAGCCCTCATTTTTGCCTCTTCCCCTCCGTCCGCTTTGTCCTGCCCTCTCACAAGACGGAGACAACTCAGTCCTCCCCCAGACTTTCTCGGACACAGGCCCGGCACCGCCTCCGGAAGTCCTTGTTCTTGCCCTCCCTCTCCTCGCGGAACATGCGCGCAGCCTCGACGTTGGCTGGCGACTCGTCGTTGGGCCCGTGGAAGAGGCTGATGGTGCTCAGCAGAATGGTTTCGGGGCTCTGCACCGGGCTCCACCGTTCCGAGGCCGCTTCGTAGCCGTACTGGTCCTCCTCCGGCGGGTGCAGGATGGAAATGCACAGCCGCCCGTCGGGATAAATGTTGGGGTGGAATGGGATCGGCGCCTGGAACGTCAGAGAGGGCGGCATGAGCGGGTAGTTTGGCGGGAAGACGAGGCGCGCGCGAAAGTTGCCTCCTGTTCCGAGCGTGGGTTGTTGTTAGCAGTTGTACGGACGGGGACGGACGGCGGGACGTGGTTCCGCGGGGTGGCGAGTTCGTCCCGCGGGAAGCTGTGTTTGTTTTGAGGGGCAGGAGAGAAAGGGTCGTACCTCCGTAGTACTTGCAGTCGTCGCTGATCATGAGCATCACCTCCCACTCAAAGATATTATTGTCGTTGACCAGACCGCACGATATCCCCGGTATGTCCTTGCCCGTCTGCATCTCCTTGAGCTGCCGGCCCAGCAGCGACGCCGCCGCGGCGGAAGACGATGCCATGGTATCGTGGGTTCTGTGGCGCAAAGTCTTTGTCGAGCTCTATGATCGGGTATCCTCTCTAGTGGTGGAGTGGAAAGAGATCCGGGATTTCGATCGGTGGGTGACACCGGGAAGTAGGTACACGCGTTGGCGCAGGACCAGAAGGGACGAGACAAGATGAAACGAGGGGCGACTTGTTCGGGATTAGAGGGTGGTTGTCGTCGTACCAGTGTCGTTCTCAAGATCGTTCGTTGGGTGCAAGGTCAAACGCAGCGTCGTGGAGCGGTTTGTCGTGTGCGAGGCGAGTGCGGGCTTGGGGTGGTGGAGGGGGGAAGGAAGCGGCGGCAGGCAAACCGACAGCGGCCCGGTAGGAATGGTCGAGGTCGTCGAAATCGGAGCCAATGCGAGTGTGTGGGGTTACCCGTTACCCGAGCTGCAGGGGTTCTGATAGGTGTCGGGGGATAAGCTCCATGTGTGTTCACCGAGACACACCGGCCTCTCCAGCCCGGTGAGGATGCCGTTTCGGTATGGTAGACGGTGCTACCACCGCTGTATAGGTACCGTAACCGTAAAACGCCGGCGAACATCGTGATGGAACAGCCTGCTGTTCCATGCTGCCAAACAAGGGTATCATTTTTTTGCATCCTGCGACATCGTACAACTCTTGAACCACGTGAACCCCTTCCACAACCGCCAACATCCAAGCCTCCAACCCTCAATCAAATTACTTCTTCTTGGCCCCTCCGAACCCGGTGATGCCCATCGCCGCCATCATGTCATCCTCGTCGTGCTCGCCCTCGATCCTTACGTCCTCCCCATACTCGAGCTTGACCTTCTCGGCCGCCTCCCTCTCCGCCCTCCTCTTCTCGTCCGCCTCCTTCCTCTTGCGCCTCCGTTCCTCCGCCTCCTTCAGGCTTTCCTCCTCCCGCAGCGCGAGGCGCTCCTGAAGGCTCGTCGCCTTCTCCTTCTCGAGGTCTTGGATCCGCTGCCAGTGCCACTCGATACGCTCTCGCACCTCGTCGGCCGTCGCGCGCCGCACCTCGTTCGTCTGCCCCGTGTTGGCCAGGTGCTGCGGCGTGTTCATGTGCTCGACGTATTGCTTGTTGTCCTTGAATGTAAGGTCGCAAGGCTCGCAGTAGAAGCCGGCGCCGCGCCCGCGCTTGCCCACGCCCGCGCCCGCCGGCACCAACTGCGTCTTGCCGACCTGTGCGCTGAGGTCCAGCACGTTGCGCCGCGCCTGGGTGAACGTCTCGTTGCCCGTCAGGGGCTTGTGGTATTTCTTGCCAGCCAGCTTCGCCTCGTATCGCGCCTTGGACTCCTCCTTTTCCTTGGCCTCGCGGTCCTTAGCCTTGGCGGCGTATTCGTCAAGGTCCCATGTTTTGCGGAAGTCGGTGTCGTCCGCCGGCGCGCCGTAGGCGCTTCCTTTCTTGTCGGCCATCTACGCGAAGATGCTGTGTGTGGTGAGTCGTCTGTGGTTTCGGTACAAAAGAAGGGCGCGTATCGTTGTGGTGGATGCCGTTGTGCTGGAACTCTTGCTGCACTGCACGTTGGGTGGCCGGAAGCAAGTTCCATGCGCGTTCGATAATGAAATTTGATGCCTGGGGGGGGTGTCTGGCCCGGGGAAGGGGAGAGAGCCGACGAGGCTGCAGGGGTTCAGAGGAACAGTAATTTGGTAGGCTGGGACGGGAGTGGGCTAGCTGGCTAGGTCCAGGGGGCCCCAGGGGTGCTAATGGTGGGGTTACAGCGCTAAAAGATGGAAAAAAAACGTTTACCCCTCCATCCATCCCGCCGCCCGCCTCCCCTCCAAGACGATGCGATGAAATAAAGCTGCTCCCAGTCTCGTTTGAGGGTTCCCCGTGACTGTCGACCGCCGGCTATCCGAGTCTTGAGTCCTTTCTGGTCATCCCAAGACACTACCATCCAAGATGCTGTACCTAGTCGGCCTCGGTCTGTCTGACGAGACCGACATCACCGTCAAGGGCCTCGCGGTCGTCAAGAAGGCCTCTAGGGTCTACCTCGAAGCCTACACCAGCATCCTCCTCGTTGACAAGGCCGTCTTGGTGCGTTGACTCGTCTTCCCTTTCGGCTTCTGTCTCACCATGCGGCTCAGCCATCGGAATTCTCTAACATCTTCATTTTGCCCCCCGGTAGGAGAGTTACTATGGCCGCGACATCGTAGTCGCCGACCGCGAAATGGTCGAGTCCAATAGCGACGAAATCCTCCGCGACGCCCAAACCGAAGATGTCGCCTTTTGCGTCGTCGGCGACCCCTTTGGCGCCACGACGCACACCGACCTCGTCCTGCGCGCCCGCGAGCTCGGCATCCCCGTCCGCACCGTCCCCAACGCCTCCATCATGTCCGGTATCGGCGCCACGGGTTTGCAGCTGTACAACTTTGGCCAGACCGTCTCCATGGTCTTCTTCACCGAGACGTGGAAGCCTGCGTCCTTCTACGACCGCATCAAGGAGAACCGCGACGTTGGCCTGCACACGCTCGTGCTGCTCGACATCAAGGTCAAGGAGCAGAGCCTCGAGGACATGGCCCGCGGCCGTAAGGTCTACCAGCCGCCGCGGTACATGACCGTCGGCCAGTGCGCCGCGCAGATGCTCGAGATTGAGGAAGAGAAGCAGGAAGGTGTTTACACCGCAGAGAGCCTGGCCATCGGAGCGGCGCGCGTGGGCGGCAAGACAGAAAAGGTTGTCGCCGGCACGTTGAAGGAGCTGTGTGACACAGACGAAGCCCTAGGAGGCCCGTTGCACAGCATGGTACTGCTTGGCAGAAGGGCGCACGAGCTGGAGCGTGATTACATCCGCGAATTTGCTGTCAACAAGGAAACTTTTGACAAAAGCTGGAGCGCAGAGTATGGGAAGCAATAGTCATCATTCATGTCCCGTAATTCGGGCTGGTACCATCCCCCCGATAGGCCCCCCCACTGTGTGCTATTTGTACATGTTCTTCGTTACCCGTCCTTCGTCACATATTAAGAAGAAGCCGCGGAGCGGTACTGATCCACCTCCTGAGGCGACACCTCCCGCAATTTATTGACCTGGGCTGCACTCCCCGTCAAGACGCCCTCTGCCAACTGGACGGCCTTGCCGACAATGGTGGCGTTGCTAACGGCATAGGTGATGCTGGTAGTTTTGACGCGGATGACGCCAATGCGAGGATCGTTCTCGGAGCCATCGTGGGTACCGTCGCCAAGATCGCCGAGCCAGGCCTTTAGGGTGGGGCTGTAGTGCTTCTTGACCAACGAGCGGTCGGTAATAACACTGGAAACGCCCGAGACGGACGCCCAATCGCCGGAGCTGTTGATGAAGGCGATGTTGATGTGGGGGTCGCTGTCGATCTCGTCCGTCTTGTTAGACTCAGTGTTGGTGTGGAAGAGCAGATCGATACCGCCGTTTTCCTAGACAAAGTGGTCAGTAGGATTTCGCTTACGATTAAGATGCTCGGCAGGGACGAACCGAGGCAGCGAGAGCCATTGCGCGGGAGACGAGCGCGCCCGACTTGGCGTCTCTGGTGGTCATCATTCCAAACTTGGACTTCTCGGCGAACTTGACAAAGGTCTCGACCTTCTCCTTGACGGAGACGTCATTGTCAAGGTTGGCGGCCTTGTAGGGGTCGGCCGTCTTGCTTCCAGTGTCTGCGTTGGAAAAAGACATTGTGAATGAGCTTTGAGGCGATTAGGTTTATTGAAGAAGAAGAAGAAGAAGATGGGATGGTGGTTGTGTTGGGTTGTTCTTGGTCAATCAATGTGAATTGATTTGTTGGTGGTTCTTTTCGTCAAGAGTACGGGGGGAGTGATAGGTTTTGTTGACGAAAGGTTTTGGTTGCTAGACTATCTATTTGAACCCATCGGGCGAGCTGACCTCATCGCCATAGCTACACTACCTGTAGCAGGCACGGTCATTTCATCATCGGAAAACACGTTGGGTGACTGTGGTTGCCGGAGGGGAGCTGTCATCGGCAAGACATGATGACGTCAAGGGCGGAGAAGGGGGGAGCACCTGCGGCTCACTACGACACGCAGAAACCACAGAGCCAGAGGCGAGACTCGCGGGCACTGTGGCTCGTTGGAGACGTCGATAGACGTAATTTATGGAGAGCACTCATCATAGATCATCTGTCTCCTTGCTTCACCCGAGCTTGATTCAATGCAAGCATTAGCCGGAAGATGACTGGGCATTGGGCCTGGCTGACATTTGACCTCGCACAGGGGCATTGCTGCTTTTACCGGGACAGGAGAACGTGACGAGCGAACAGATGGGGCTTGAGCCTCTCTTTCATCGAGTTCTCATCCGAATCTCGTATGAAGAGAAGTGGAGGGGTTCGTTCGATGGGACAAGCGAGGAAGTATTTCTCTCGTACAGGTACAGTGGCATGTTGATCCTCTTCTACAGGTAAGCTTGGGATTTCAAGCTGTGCTGCGTGCGCCAAAGCCATTGCGGGGCGTGGTCTGTGTGGCTTGCTCTCTCATGCCATGCATCTCTTCTGCACATATCCAGCAAAAGTAGGCCATTGCAAATATGGAGTATGGAAATTCTATCCTCAAGAAAGGATTGGTTGAGTTCGACCATGGCTACCGTTCCTTGCCCAACACCCAAATGGTGCAATTCCGGGAGGTCCTATTACGTCGAAGTAGGTATCCGTAGGTGCAAGCCGATCCTGCGTCCAAATATCGATCGTGAGGCAGCTCGGGAAGCTGCTTCGGGTGATCCAAAGGTGCCATTAACGACTGACATGTACTTCCTGCCTTTTTCTTACCTGAGCTCTGAAAGTAGACCCGTAATGTGGCGGGTGCAAATCTGTATGTGTTGTTGCAACTGCCAGTCAGTCGACAAATCCGGAGCTCATGAAGATCCCGGGCCGAAGGAGCGACACGAGCCTTCGAGCAAGGGCAAGACAAGTTAGCATATGCGGGAGGCACCTTGCACAAATCGCTTTCCTGCCTGGCTTCTAGCTTACCCAGGACATCCTTCCACATGTCATCTCCCCCTGCCTCCTCCTCAACCCTTTTCTCCCATGTCAGCGTTTTAGGTCTGTACCTAAGAAGCTGTCGAGGTAAAAGGGGTTCGGTGATCGTTTGGAGCCAACTCGTCTCTTTCCTCCTCCGGCCCCGGCTCTTTTCCCGGTAATTAACGTCCATCGATCCAACCAAAAAAAAAAAAAAAAAAAAAAAAAAAAAAGACGCGCCGTCATTCCCCGCCCGATTGGACTGCCTACGGAACACTTGATCTTTATGTTACGCATCTGCGATGAATCGGCGGGCAGTCGCAGACTCGCAGCCTGTCCCACTCGTCAGGAACCCCACCAACCAATTTGCTGCATCTCCCAACTTGTGTGTCGTGACAGTCGCGTGAGCGTCTGTCTGTTTATCTGTTTACCTTCAACAGGGTCATCGTTGAATCCAATCTACCTAGGTATCATCGTTGTCCAAGGAAGGCAAGAAGAGGGACTGGCATCACCTACCGCTTAGTACCTTCGTAGCACACACCGCACCTGCCCAGACATGTACTCTTTCCAATCAATCCATCAGCCCCTCTCCCTCTCTTTCCTTCCCTTCCCGTTACGTGCACGCAGCCCATCATTCCGTATACCACCCAAGGGACCTTGACTGTGTACCTAACCAAGTTCTTGCTTCATCCTGGGAGGAAGGGATGAAGGAGGGAAGGAAAGTGCTCCCACGCGTCGCCCGAAAGAAGCTCTGGCCAGGGTTTCGGCGGACGTCGGCAATCGTCAAAGCTGAGACGGGACCAGAATCCCCAAGTGAAAGTCGGCTGCCGCTCTTGATGCTCATGTGCTGGAGTCCAGGTGCTGCTGTCCGTTCCCATTCGCCCTTTCCTCTGTTGGAGTCCGTCTGGTCTGGGCAGTCAGTCCCTTCCCTTCGCACTTTCCACTTTCCCCCGGCAACTGTCTGTCTCCCTCCCACCTCAATGCGTCGCTTACTCTTTTCCCACCCTCCGCCATCTTCGACCCTTTTTCTTCTACTCCTCTTCTCCTTCCCCTCGTGACTCCTTCAACGTCGATTATCTCCGTCATCGCTTAGAGCACTGCATCTCTTCCGATGAAGGACGAAACACGGCTGATCGCTCTGACATTGGTCCTCGCCTTCACTGAACTAGTAGTGATTTGATTCGCCGTCAAGATCACCCAACTCTGGCGACCAAAACCGGGCAAGCCGGATACGGTATTCCAACGACCGACTTGACGCCAGGTGCTCAGCAGCAAAGGGAAGGCCTGCAGCAGATTCCCTTCCACCGCTCAGCGACCTCATGCAGCCTGATTGATTACATCCACACAACCGGGAGTCGGTCAATCGCCCACCATCACCCGCTTTCGCCGAGTTTCTTCCCTCCGCGACTGGACGACATCTCATTTTCTCCCTTACTCAACCAATCGTCAACCCAACCAACCACTCACTCGGGTTCTGATCTCACCGTGGCTTGGCTGACACCCCCTCACTAACATTGCGAATCGACCCCTCCATAACTTCAGGACGAACATCCGAACCACCTTCTTCTTCAAACCTCCGTTTCACCTTTTTCACGCTTGTCGTGGACGCATCGCAACCTCGACTCGCTTAAGTGACCCGTCATACCCTGCTTCGCCGGGACTTGTTCCATTCTGTCAACCCCCGGCTTCCCAGGCGTAGGTGAAATTGTTCGGCAATCATATCCGTCGCGGATGCTCATCGCAAATCCGACGGGCAGCATACTTTTTCCTCTCGTCCTGACCTTACCCATTTTCACCATCCCGCCACGCCAATCACGTCAACCGGTTGCAATTCAAGTTCGTCGGTCGCATTTCGCCGGCGTTCGTCCCAGCTGACTAACCTTCAATCCCCTCAAGTCTTAAGGTCGTAGCCATCCAACCCAACGACCATGGCGCATCGGGATATGGTGCGTTTTTTTCTTCCAACAACTACCATCTGTGTTGCGTGATCTGACCGAGATGCAGGATCTCTTGCCGTGGGAGTGTCGCGATGTGGAGGATCACGCCGAAGCCTACTACAACCACCCGCTTCGGTCCCAAAATAAGGTGCTCGCTGATGAGAACGAAAGATTGAAGAAGCTTCTCCGCGACAACGGCATCGCTTGGTCGTCCATCTCCGCCACCTACCAAAGGCAGGGCCGGGCTGGCCGACGCACTCGCTCCTCCATCTCGTCTCAGACTCACCCGTATCCCTATCTACCAACTGAAGTCCTGTTGCGCATTCTCAAGTACTCTTTGACGTCCAAGGACCCCATCATTGATCCTCTGTCGAAGCTCAAGCCCGAGAATCTGACCTCCCACGAGAGAAGTCGCGGCAATCAAATCGCCATCCACTTCTTGGTGACATGCAAGGCCATGCACGAGGAGGGCAGTCGCATACTGTGGGGCCAGAATTCTTTTGCCTTCACCACGCACGAGGCCGTTCGCAACTTTGCCGACCTGGACTTGGCCTACCGCAAGAACATCAAGCACGTCAACTTCCGTATCATTGCCCAGTTCTTCGACGACAAGAAGCGGAAGCACAAGCTCGAACGATCGTACCACCCCGCCCTCAAAAGCGACATTACTCTTCGCACGATCCCCCGCATCAATGAGCATACCTACGCTCGCGGCGGCTTCCGCTGCTACTCCTGGGGTCAGGTGACTGACTTCCTTCGCGCTCTCCGCGCTCCCTACGACCCGAAACACGACATCAAGCTTGTTCGCCCAAGACTTTTTCCCGGCCTCGAGTCCCTCAGAATCGACCTGGTCAACTTCATGGACGACTTCCTACCCATGCCTGGCAGCGATCTTCACGACATGGCTTCCCATGAGCTGGGTTGCTCTCTCAACGAGCTGCAAGTAACCGGCTTGCCCATCGATGACGCTGGTAGCAAGGCGACAGGTGAGCTTACCGGCCTTTTGCGCGATGAGGGTCTTTTTCTAGCCGGCCTTCCATCATTCGTTCAGCTCAAGAACGCGCTCAAACCACTTCCCGGTATCTCGAGTTGCGCCCGCGTTGTTAGGGCCTGGAAGACTTTGAAGACGAAGAAGGGTAGCGACGACTCGTCATCCAACGATGTTGACTCGGATTCAGAGTCAGAGGCGGGCCATCACCATCCTCGCGAACCCATCATGCCGCCTGCCCCTCGGGAAGAGGGCCACCCCAAATCTGCGCCCAACCGCAAAGATCTCACCATTTGGAAGAAGGTTCCCAAAACCAGAGATGGAGACGAACGTCAGTGGACTGAGTTCTGTCGTAGCAGTGGCTACCCAATGGAAGATATTGAAGAGATGATGGGCGAGGATGATGAGCTTGGCGTCTGCCCCTGCTGCGGCGAGCCTCATCCTAGTCTGCTCGACCTTCTTGAGATGGATATGGACATGGACGAGTTTTGAGTGCCGAGCTTCCTGCGATGACAGGCATTATTTTGTCTTGACTTGCTGGTATCAAACGGCTATACAATATTGAGGACTAGGGATCATCGAAAAAATGGACGCGTCAGGGGTTTGGCACGCATGGTATTCGAAGGGGCGGCTTGAGAATATCGGATGGAGAAAAGCTTACGGAGTTACCTTGCTCGGGACACGGGATTATGATACCACACTTTGCCAAGGGCACATAGATACCATGTTTAGCTAATGATGGGGTACATAAGGTCGGCCTCTACCTCATGCCATGGAACTCGAAGAATACTCACGATGCCCTCTGTTGTCCAGGCGATTAATGTGCTAACAACTACATTTTTAATCAAGATCCCGTGGTCAACACATACCGGTTGTTCCAGATAATGCCTAGGAGGTTAACGTTGCGACCATCGCCTGCTGGTCCAACCGTGTTTGGTTCGCCGCTAGTCTGCAGACACAAATGACCTACCTGGCTCTCCCTTCATCCTTTTCCATAGGGTGAGAGGGAGAAGAGTCCCGAGCAGGACTCAGGTATCCCGTTGAATCCTTGTTCCGCAGATCTGTTTCCAAGTCAGCAACCCTACTCACCGCGCTGGCAACGTCCCTCTGGACCTCCGAGAGCACCTCGCGGAGCTTGTAGACGTCCCACGATCTACTGAGCTCGTATTCGACTGGGACGGTCCTCTCGGCGGCCAAGGTCGCCAAGGTTGCCCTCCGGCTCCGGGTGCCGGGTTCGACAGCGGAAGCGGCGGGGCGGGCCCAGGACTCGGGATACACACCCGACTCCCTCCGCTTGGCGTTGTTGCTGACACGGTCGGCGTCGTAGATAGCGCGTTCGACGTCGACGAGGCGGCGCCGGAGGGCAGCAAGGTCGTGTTTGCTTCGTTTTATCATTGCGTAGAGCTTGTAGGGGTCCCACATAGCGTCGGTCTCTGCCTGGGGGATGCGTAGGGGCGGCGCCGGTGATGAGAGCGAAGAGGAAGAAGGGTAGGAGGAAGGATGGAACGGGGAGTAGATCTCGTCCCAGTCGATTGAGAGTTGGTGATCGGAGAGGAGAGGCATGCAGGATTCGTAGTCCGGGCGGGCGCGGAGGGCGTCGAGGGCCGCGAGGGTGGGCGCGTGGATCGGGCCGTGAGTTGTGTGGTATGCTACCACGCCTCGCTGGGGGAAAGCAAGGCTTGAGTTCGGAGTAGAAGGCATGGTTTTGGACACGGTCTTCTTGCTTATTGTTTGATTTCCTGCGTAAATGTCAGCTGGGAGTGAAGTTATGCTCTTGCCTTTTGCCCGCCTGGTTTATTATAGAAGATCTGTAGGTGGCTTGGCGCAAGTTTGAAGGGGCTCATGGTGAATACACGCTGTTGGGTGTGCGGGACGACAGCCAAAGGACTCGGGTGTGCTTTTGGCATTTATAGGGGGCGACATGGAACATGCTTTTTGATCAATGCCTTCAAGTCTTTGTTTGGCCTACATACTTCTGCCAGCCAAAGTCGTGTTCTAGGACATTGTGTGGGGGCATCAGAACAGGACAACTCGTAACTAACAGTGGGTATTTGTGAACAATACGAAGCCTGGGGGCGAGTATAAGACAATACTTCTTTCTGCTTTCGTCTTGTAGCATCTTAGTCTTATTCATTTCATCAGCTTGAAACTTTCACAGTGAATGAAAGAAGTACCATGTCTTCACCACAACCGCCGGCGGGTGTGGATCGTCGGCTCCGACCAAGGCTTTCGAAATCACGATTCTGCCAAAGGTGCATTACTCCTATTCGGATGTAGTTCGACCTGTTCCGGTGCAGGGCACCACCTCACTCGGTCGCTAGCCTATCAAGTATCCTTGATGCGCAAACGATCCATACGCCTGACCCAATCATAGGCTCGAGACTATCCAACCAAGGTGGTGGACTCTCCCTGACGAGAGAAGTGGCGACAGGGGGGGGGGGGGGNCGTATTTAGGGCCCCTTACCCCCTCATTGACTTGGCATAGGGGCGGTTCTGCTCTTCGACGCCATAATCCGTCCTTTATCCCTACAATTTGTCTTGAAGTATCCGTAAGTGTTATTGTTACCAGGACCTTCGATCACGAGTGACAAACCCCTATTATATGTATGTTTAGCGTGAAGATCTCCGTCACACTGTGCACTCGCTTATGCAAGTAGGCCTTGAATAGCTTGACTCTTTGCGCCCCTCTCCTCCGCTTGGTTAAAACTGCAGTACCCGAAAATGCAGAACCCTCAAGCTGACCAGACGGTAAACCCTGCCCACCAGGAGCAAAAAACGGCGAGTGAGGACTAATTCCAGCCTATGGGTTTCTAGCCTGTGGAGGTCGACACCGCCTCAGAGTTTGGTGATGTGGGTGCCTCCCTTCGAGCAAATTCCAGCAACATGCCTCCTCGGTGGCTTTCGAGCATGGTTGCTGACTGTAGATCAGCTCCATGAGGTATCCTCTTTGGCTTCGTTACGCTCGAGCATCCTGGAGCATCAAGCCGAAAATGGCCGGACTTACCACTCCATGAGTGCTGGAAGTGCGTAACACAATTCCCCTATCGCCGCATCAGCGGTGTAACTAGCTGATTTCTCTTTACAGAGTACAGTTATCCCAATGACGAGGTAAGGTTTCGAGGTGATCGACGACGCCCAGCAGCAAGCACTCCTTGTAAAGACACTGATTGATTTCCGTTATTACCGACAACAGCGAGAGAGCGACCGCCTAGGTAACTTCTACCCAGCACGCTTGCTTCAACATCAACACGTTAACACGGCGCAAAGATTTGCAACACCGCATCTGGATAATCTGCCTCGAAGGCGAATTGGCAATCTCGCCGGGCCACAAAACAGCTAAGCGTGTGCTGGATATGGGTACCGGAACAGGTATATGGGCGATTGACTACGGTACGTGCATGCGTTCTTATCAACTCCAGAATGCGGTCAAGCTGACATGGACACATAGCGGACGACCATCCGTCAGCCGAGGTTTGCTTCCCCCAAGGTACACCCGGGATCTTGTCTGACACTTTCTAGGTCATTGGCGTTGACCTGAGCCCTATTCAGCCTGAGTGGTGAGTATTGTGCGTTATAAGATGAGTTTTCAACGAATTTTGACTGGGTTAATCAGGGCACCCCCAAATTGTGTTTTTGAACTGGACGACTTGGAGAAGAGCTGGACTTGGACCAGGCCCTTTGACTTCATCTACTGCCGGAGCATGGAGGGGTGCTTTTTGAACGGGCCAAAGATGGTCAAAAAGATCTACCAGTACGTAGGCGATCGTGATTGTTGATGGCGATGCTTGCGGGATACCTAGAACCTAAAATACCGTGCACAGGGCCTTGACGCCGGGTGGCTACCTTGAGATCGGCGGGCTAGAGCTCCCGCTGGGCTGCGATGACGACAGCGTACCCAAGGACTCGTCCCTGTGGCAATGGCACACGCTTCTCCAGGAGGCTGCCGAGAAGATCGGGCGGCCCCTGGAGGGGCTGGGGAAGGAGACGGAGGCCATGAAGGAGGCTGGCTTTGTCGACATCACGCGCAAGGACTTCGTCTGGCCGCTGAACTCGTGGCCCGCGGACCCGCATCTCAAGGAGCTTGGTAACTGGCATTGCGCCAACCTGAACATGGGAATCGAGGGGCTCTCCATGGGGCTGCTCACCCGTGTCCTGGACTGGACAAGGGAAGAGGTCCTCGCGCTCTGTGCGGGTGTCCGGAGAGATCTGCGGGACAGGAGAATGCATGCGTACTGGAAGATGTAAGTTCCGACTGATCGAAGCAGATCTGCGGTAGGGTACGTTACTAAACACTCACAGCCACGTCGTCTACGCCCGAAAGCCAGAGAAGACGGAGGAGTAACTAGTCGGAGGAGGCGGGTGGGGAGGCCGCGGAAGAGGCTGGAAACTAATTGAAACTTTGCCGGCTCTCGGCCATGCGGAAGAGTCTCTCCAATGCGACCACTGTTTACCTAGAGGCATCCTGAATTTGCCTTGGTGGACTTGTTTGATCTCCCTGGCTATGCAAAGAGAGGAGTCATACATCCGTCTACGGGAAGATGTTGGAGCGCTTCGACGATTGAACGGCGATTGAAATGTTCGGTTTGTATCATCCCCTTGTCCGTCTGCCGCCTCACGCCCGGGCAAGAGACAACTATGGTGACCCCTTATGTTGCCCGCTGGACCGGCGCCGGACTCGGCACGGCAGATCCCCACATCCCGGCGGTCGGTCGCGCGGAGGTGCTAATATCCGTAAAGTTAACCTGAAGGACTCGGACAAACCCACGCAAAGCACGCTCCCTGGCGGCTTCCCCTAGCTCGGAATCCGGGGCCAGTCGGCTTTACGGCAGGGATCAACCCCCCGTACGCACTCTATCTAACCCTACAAAACTCCCATTAGCAAACCACTTACGCGCCTTACTGGCCGGAGGTGCTCGTACTCGCCCCCCATCAGAGTCCATAAGAGCCTGTTCCATCCCGCCCAGGACGTATGGCATGATTTTACGTGTAACACGTTGCCGTCTTTGCCCAATCCTATCCCAGCTCCTCATCACCTCGCTCTGGCCCCGTTTCCTGCCGATTACTTGGTCATCCGAGCTCGTATGAGTAGTGCCAAGTGCACCCAAAACATCTCCTCATTGTCGAGAAACGCAGGGCGGCAGCACATATCTCTACTCTGTATCGGTATCTGTACATACCATCGAACTCCGTGGCCGCCGTCATCTCGCCTACGCGATATGCCGCCCCGGAAGGGCAGTCCCAAGGTCAAGACGGGCTGTCGGACATGCAAGTGGGTTTGACCACACCGCTAAACCGCCAAGGTTTTCCCTCTCCGTCATCCTGAGCTGACTACCCCTGAAACCCCTCCAGGGCTCGAAAGGTGAAGAACGATGAGAACAAGCCCAAGTGCAAACGATGAACAACGAGCGGCCACAGGCTTGCTTCACCTTCGAGGCCGGATCCCTGTCGACGCTGTCATTCATCTCAAGCAAGAGCCGCGACACTTAGCTCAATAACGAGACCTAGGAAAGCAGTTATAGGGCGCAGCAGCTAGTTGTTAGGTGGCTTTCAGCCATAAAGGTCTCATCTTTTATTATCTACGTACTTCAGCTTGATCTGCTGGCATTGTCAAAAGTTGTCAAAATGGCAAGGGTAACCGTGATGAGTCAAATATGCGTATATTGAGTGCGAGTTGTGTGCGTAACTATTCTCGTGCATCTCGCCTAGGCCTTCGGCAGCCCCTTTCCTGGGCGCACAAGGCCACCACGAAGCCCACTGCCCGGGACGAAGCCCGCGGCAGGCCCTTCGTTGCCGTCGATCGGCCGGCCGAGCCGGCCGATCACTCAAATCTCCGGGTCCTTCGTGTGCGTCAGACCCTCCATTTCAACAAAAGTAGTGTTTAAGTATACTCAGACAAGCTGAGCACACAAAAAAAAAGAAGAAAAACCACCCCCCCCCAACCCCCCCCCAACCCCACAAAAGAAGGACAGATTACAGGATAAGAGTCGTATAAACCGGCTCAATACCAAGCACTAGGCCGCATCGTAACCTGAATGAACGGCTGAAGCACTCGCAATAGGATATCTGGGCAAGGCTTGGGGAGGGTTTGATAGCGGGATGCGTCCTGAAGGCACGTCTGATGTTCACAGAACGAGCTTATCGTCGAGCTTGAATTCGTCAAAGCTGGGGATGTCGTCGGCCGATGCGCCGGCCCCGATAAGCGAGACAACCTCCTCGGTGGCCTGGCCCGCCTCGGCAATGGCGGTGAAGTTGTACTGGGTGCCGTCGGCGAGGTACAGGACGTCCGGCTGGACGCACGCTTCGGTCTCCCCGCCATCGCGGGCGTCCAGTGTCGCACCGCGGATCATCTTTCTGTTGTTGAAACCGTAGCCCAACCCGCCAAAGGGACCGTTGCCCAGGCAGACGTAGTCGCGGCCGCGGCTGTCCTGCTGCTCGCGGATGGCGCCGCAGTTGGGACCGGCGTGGCCACGGGCCCCGATGTTCCAGTTGCGTGGGATGGCCCTGAACGAGCCGCTGCCGAAGAAGGTGCCCGAGTTGACGCTGCAGCAAGTGTCGGGGTTGTGGTTGCGGCAGATGGCCCCGCCGCCGCTGGTGCTACAGCCGCCCGCAAACTCGAGGTGCAGGTCGATGGCCGAGGCGGCGGTTGCGAAGAGGCCTGAGACAAGGCTGACAGCGGCGAAGAACTTCATTTTCCTTGGTAAAGATGGAGAAATTGATCTTGAGAGTGTAAAGCTGTGCAGGTTGCTTGATGCTGGATTGGTTTCTTTGCTGGGGGCTAAAGATATTGAGGCGGATGGAGACAGGTTCAAGAGCTTCCACAGACAGAGACAGGAGCGAGCCTTTTATGTATTTCTGGAAGACTTCCATCAGAGAGTCTTCGACATCCAGTCGTCGCTTCTCGTCCTCTCGCCCAATCTCGTCTGCTGCCACTCTTCTCTGCTGGCTTCCCGTGCAATCCATTGTTTCTGAGGCTTCAGGGGTGGAAAGCGAGAGTGGATGTGTGTACTAGCCTGAAAGTGTAAGATGACATACGATGTTGTAATACCATAAGCATGATGTTGCAATACCATAAGCATGATGTTACAATACCACAAGCATGATGTTACAATGCGATCCTTTGCTTGGGTCGCTAAGACAGATTGCATCCATCGTCTCTTGGCGGAGGGAGACAACGTGAAGCTATCGTGGGCGCGGCCCTTGCCGCAGGATTGTATTGCGGCTGACGCCTCGGAATCAGGCAATCAGACCAGCCTCTTAGTGGAGAATAGCCCATGTAGCTTCGGTTAGCAAGCTTAGAATACTTGCCGTTTTGGGCACCCATGGCGGTTACGCCAAGGGAATCTTTGTAGGGTCTCTTTTATACCTGCCTAGGACGGATCAAAAGGAGGAACTTGTGTCAGTTAGGTTCGAATCCTACCGGCGTCACATCTAGTTTGGGTCGTTGGCGTATTAACTGCTTCTTTCACGCATATAATGTGACATTGCGGATGATGGATTATTAGCCTAAAATCAACCCCCACAGTTCCTGCTCTCAAGAGCGGAGCAAATGGAGGAACTTATGTCAGTTGGGTTCGAATCCTATCGGCGTCACATGTTGGGGTTGTCGTCGTAACTGCTTCTTTAAGAGGTGGTCGGCAGACACTGCATTGCAGCCAATGGTGTGTAGAGCTTTAGGTA
Source organism: Colletotrichum lentis (assembly GCA_003386485.1). Taxonomy (NCBI): domain Eukaryota; kingdom Fungi; phylum Ascomycota; class Sordariomycetes; order Glomerellales; family Glomerellaceae; genus Colletotrichum; species Colletotrichum lentis. The sequence continues at coordinate 893,676 of NWBT01000041.1, read as the reverse complement.
GGGAACGCCTTGAGATCTCTTTGTGGGGCTGTGGATGGACGGGACAATGTGCCCTGCGGCCCGCTGCGGCCCGTTCGCCGCTGGTAACGCCACCAGAAGTCTGTCACATTCATAATTCAGGAGGGTTGCAAGCGAGTCAACAGGACATGCAGCCTGTATTGCCCTGTAAGTCGGTGGCATTAGGCGTTGTTACGGTCCGGTGTAGACAGCGCGTAAGCACTTACCTCATCCCCGTACATGTGTTGACGGTACGGAGCCCGCACCGTGATGGCGCTGTGATGTGATTACATACCTCCGTAAGGCCGGCGTGTCGCCTGGAGGGGTGTCTTGGAAGTGCTTTTCGTCGCGTATCCGTGTCTTGTTACATATAGCCTGGAAGATTCCTGGAAGTTCTACGGTATGTCAATGCCTTCGTGCCGATGGAGCTGTTTGTGACCTACTAAGGTAGGTACGTGGCCAAGGCGGTCCCTCTTGAGGTCGCACAGGTACACAATATGTAAAAAAAAAAAAAAAAAAAAAAAAAAAACCAATAGGAAACACAGTATACTGTTTGTGACCTACGACCTGCATTCGGGTGCCGCCGAAGAGCACTGTGAACTGGGGTACAGTGCATGCTGGAGCGGACCACACATTCCGGGCGACCCTAGTAGCGGTGATCTGCCCGGAGGGCAGCGCCATTTCATTCAGCAATCCGACCGAGCGAATCGCTTACAGTTACGGTTGGATTGTGATAGTCCGATGGATCCGCCCTGTCGCGCATGTCTTTGGTAGCCCTGTAGGCTGTAGCGGAGGAATAGGATCCTTGCACAGCGGTGCGCCTGGCTGCAAGTTGTGTTGCGGCTTTTACCTGGTCCTCGCCTAGCGGACGGCCGCTCACAAGCATTCGTCCCAGGATGCCAATGATGGATGGACTTTCTAAACCCAGGTAGTTAGGCGCCGCACTACTTGGCACTCGACAACGGCTTGTCGCACTTGTACGCGCCGTTGTTGCCCAACTTCCAGCAGAATGTGTTGAATTAGAGGGTCCTACGGAGGGCACTTTGTGCGCGCCGGAAAGGGTGCGCAGAGATAGGAGTTATTAGCCTGATTCGGCCTGGTTGCTTAGTAAATATTAGAGGGACTGCTGCAGGCTTCACCCTAGGCAGTAGGCTTTATAGAGGCCTTAGGCACCTAGAAAAGGGGTTACTAAGGGCCTAGTTAGGCAGTAAGGCTAAGCAAAAGAGTAACATAATAGTTATAGTTATATATATACAGTTAGATATATATATAATATATAGTTAATATATATAATATTAATCTATTACTATTACTTCTATTAATTAAATAATTAAAAGTCTTATATACTTAGAAATTAATAGTAATAAGCTTAGTAATGTAATTCCTATAAGCTAAAAGTATATAATAATAACTAATAACGTAAAGATTACTTTAAAATCCTCCTCTAACTAGACTATCTAGTTTAAGTAGCTTTAGGTAAAAGCTAAAGCCTATAACTTATAGGAAGTAATTAACCTATTAGTAAGTAATTCTTATATACTTAGTAAGACTATTATAGCACTTATAAAGCACTTAATATACCTTTAGCCTTATAACTATCTAAAATACTAAGCTCTATATATAGAATTAAGCTTTCTAAGCGCTTAAGGGGTAGTAGTAACCCTAATCCTAATAGCTAGTTAGAAATTACTTCTTAAGCCTATAGTAGTAACTAACTTATAGGCTAAAGAGGTTTATAAGCTCTTACTAAGTAACTTACTATTATATAAGGAGTAGTAAAGTAAATATACTAATATATTAAAGAAGTATAAAACATATATATAAAAATACACCTTACTATAGGATTAGTTTAGAAATACTATAAGTATTAAGCTTTTAGAACACTATTACAAACTAAATAAGCACCTTAACTAATAGGTAAAGAAGCTTAAGAATTATATTACTAAGCGCCTAAGGGAAAGGTATAATAAGGTATAGATAAAATATAAAAGAATTCTCTATAAAGGCGCTTAGAATTACCTTAATAACATAAAGAAGCTTAAGAAATAACTTCTTATATAGGAAAGTGCCCTTTATAATATAAAGGCTAATAAAGTCCCTAATATATAGTACTTAAAGTATTAGTTTTAGAATATTATAAAAGCCTTTTTAACTAGTTACCTTACCTAATAGGTATTTACCTACCTATAGTAGAGTAAGAAGGATACTAAGAAAGAGGATCTTATAATCTCTATAATAATAAGTAATATATAAAGGGTAATAAAGCTTTTTAGTAATATACTTATTAAGTAAAAAGCTATATATAGTGCTTTTAGCCTAACTAATGTAGGTTATAAGAACCCTAAAGGTAACTATAAAAATTAAAATAATAGAAACTATAGCAGTAGGAATTATAGCTATAGAGGCTGCTAGTAGATATAATCTTATAAGCTAAATATACTTTATAAGTAATCTTTATTATTATTAGGGCTTATAGCGCCTTTATAAGAGTAAAGTATACTACCTAAGTAAGAGAGGTTAAGTATAAGTGTAGTAGAGATACTACTTTTAAAATGTATAAGCTACTAGCTTTACCTTACCTTAGGGCACTATATTAACTACTACTAGTATACCCTTCCTTATTTACGCCTTAAAGAGTAGTAGTAAAGTAAAGCAGTTAAGGCTATAATTAAAAAGTATATATAATATAACCTAAAGCTTACTAAATACCTATAAGAGGTAAGAGTAGTAACTATTAAGAATAACTAACTATATAGTAGGTATAAAAGAAAGATTATATTAGCCTTCTTTTATACTGCAAAAAGCCTTTATTATCTAGCTTACTTAGTAATATTAGACTTAGGCTTAATAGTATATATTTTTAATAAGCCTTTATAGTTTAAAATAATAAAGGCTACACTAGTAGGTAGTTTCCTATAGGCTAGCTTATAGTAACTTCCTATTAAAGTATATAGGACTATATAAATTAGGCTTAGGGGGTATATAGACACTATTATAAGGCTTACTTTATATAATATTACTTTTTACCTTAGCCTTATAGCTAACCTAGTGTCCTTTAAGAGGCTAAAGTAATAAGGTATCTAGTAGGATATAAGCCTTAGAAATAACTACCTATAAAAGGTAGATAGGTCCTTTATAGCCTACTTTAATAATATTTATAACTAATAGGTCCTTAACTATAGGCCCTTTAAGGTAGAGGCTGCTTTAGCTGCTGCTATACTCTTACCTACTATAGGCTTAAATAAAGCGTCTTAATTACGCTAATAAAATAAATACACTATAAAGACATATAGGAAGCTAATTCTTAGTAACCTATTTACTTAGCACTATAGGCTAGGTTACTTAAGCCCTAAAGCAATTAAGAGGATTATTAATATAGCTTATAAAGTGTATCTTAAGGGCTTTAATAATTATAAGATTTATATTATTAACTATAATGCCTACATAAAAGGTAAAGCCTACTGCTTAGTTAGGTATAGCCTATATAAATCTATAATCTATATAAAGCCTAGCGACTGCTTAGTAATTAACTTCTATAACCTAGAGGTTAGTTATATAGGGTATTTAAGAACGCTAATTAAACTAGCATAGAACTAATTAGATCCTACAGTTAAGATCAGTCACATAATGCAAAAAAAACAACAGCAGTTAGCCTAATACAAGCACTATACCCTATTCTTATGCTATTAACTTAGTAAGGTAGCTTATTTAAGAACATATAGTACTATAGGGGTTAGTATAGTCTACTTAATACTAAATTAACTTACTAGAGATAGCTTTGCTCTTAAGGTCTATACTACTAAGGTTAAGAACTCTTAACTATAGAGGTATTTAACCTTAAGAGGCAGGCTTATTAGGTATATATAGTTAGCTAGGATAGAATCTACAACCTACTAAACCTGCAGTTTAGACAAATTATCCTAAAACCTACTAAAGTAACTAAATTAAATCCTCCTTTTTAATCTTATTAAGTCTAATCTTATTAACTCCTTATCCTACTTAGTTATACCTACACTTAACCTAGATAACCCCTTTAAACTAGGCACCCCTCTTAATTATAACCCCTTAGAGGTTATAAAACAGTTTATAACAGCTTAAATAAGCTTTATTATTAAGTAGTACAGAAGGAACTCTCTATATAACATTATTACTATTAATAGCAGAATAGATAACTATATAGTAATTAATATTACTAGCGTTAGATTAGTAATCTTACTTCTTAACAGCCTAGCAGCTAATATAGGCCTAATTATTAAGGTAAGGCAGGCCCTATAGCAGCAGCTCTACTCTTTTGTTAGCAGGATAGCCTAGAAGCAGGACGATATATCTAAAATTACAACAATAAAGGAGCACTTAGGCTAGCTGTAGGTAGTAATCTACACTATTTAGTAGGTGTAGTATAATTAAGGCTAGATAGAAGTCTAAAGGTTAGAGAAAAGAGATTTTACTAGAAGCTCTAAGGATACTGTTAGTTAGAAACTTAATGTAATAGTTATACTTAATACATATTACTAGACCCCTAGAAAATAAAACACATTCACATAATGCATAGCCTAGAAGGGCATATAGGGTATATATCTTATATAATAATTTCTAACTGTAGTAGTAGTTATATATAGGATTTCTACCTACGCTAAAGGACTACTAAGATACTACTAACTATACTTATAGACTTCTTTACCCTATTAGAAGTGTAATATAACTATTAGGTAAAGGTTATTAAGACTAATAATAAGCTTCTATACTACTTAGATATTATAGATATAATAGAGGTATATAGTATACACCTTAAGGTAAGCGCCTTAAATACTTAAGTGTAAAATAGAGCTATAAAGCGTATTACTACAGTTATTAAGTAAAGAGTATATAGTATAGTAATTAATATATACCTACTAAACGTCCTTTAGCTAGAGGTTTATATAGCTACTACCTAACTTTATAACTATATGCTGTAAGCGTCTTATAGTTAGAAATTACTATACTAACTGTAGTATAAGCACTTCTAAAGTAAAGCTAACGTAGTGTATACTTAGCTAGACCTTTCTTACCTATATATATATAGTTATAAAGCGTATATACTTACTGCTAATACCTAACTTTACTATAAATAATGCTAATAACTAGCCCTAAGGGCCTAGATTAGCTATCTTATAGGCTATAGCTTAAGTAACTTATATTAGATATAGAGCCTTACTTATAGTAAAGTATTTACTATATAGGATATTATTTTTAATAAGAAGATTACCTTTAATAGTAATATTATAAAGCTTACTAATAATATATATAAGAGTAATCTATAGGAAATAGCTGCTATAATTAAGCGTCTTATATACTAAGAGGTATAAGAAAGAAGCTTTATATATATAGTATATAAAGAAGCTAATAAGATCTAAGAATATACTAACTACGCTAAGGGGGTAGAAAGCCCTAGCAGCCTAACCTTTTACAGCTATAAAACTAAAAACCCTTTAAATTATAGTTATAAAAGGCTAGCCTCTTTATTACCTTATACTAAAGTAAGGTTTACATTAATAATACTGTTAATAATACTACCCCTAAGGGCCTTATTTATAACTACCTTTAGAGATATACTTAACGTAAGGAGGTAGGAAGAAGGATCTTAATCTTAAGAATAATAACTATAAGTACTTAAAGAAGCTACTAATAATATAACTCTTAAGCATAAGCTGCTAAGATAATCTTTTAAGGCTATATTTCTAGTAGGTTACTCCTACTAGAAGTAACGCTTATACACTAAAGCTAAGTAGAAATAACTAGATAGTACTTATATACTGTAGGAGAGGGCTAATTACCCTATTTTGCTAGTAAGTATAGGTCTACTAAGTGCGTCTATAATAGAGCTAAAAGCATAACTAGGTATACTTTTAAGTATGCCTAGTATATAGCCTAATATAGGCTAGAAGTAGGAGGTAGCTAATAGGCTTACTATAAGAAGCAGTAGAGCAGCCTTTTTAATAGGTACCTACTAGAAATACCTACCTCTCCTTCTTATGTTATATAGTTAGCTAGTAAACTACCTTTTTAAAGACGCTTTTAAGGAGGCTAAAAGAAGCTATCTTTATAGCTATAAGACGTTAAGGTTATAGAGGGAAGTTCTTAAAGGCTTTACTTATAGTAATTAGATTCTTAACTATATTTAGGTCTATATATATAAGCTTAATAAGTATAGCTACCTTATAAAGGTAAAGGTAAGGCTTATTATATATAGTAACTAATAAGTAGAAGATTTATATAATATATATATAGCTATATTAGTAGGTATATTCTTCTAAATATTAATAGCTTTAGCTGCCTACTTTAACTTAGAGTTACTTTAATATAATACTATTAATACATTTATCTATATAGATATTAATAAGGAGGTGTACATAAAGTTACTACTAAGTTACTATAAGAAAGGTGTTATTATACGCCTTTAGAAAGCCCTTTATAGCTTATACTAATTACCTCTCCTCTAGTAATAGCACTTTAAAGTAGGACTTATTATATAAGGCTTTTAATATATTATAGGTAAAGATTACTACTAGCAGAAAAGCTAGATTATATTCTTCTTTTATATTAATAACTATATATTAGCATTTCTAAAGGCCTATAAGTCTGTAGTAATTAAGGAGCTAAGCGCCCTTTAAGTAAAGTATTACCTTAAAGGAGGCTAGGAGCTCTAGTAGTTCTTAGGCTTTAAAGTCCTATATAACTATGTAAGCAGGAGACTCTAGCTCTTATAAGCAGTATATATAGAGAAGGCTATAAAACTACTCCCTATATATACTAACGTTATAGATAATATATATAAATTTACCTCTATAATAAAGGAAGAGCTTCTACTATATACTAATAATATAGTATATTATAAGAAAAATAGATACTAGCAGAAGGTTAGTATAATCCTTTAAGCTGCTATTATAATACACCTTAATATTACTTTTATAGTAAGCAGGCTTATAAGGTTTAATTAGAACCTAAGTAAAGCCTACTATAAGGCTGCTAACTGCATATTATTATACCTCTATTATATATATTACCTCTACCTTTAATTTAGCACTAAGCCTAGTAGTAATAAAAATACCTTAGAGGTTACCTCTAATATAAGCTTTATAGATAATTTACTTAACTATAAAAGCTTTTAGGCCTTTATAATAAAGCTTTTTAGAGGCCTTATTACCTAGTAGGCTAATAAGTAAGATACTATTACTATATTAACTACTAAGGTAAAGCTTCTAGCGCTCTTATAAGCAGCTAAAGAAGCTCTTTTTACTAGCTAATTAATATTACGCTTATAAGTATAGCTCCCTATAGAGCGCAGCTAGCACTTAATATATATATTAAAAGCGCCTTAGCCTATAAGAATATAGATATAATGTAATAATTAATAGACTGTTAATCTTATAACTAAGAAGCTCTTAAAGCTCTATATAAAGTTATATTATGTAGATATTTATAACTACTAGTTATAATAGAAGGTTGCTTAGTAACGTGTTAATATTATGTATATACTGTCTGTAGAGCTTATAGCAGATAGACTTACTAAGGCTCTTAACTTATTAAAGCATAAGGCCTTCTTATAATAGATAAATATAACTAATAAGAAGGTGTTTCTTAAGTGTAACTAAACGTAAGAGCTTACTAAAGATAAGGCTTACTTAGAAGCGTAGATAATAAAAGAGGATATATAAGCTATTACTATATATATATAGGTAAGAAAGGTCTAGCTAAGTGTATACTACGTTAGCTTTACTCTAGAAGTGCTTATACTATAGTTAGTATAGGGTTTTCTAACTATAAGACGCTTATAGTATATAGTTATAAAAGTAGGTAGCTGCTATATAGACCTCTAGCTAAAAGACATTTAGTAGGTATATATTAATTACTATACTACATACTTTTTGCTTAATAACTACAGTAATATACTTTATAGCCCTATTTTACACTTAGGTATTTAGGGCGCTTACCTTAAGGCGTATACTACATACCTCTATTATGTCTATAATATCTAAGTAGTATAGAAGCTTATTATTAGTCTTAATAATCTTTATCTAATAGTTATATTATACTTCTAATAGGGTAAGGAAGTCTATAAGTATAGTAAGTAGTATCTTAGTAGTCCTTTAGTGTAGGTAGAAATCCTATATATAACTACTGCTGTAGTTAGAAATTATTATATAAGATATATACCCTATATAACTAACCTTTAGGTTATAGAAGTTAATTACTAAGTAGTTACTAAGCTTTATATAGATTATAGATTTATATAGGCTATACCTAACTAAGTAGTAGGCTTTACCTTTTATATAGGCGTTATAGTTAATAGTATAAATCTTATAATTATTAGAGCCCTTAAGATACACTCTATAAGCTACATTAATAATCCTCTTAATTACTTTAGGGCCTAGGTGACCTAGCCTATAGTGCTAAGTAAATAGGCTGCTAAGAATTAGCTTCCTATACGTCTTTATAGTATATTTATTTTGTTAGTGTAGTTAGGGCGCTTTATCTAAGCCTATAGGAGGTAAGGGTATAGCAGCAGCTAAAGCAGCCTCTACCTTAAAAGGCCTATAGTTAAAGACCTATTAGTTATAAATATTATTAAGGTAGGCTATAAAGGACCTATCTGCCTTTTGTAGGTAGTTATTTCTAAGGCTTATATCCTACTAGATACCTTATTGCTTTAGCTTCTTAAAGGACACTAAGTTAGCTATAAGGCTAGAGTAAAAGGTAATATTATATAGGGTAAGCCTTATAATAATACCTATATACCCCCTAAGCCTAATTTATATAGTCCTATACGCTTTAATAGGGAGTTACTATAAGCTAGCCTATAGGAAATTACCTACTAGTGTAGCCTTTATTATCTTAAACTATAAAGGCTTATTAAAAATATATACTATTAAGCCTAAGTCTAATATTACTAAGTAAGCTAGGTAATAAAGGCTTTTTATAGTATAAAAGGAGGTTAGTATAATCTTTCCTCTATACCTACTATATAGTTAGTTATTTTTAATAGTTACTACTCTTACCTCTTATAAGCGTTTAGTAAGCTTTAAGTTACATTATATATGCTTTTTAATTATAGCCTTAACTACTTTACTTTTTTATTACCCTTTAGGGTGTGTATAAAGAAGGGTATACTAGTAGTAGTTAATATAGTACTCTAAAGTAAGGTAAAACTAGCAGCTTATATATTTTAAAAGTAGTATCTCTACTGCGTTTATACTTAACCTCTCTTACTTAGGTAGTATACTTTACTTTTATAAAAGCGCTAGGAGCCTTAATAATAATAAAAATTACTTATAGAGTATACTTAGCTTATAAGATTATATCTACTAGCAGCCTCTATAGCTATAATTCCTACTACTATAGTTTCTATTATTTTAATTTCTATAGTTACCTTTAGGGTTCTTATAACCTATATTAGTTAGGCTAAAGGTGCTATATAAAGCCTTTTGCCTAATAGGTATATTACTAAGAAGCTTTATTACCCTTTATATATTACTTATTATTATAGAGATTATAAGATCCTCTTTCTTAGTATTCTTCTTACTTTACTATAGGTAGGTAAATACCTATTAGGTAAGGTAACTAGTTAAAAAGGCTTTTATAATATCCTAAAACTAGTGCTTTAAGTGCTATATATTAGGGACTTTATTAGCCTTTATATTATAAAGGGTGCTTTTTTATATAAGAAGCTATTTCTTAAGCTTTTTTATGTTAGTAAGGTAATTCTAAGTGCCTTTATAAAGAATTCTTTTGTATTTTATCTACACCTTATTACGCCTTTCCTCTAGGTGCTTAGTAATATAATTCTTAAGCTCCTTTACCTATTAGTTAAGGTGCTTATTTAGTTTATAATAGTATTCTAAGAGCTTAATACTTATAGTATCTCTAAACTAGTCCTATAGTAAGGTATATTTTCTTATATATATTTTATACTTCTTTAATATATTAGTATATTTACTTTACTGCTCCTTATATAATAGTAAGTTACTTAGTAAAAGCTTATAGACCTCTTTAGCTTATAAGTTAGTTACTACTATAGGCTTAAGAAGTAATTCTTAACTTACTATTATAATTAAGGTTACTACTACCCCTTAAGCGCCTAGGGAGTTTAATTCTAAGCGTAAAGCTTAGTATCTTAGATAGTTATAAGGCTAAAGATATATTAAACACTCTATAAGTGCTCTAATAGTCTTACTAGGTATATAAGAATTACTTACTAATAGTTTAATTACTTTCTATAGGTTATAGGCTTTAGCTTTTACCTAAAGCTGCTTAAACTAGATAGTCTAGTTAGAAGAGGATTTTAAAGTAATCTTTACGTTATTAGTTATTATTATATACTTTTTACTTATAGGAATTATATTACTAAGCTTATTACTATTAATTTCTAAGTATATAAGACTCTTAATTATTAAATTAATAGAGGTAATAGTAATAAGTTAATATTATATATATTATGTATTATATATGTATCTCTATATATATAACTATAACTATTATGTTACCTTTACGCCTAGCCTTACTACCTAACTAGGCCCTTAGCAACCCCTTTTCTAGGTGCCTAAGGCCTCTATAAAGCCTACTGCCTAGGGCAAAGCCTGCAGCAGTCCCTCTAATATTTGCTGAGTAACTAGGCTGAATCAGGCTGATAACTCCTATCTCCGCGCACCCTTTTGGCGCGCCCAAAGCGCCCTCCGTGGGACCCTCTAATTCAACAGAAGGAACCTATGTGATTGGACCCGGCTTTGGTTGTTAGAGCTGTAACGCTCTCTGTGGTTCGGTTGACAGCATGTAATGGCCTGATTTTCTGTAGGATCTGATAGCCCCTTAACTGCGGGATGGCTCTAGGTGTGGGGTAGCCACTAATAATAACTCCGTTAAGGCCAGGGGGGGGTGAGGAGTAGGAGGATGCGATGGCAAAACTTCCTAAGTGATTCGTACCGCTGTGTACGGGTGCAAAGTCCCAAGAAGGAGACGCAAAAGTGCTGGAGTCACTTCCTGAGGGATCTTGGGTTGTGATTTTATGCTGATCTGCACTGTCACGAAGACGATGGCAACGGGCGAGTACGACCGAGCGGTTGTTATGGTGTCGTGATAGGTGCAGTCTCCGTGCAGACGCCCTATATAAGCTACAATTGCTGCACTGCAATTGTGGGTCCACTTTTGCTCCATTCATCACATATGGTTTAATGGGGCTCGGTAGAAAGCTCACCGGTCTGAATGTAGCACTGTTGGCAAGCCGTTTCACCCAACGCCGACTAGGAAGCCCTGAGAACGCCGAATCGTTCCAGGAGAAAATGAACGATAGTACTGGTGCGCCTGTAAGGCTTTTAATAGGTAGCATTAGAATTATGTTGTTGTTGTTGCAGCTGTGGCAACATGCTGGAGTGAATTTTGATTATTTGGAGGACGCAAATCTAAAGAGGCATCCGGTAGATATGATAGAGGCAGCCTAGATCTTATCGCTGTATCCACTAGAGAGCGTTGAGGAGTGGTAGAATACAGTTGTACTCGGCTCAAATGGAGAGAATAAACAAGAGACTATGCTTGGTTTAAAAATCAAGACCCATCTCATTGGTGAGACGAATGCCTTGACCGGCGTAGTAGGAACGATACGAGTCCCGACTGTAGCTGGTCTCTCGGATGAACATGATTCCCAGAGGTTGGATGGTGGTAAGACTGTGGTGATCTTCTTCGCAATATGATAGACGCTAGGCCTCATCACCATCATTATCATCAATTATTCCTCATCCTTACGACCTACCCATGGACAGCTACGTACTCCACCAACTGGATGTACATGCTGTGGAGGCACACACCAACTTCATCCGCTACATCTGTAGTCCACGCGGATGGCTTACATGAAATTCGCATTCAAAGGCAGTATGTTCATATCTCATGCAATTAAGGACACTATCGCCGGTTGTCCTTCATACTTCGGTGGCCTTCGAGTTTGCCTATCAAGCTCTCCTTTGTTTGGGCCTGGATACTCCAGAGATTTGGAGTTGCTTCATTGAAGCCTATCATGCAAACATGCAGAGCTCCCTGTCGTCCCTTCAGAACCAACAAATTACAAGTTTTACTCCAAGGCGAACTGTTTGCCGCTCCTTGAGTTCGTCATCCTCAAGTGTCGTTGCCTTGACATACGATACCAGGCCTGGCAGCTCGTAAAGAAGCTCGTTGCAGATGAGAGCGAGCCGGTGACCTGGGGCCACATCCTTCTCGTTGGGAAAGAATAATATTGAAAGGAGACAATATTATGATTGGGGAGCCAACCGGTTTCCAGGTCGTGGAGTCAGAATACAGTTCGAGTGATAAGCACAATAGCTACGCTTGACCTTTATGGGCTCCAACTAACGGCCTGAGTCATCGGCGAAAAAATGCCCTATTTTTCTCACAAACCTAACGAGCAGTTACTGCCTGCTGTAACACCTTGATAAATACCATGAATTATAGCGTTCAAGGCACAACAGCCACCACTGTTGCTACAGCCTACAACAACCGAGAAGAAAATTCAGGCACACATCGGCAGGTCGCGGGGTCGACCGGTACGCTCCTCTAGGGAACGGACCTGTCACGTAAGAGACGTGCAACGTGGGGGTCACCTTTCTTGGTAGGGGGTGACATTGTCTATTCCGGGACCACAACAGCCGACGCGCATGGTCGAACAGAGGCCCTGGCCCGACCCGGTCGCGGTCGCGGGGCCCACCAATGGTGTCAAAGAGGCCGGAGAGCATGAACTTGGGCCGGCCCCGCTTTTTGGACGGGAAAGCCGGTGAAGGTGGCCAAGCCTCTCAACAACGCATCGGGCGCAGAAAAAGGAACCTTGATTTGGCGTATGGGCCATCACATTGTCGCCGAATCATTCCGGCAACTAGGGACGCTTCAATTTCGTCTTGAAAGTTGGTCAATTTATTAGAACTTGGTACATACTACAGTAAACGGCGGTAAAGGGCGTTGCCAAATTTTGCAGTCAAGATTCTTAGTAGTGGTTTCATGGAGTTGCTACTCACATGGGTCAGTAGACACCTCTTGTGGAGTGCAAGTCATTGGTGGAGTAGAGCCTTTGCTAACAAAGCCAGATGAACCTAACAAACAACGGTTTAAACCGGCTCTGAAAATCCTAATAGGATTGAGAACTGACGGGTTGCCAATAAGCCATTTCTGGCCTTTACATCTTAACTCCGATAGCGGCTGCTCTCTTAGTACCTGGCAAGTACAACTGTAATCTGCTATTCAATGTTAGCCATGACCCCACACCACTACTACAAAAAATCTCAAGTATGAGATCTCGCGAAGCTCATTACGTCTTTTGCTGTAACACGTTTTGGGAACCTTTACTGCGTCTGAGAAGTTGATATAAGCGCCTTGGTTACTACCTCGGAGCCTGGATGCGCCGTCTTTCAGTTGTTTTTCTATTCAATTTAAAACGTGTTTTCCAACCTAAGGTCTCTTCACTCCAAGTAGGCCAACTGGAGTTTCCAAGCTCAGATGCTATACAGCGCACGCCACAAGATGTACAGTTTGCGAACATCTTAAGCTCACACTGCTTTGGCCTTTGTACTTTTTTGGCTACTGGAGATAGCCAATTTTCAATAACGGCTACTATTTTCATTTTGGCTCTGTTGCAAACCCAAAAAAAGGTTGTTTTGGCTGCGGAACCATAGAAGCCATATAGACGCTGTCTCTGCTAGTTCCGAGTGCAGAGCTATGGCAGCAGGATAACAAAACGTCCAATCTTACTAGTTGGCCACGCTTGTTGACGAAGAAAAGAGGATTTGTGCTCGACCGTGTCTAGAAGTCACTAAGAGCCTACCGCGCCCGGATCGCCCATTCCCCGGCGTCGTTGTTCTCACATCAACGTGACAGAAAACCCGCAGTGAAGTATTTGAGCGTGAAACCCATCCTGAACCACACTACTACAGTAGTAGCCACGGCGAGATGCATCTTTCCCTGCCCTTAACAAGCGAGATGGGCGGTAGATCGATCTGGCTGCTCACGACATCCTACCATGCCACAGACGGCCAGGCTGATCTAAAGAACCTCCACTGTGCCATGGGTTAAAGGATAAGTTGCTCTTGTGCGACCAATATCTGTCCAACAATGAAGCGGATAGCCAACTATGCCCTTGGTCGAATGCGCCTCCCTTCCTCCGATGTTAGCAACTTTGTTGCCAACGGTGCTGGTGCAAGAGGGCTCCATTAAGCTCCTAATAACTACCCTTGCAGGCTGCCGAGTTGATCGAAAGGGAAATACCGCACTTGTTTACCGACTTCATCAGGCGAACCCCCAGTCAATCCACCGGCAGGTTCTCTCTCATTCAATCCAGCCACCACTGGGTCAGGTCTCGGTCTGGGAACACATGCTGCCATCGTCTACGACGTCGACCGCATTCCTTCACTGCTTGTGGTTACTGTCCCTCCGAATGAAGCCAGAAACTGTAACAGTCTAAGTTGTCTTCTTCGACAAAGATGGTAATACATGGGGGAAGCAACTATTCTTCAAAGGTGAGTTGACCAGTTGCAGGCCCTCGTCGCCGAGTACTACGACGGACTCCGCGACTCCGAGGGCAAGCGTGTCTTTCTCAGCTACCAACCTGGCTCAGCCTTCAACGACGTCAGCACCGCCTTCGACGAGGCGACGCAGACCTGGGGCCCGAGCATCTCTGGCCTCGACGAGAGCTCGGCCGCGCTCGACGAGTTCTACAGGCTGTACCTGGTGCCCGGCAGACGCCCACTGCGGGTCCAACGAGAACCGGCCCGGCGGCGGGCGGCCACAGACGACGCTGCAGACGGTGATCCGGTGGGTGGAGAAGGGCAGCGCCCCGGACAGGCTGGACAACACGGGCGCGGGCATCGACTCGCTCTGCCGTTGGCTTCCGAGGCCGTTGTGGTCGAACGATGGGGCGGCCTTCGACTGCGCCTACGACCAGGCTTCCATCGACAGCTGGAAGTCTACGTTTGATGCGTTCAAGGTGACAGTCTACTAGCAGCTTCCTGGCCGTAATGACTCTGGGTGTTCCTATCTCTCTCTCTCTCTCTCTCTCTCTCTCTCTCTCTCTCTCTCCAGTCGCTGGGAGCCAGCTAGCGAGCTGTGAGGACGTCACTGGAGTTGGAGGAGTGTTTTGCACAAAGCACATAAGCGCACGCGAAATAGATCTATTATCGAGTGCTCGGGTTCGCTGCGTGTACACATCTTATGCCGGATCCGACGTGAAGCGGTTAGCAACGCGTCAAGATCATAGTCGCATTCCTGTCAAACACGAGGAATATCTCAGAGATTCCAACAATGCATTTCTACTTCTGAACAACAGAAGTCCAGTCGTTGTTTGTAGCCCACTCTTCCCATGTTGTCATGGGGCAATCGATACCGGCCTGTGTATGTCTGGTTAGCATCATTCACCCTCTGATGACTCAAACGACAGTGCCTTGAATCGGCTCGCCTGGCTGGGAATCTCACCTTTCTAAGATCCGCCGCAGTCAAGAGATCCATGCCGCCGTCGTACCCCGGATCGGATGAGTAGGAAAACATGTACGCGACCTCGATACCGGTGTCCCTCTCCCCTGTCGCCTCAACCATGTCTTCGTGCGAGATCTGCCGGTAGTCCGCCTTGACCTTTGTCACCTTGGCCCATGTCTCGAGGAACTGTGGCCAAGTGCAGGTTGTCCCTTCAGCCATGTAAGCCTTCCCTGGCGGCATTTGGGAAACGGCGTATGTAAAATTGCCCATGTCGCTAGCCGGGGCAAAGTGAGGGATGGGCTTCTCAGGGGATGTGGTGAAAGCCATGGTGAATGTACCGTCGGGGTTCTTCCCAATGTCAGCATCTAGATTTCATATAGGGGGAGAGAGAGACAGAGAGAGGGAGAAACCAGTCACACCTTGCCAAAGTATGAGTTGGGGAGAATGTTGTAACTCGTGTAGAAGAACCCCGTGTGAATGCACGACATCTTGGCCGCCAGCGCAGGATATTTCTCGTTCACGTAGTCGGGGAAGACGTCGGCCTTCGCATCGAAGTGATACAGCTCCTCGAACCGCCCGCCGCTGCACCGCCCGGCATGGCTCAGCGTCGAGGCCAGGAAGCCGTTGTCGTCGAGCGAGTCCACAGTCGCGGCTGCGGCGTCGGCGATGTGGCGGCCCTGGCGGTGCTCGACGTCGTACGCGAACCTCCGACACGAGACGCCTCGCCTCTGCGCCTCTGCACGGCAGTCCGGGCGGAAGAAGGGCTCCCAGTAGTTGGTGACGCTAAAGATAACGTTGGCGCCGCGGAAGGCGGCCTCGAGGGACGCGATGTCCTCGAGGTCCGCGGTGACGAGTTCCACGTCCGGGCCGAGAGCGGCGAGGACGGCCGCGGAAGGGGAGGAGACGTCGCGGGTAAGTGCGCGGACGCGGTATCCTGCGGCCAGAAAGCGGCGGGCGACCGAACCGCCTTGGTTGCCCGTGGCGCCCACGACGGCAATCAGCCTTTGGGTCATTGCCGGCGGTAGTAACGATGCGTGAGGCAAGGTGAAGAAGGCGGTGAGGGAGGCAGTGATGAGGGTTGAAGAGACGTGGGGGAAGGACGGCGGCGGTAGTGTGATCTGTAGGATAAGCCCCAGTTCGAGAGGGAGAGAGTGAGTGACTTCGAGGCAATGCCCGGTGGTCTAACCTCTTCGTGGTTGTCTCTCGAGGGCTGGGTGTGATGGGTGTCGTACAAATTATTTGATGAAGTCGTCGAGGCCGCTCAACTGACCAAGATAGAAGCCGGCCTCCAAGGGATCTGTCGACTCCCCCTCCATGATGCGGCCCTTTCCCCCGCTGCCTTGTGACGCCACGGGCCCAAAATGGTGTCTTTCGCCTGGTTCAGGCGCACTAGGGCGAGATAGTGCCTCTCTTAGTGAGACCACTCCAAGCACACCAAGTCAGATTCGTGCTTTAGTGAAGGAAGTACGGATACTCAGGGTGATATCAAAGGGTTGATATGAGAAGAGAGTGGAGTCAAATGTCATCCTTCTCCTCGCGTACCGAGCGGCCATTGGCACACCCGAGTCCCTCTAGTCTCATAGAATGCTCACAGGCCTTACCAAAGATGGAGATGGATGCCGAGCGGCGCTAGAAGCTGCCGTCATGTACGGGGGCGGCACGGGCGCTGCACTCGATGCGGATTAGGGAACGATCTCCCGGTTGTTCATTGGCGTCTTGCTCGATCCAGCCGGGCTCGGCTGGGTTCTCGACTTGCTACGTGCAAGGATTTTTCCTTAGAATCCTTTTGGAGTTCGTCCAATCCGCCCCCGTCCGTTCCTTTGCCTAGGCTCTCTGTGTCTCTTCCTCTCTCTCTCTCCCCTCTCTCGGGGTGGCGTGACACTTCATTGGGCTGTCTTCCGTCATCATCCCCTTCCAACAACGCTGGACTCCCTCACATCCCAACTCTCAACGTCCAACAACCAGCAACCAGCATCTCCGTGAGACAGCAGCAAAGAGTGAACGAGTCCGTACTGGAACCCCCAGCATATATGCTTGTCGATCAATCTCTACCCCCCCGTCCAATGACACCGACTCCAACAACTGCCAGCGGTTCCAGTACCGTGGACTCGGGTCGGACACCATGCATCCCCCCTAGCGCCGACTCCGAGTCAGTGCAGACACCGACGACGTCTTGGACTACGGCGACAGCTACCGAGACGACAGCTTCAACTCCTCAGCGGGCCGCGGCTCAGACGAGTATCCAATATCTACTCAACCCCGTCGAGCATGAGGCCGTTGAGCCGCTCCAGGTCGATGTAAGACCGTCCGCGCAAAGCGACTGGCCTCTCCGTCGCAGGACCGGGATTTGCATGCTGACTTGCTTCCCCTTGCTCTACAGACCGATATTGCGAACCCCGGCGGAGATGGCGACTCCGCCTACGGTTCCGACAGTGGCACCACCTACACGGGCTCCATAACCTCCTCCATCTTCCACTACCAGTACGAAAACGGCCGCCGATACCACGCCTACCGCGAGGGCCAGTATGTCCTCCCCAACGATGACCAGGAGCAGGAACGCCTGGATCTGCAGCACCACATCTGGCGGTTGCTTCTTGGTGGCCAGCTATACACGGCGCCGCTGCCTGCACCGGAAGACCGGGAGGCCGCCGGCATGCGCATCCTGGATCTCGGCACGGGGACGGGCATATGGGCCATCGAGATGGCCGACGAGTACCCCAGCGCCCAGGTCTACGGCGTCGACCTCTCGCCCATCCAGCCGGAATGGGTCCCGACCAACTGCAAGTTCCACGTCGACGACTACGAGGACGCCTGGACGTACCGCGACGACGAGCGCTTCGACTACATCCACGGCCGCGCCCTCGGCGGCACCTCGTCCGACTGGGCGCGGTTCTACGACCGCGTCATGGGCGGGCTGAAGCCCGGCGGCTGGGTCGAGATGCAGGAGTACGACGCGTGGATCTTCAGCGACGATGACAGCTTCGAGAGGGCCGTGTGGACGAAGGAGTGGGTCACGAAGCTGGACAAGGCGAGCAAGACCTACGGCAAGCAGATCAACGTCGCGAGGCACCACAGGCAATGGATGATCGAGGCCGGCTTCGAGGAGGTGCAGGAGCTCGTGTACAGGGTGAGCCTTTGTCTGCTGATTCTGTCAGACTGACAGACACTCTTTTTTTGAGGGGAATGCTGACGCTTAAGTTCCAGATACCAATTGGCCCCTGGGCCAGGGATCCAGCCCTGAAGGAGCTCGGCCGTTGCGAGCTGGTTCACATGCAGATGTCCGTCGACTCCCACACGCCGGCCCTCTTCACCCGGGTCTTGAACTTCACTCACGAACAAGCCCAAGTCCTGATGGAGGGCGTCAAACGAGAGTTCCGCAGCAAAGACTACAGGCTCATTACAAGCTACCGATTCATCAGGGGGAGAAGACCGATGGCGTGAGAACAACCATCCGATGGCTTGCTGTTCTACCCTAATCAATAAGCGACTTGGGCGCTGGTATGTTTTGTCATATAGTGGGTTTGCTCAGGAGCACTACCCAGCAGTACCTAGGTAGCATTAGCCCTTCGAGTTTTCAGTACCACAAGAGCAAGCATATATCGACAAGGCCTACTGGTTTTCAGACAACGTCAACTGGAATGGAAGTTGGAATGAAGGATGACAGAGATGGTTGGATACTCGTGTTAGGTTTATTACCATCAAGTAGACCTAGGTATCGTAGACTTGCCAAGTTGCTCCCTTAGGGCGCGTTGAGCTTCACTAGTGTGGTGGCCGTTGTGACCCAGATAAGACCCTGGTATATTCTTGCTCTACCTAGGCTATGTGTTGACTTGCTGTCAGCTTTAGTAATTTTGGGGCGGAACAGGCTATATGTTATGTGAATAAGTGTGTGTGCGCGCCTGGATTGCTGAGGTTGATGGCTACCTTGTTAAACACTGCAATCGACATAAATGGCGAGATGCGCTCGTTTATGAGGAAGCCATTCACAAGCTTATGCGCCCTTTTCCTCAGCTCAAGGTCGAGTACCACGGAGCACATAAACCAAAGAGAGGGGGATCTAGCCCACAACCAGCACATCGATCAGGTCCAGGATGTGAGCGCCCTGGGCAAGTCTGCGGATGAACAACGCCGTGTTCAGCACCCGGCAGTACACCAAGCTTCCTCGAACAACCTCAACCGCTGCTGCGATGCGCGTGACCAGGATAATGTATTCGCCGGCAAGGTAGAAGAAGTTATTGAAGCACGCTTGCGCGGGCTCTTTGCCGGAGTGTTTTCCTCAGGTAAGAGACCATATATCCCATCTGACTTTTGTATTTCACATGAGCGGCACACTAACACTAGGCAGCAAATCGACCCAGGTCGCACCAAGTCACTGATGCATTCTATCCCTAACATTGTGTCTGGTTTAGATGATGTGACCCTAGACTGCTAAGGGTGATTTTGCAACAGTTAAGTCTTCAACACTATTATTACCGTATTAAAGCCCAAGGTAACCTACATTAGCTAAGCTTTATAAGAATTATCAATATTCAGTATGCATTGCGTACGCCAATAAATAGCCAATACCTACGCAGCATAATTAACCTACATAAGGTCTCTAACGCCGCTGCAACTGAGTTTTTTAGCTACCTACTGTTTAAGCTAAGCCTTAGTGTAGGCAGGCACTGCATCTCTATCAACCTATACTATCTATTATCTAACTGCAAGTCTCCTCTCCTTTATACTGCAGCTAACCAGGTGGGCAAGCAAGCAACCAGAATTGCTTGCCACGTTGTGGATAGACTGCTCAACAGGTCCTAGAAGAGGGAACAGGCGGGCGGCGTGGCTATCATAAAGCGGGTGCTCGTCGTTGGCATTGGCTTCAAAGCTGGCCCCGAAGACTGCAGTACGTTTAAAGAGTGAGAGAGCCGTTGAGGCAAGGGGCTGGGCCATGCCAGCTCCACTAGGGCATAATAATTGATGCTGTAACGCCTCAACTCTGGCTATCGCCATGACTGAATGATGACCGAGGTTATTGTGCCGGTTGGCCCATAGGGTTGGCGTAGTGCTGGACTCGGGGCATGGCGGCGAGACCCAGGTCATGCAGGCCGTGCAGCAAAGACGCCGACCCTCTCTGATGCATCCCATGGCCACCCGCCCGGAAACCCGGTCACAGTTTCGTGGAGCGACTCCCAAAAGTGCCAGCTGCCCGGGGTCTCATGGGCCAATTTACCCAAATATAGGTGGTGCACAGAAGAGGGGTTTGCATATTCGTACATGCGTCCACCCCCTACGCCGCTCTCTCGCAGCGTAATAATCGGCGCCTGGCATCCGGGTATCATTCGATGGCTCGCGTTCCCTCAACTTTCCAATCGATCTCTCTTTTCTGGCCCTGAACTGGCGGATGCAGAGCAAGATTCAGTGGGCAAAACGGTTGTTCTCTTGCTTGGCAGTTTTCTTTTCCGCCATCTTGCGACCGAGGTCTGGTTGGTTCTTGGGCGAAATGCCGACATTCACGAGAGTGAACCTCGGGAGTAGGCAGGCATAACTGCAGTAATTCATCATGATCAATGCCTTGGCCGTCATCAGTCGCCAGGGGTGTGCTTCGTCCAATTAGATCCAATCTTTTCCAGTTTCTGTTGGTGCAGGCTTGCATGCCAAAAGACCAAAAGCGTGTTGGTCAGCCATTTTCTCTTTTCCCAAAAAAAGACTTACCAACAGACGATTCCCTCCCGAGGAGGATCCACGCGCGCCACCAATTCCCACCTTTCTCTTCCGGTTCTCCCACCCTCTTTGTGTGCGGGTATATTTGTCCCTAATCCTTTTGACCTTGGAAGAAGAAGAAATAACGGTGCCGCCAGGCTTGCTTTTCGGCCCCGGGACCTCACCGCAGCTGATTTGGAGCTTTCATCAATCAATCAATCCGAGAAAGCCCGACGTTCTAGCCTCTACTGAGCTGAAAACTTTCCGGCGACCAGATCTCCAACATGTCCGCCTCAGAGACATCCCATGCCCCGGCTTCCCTCGAAGCCGAGCCATCATTCAACACTGACGTCGACTCTGCCACGACAAGCGCCGATGAGGCTAGTGACGGCGAGTCTGTCGGCGACGGGGAGTCCGACCTAGACTCCTCCCTCGGCGCCGAGGTGCAGCCTTCCACCGTGTCTCTGCGCAGCAGCATCCTCCGCTATCGCGAAGAGAACGGCCGCACATACCACGCCTACAAGGACGGCGCCTATCTCATGCCCAACGACGATCTCGAACTGGACCGCCTGGATCTCCAACACAACCTGTTCCTGCTCACCATGGGGAACAGGCTCTTCCTGTCCCCCTTGGACCACGAGAAACCGCCTCAGCGCGTCTTGGACGTCGGCACAGGAACCGGCATATGGGCCATTGACTTTGCGGACGACAACCCGGCTTCTACCGTCATAGGTGTCGATTTGAGCCCGGTGCAGCCGTCGTACGTGCCGCCCAACGCGTACTTTCAAATCGAGGACATCGAGGACGAGCCGTGGTCGTTTTCGCAAAAGTTCGACTTCGTCCACAGCCGGATGAACACTGGCGGGATCCGGGACATCCCCAAGTTGTTCCGGCAGGCTTACGAGAACTTGAACCCGGGGGGCTGGATAGAGACCACGGACGGCGCGCTTGCCACGTCCGACGACGGGACTCTCAAGGAGGGTTCGGCGCTCTACCAATGGAATCTGCTACTGTCCAAGGGGACGGAGGCCTTGGGCACGCCCTATGGCGCGGCTCCCACGTACAAGGACCTTCTTCGTGAGGCCGGGTTCATAAACGTGAAGGAAGTGATCTTCAAGTGGCCAACGAATCCATGGGCTAGACACCCTCGGCATAAGGAACTCGGTGAGTGTCATGATATATCTTCCTGCATGGGCCTGGCAGTAACCCCAACCGGGTCTCTTTCCATGTTCCCGCTTTCGTTTACGGGTAAGCCGGCAATCGTAAACCAAATGGTAGCTAACGCATCAAATCAGGTACTTGGAACTACGAGAACGTCTTGATGGGTTTAGAAGGCCTCTGTATCGCGGTTTTCTCTCGCGTGCTGGGGTGGTCTAAAGAGAAGGTTGACGTCTTTCTCGCAGAGGTACGGAACGATCTGAAAAACAGGGACATCCATGCATACTGGCCAATGTAAGTCGTGTCCTACAAAAAGAGTCTAAGCTGGTTTAGGTTGAAACTAACCTCCGTAACAGCTATGTAGTATGCGGGCAGAAACCATCGTGAGAACGGAGCACTGGTTGTCTTGGACAAGCAGGTTCACTCCCAGAGTCCCGGTTCTTCCCAGTGGTTTTTCCTTGATGGTCGATGATAACTGGATTACGTCTAACTGCAAATCAAATGTGGTCTGTCTAATCACAGTAGTAAAAGACCTGGTCTATGTACCTGATAAGGATTCCTGCAATCAACAGCTGTGATTTACAAAGGTCGCAAGGCGTAGGTGAAAATAAAATCCAGAAGCGTCTCTTCCTCTAAAATGGAGGAGATACAGGACAAAGGCAGGGTATTTATACATGGTATGAGGGCATCCACGTCTCGGACCGGGTTTAAGGACTGACTCGCAGACCGCCCCCCCTTGTTCCGATCATGACAACAACCCTCTCGGCCAAGAGGCCCAACTGTAGTATAAGAGGCTCATCAAATATGTCCCATGTCTAACGGTGTCTTGACTCTTCCTGGGAAGAGTCTCATACGGTGTAGGGTCTCCTTTCGTGGTACAAAATCCAATTCTTCATCCGAATCGCGGACAACAAAGCCATGCTTGCTTGAACACTTGTTCTCAGGTACGGACTGTTCAGATACAGCCCCCCNGTCGTAGTCCTACGCCCACAGTCGAGAGTAGGTACTCAAGGGCACTGTGATTGTTAGCAAGGGACGACTCGACGAGACTCGTGGCGTTTCTTTGCCAAGCACTTACGCATTCCACAAACTGAAGCACGGATAAGTTAGCTTCGTGTGTTTCGCCCAACTGTGCGGATAGATACTTTACTTACGCCTTTACCCAGGCAAGATTGCAACACCGGCCTCCCATCTTTCGCAGGGTAGGAGCACGGTCTATATTGATAGTAGGTGTTGTCCTTGACTCCGGGCTCTTGGCACTAAGTTGAAGGTGTAAGTACAGAGCATCGGCGGGGTGTATGTCTTGAGTAGGCTTACACAGTAGGTATTGGGCTAAACGCTGTCAGTCTGGATCTGTTCAACTGGATTGGATAGAATCGACTTACGTATCGGCTTGGGCATGTAGAGCCCGCTGGCTTGCCCCATCCTTGGTTGCATTGGGCCGCGTTGGACACTGCGACCGTAGCCAGGAGAATTGCAGCGGTGTATTTCATGATTGATAGCGACGGCACACGAACGAGGTGGAAAGCGTCTAGTGAAGTTTAAAAAAAAATGGATGTGTGGAGGGCAGCAGGAATGGTGGCACCACGGGAGGCAGACTGGAAGTTTTAACCTCCACCCACTTGTGCTTATTCTCGCGTTCGACTTCCTCGGCCTCCGGCTTAGGTCATACCGATCACCGTAACTACACCGCGTGGACGTGATAATGCAGGCATACCCCGAGTCAGATATGTGCAGCGTGCTATTAGTAGAGGTCCCGCCACGAGAAGTCATCTATTTAAGTTTCGGCAACAGGTCATTTCCACCGCTGATAGCATTGGCTCCCTATTAACGCCCCATATTAAATCGATAAATTCGTCTGATGCTGGTCCCCTGATCGGCAACGTCTTGGGAACCCTCCCAGAAGTCGGCCCGGTCAGGCCACCACCTCAATGGGTTTTCGAAAACGAAACGGCTTCAGATTCAATAGTATCTAGCTCTATAGCTTGTTGACCCCCTTTCACATTTTCCTTTCTTGACTAAGCGCAAGATCATCATTCTGCTGCAGGCCGAACGTTTCGTTGGAGGCGGCAGTGCAGCTGTTTCGGAATCGGAACTGTCGGACGGCCGTCCCAATTACCCACTGAAATGAGTTCCGACCGTTGGCGGGATGTCAACATTCCCGAGGCCATGGTTCCTGAAACTTGGAAGTTGGACAGAAGCTTCCAGGGGCTTGGACTTCCCATCATCAACTGGGCCCTATCAATCACCACATGATCATGGAAATTGATTGATCTCCACTATGTAAACGATGCACAGCCATTCGAGTCGGAAGCTCAGGGATCGACGGTCTAGAGCAGACTGGAAGGCCTCCCTCCCCCTCTCTCTCCCTCTTTCTCGGGCCGTTCCTCTTTTGATTATGAAATACTCCTAGTATCCCACGTCACCAAGAGGCGAGCAGATCAGACCCCCATAAAGACACACAGAATAATCGCCAGGCCCAGAGCGAAGACAGCTTGGCCGCTCGCCACCCGCGCCGTCGTCATGCCGTCGCTCTTTCTCGGGGCGGCACCAGATAACTGGCCGCACCGGGGCTCCATGGACTGTGGGAACATTAGCACGGTGCCGTTGCCGACATCCCCCGTCGGCATTGTCGCGTTTCCGTCGATGGTGAAGGACGCATTCGTCGACTCGAACCCATCCCGCCGGCCCACCAACACCTCGACGCTGCGGAACGCGACGGCCGGCGCGTCCTGTGCCAGGAAATGGCCTGCCGTGGAGACGGCAAGATACGTCAATCCCCTCTCGGAATGGACCGTTCCCATCACGCCCGCGCCGGCAAGGCTCGCCGGGTTGTTGTTATGGTGGTACGGCACATAGAGCGGCGCTGTTGGCTTCGTTTGGAACCCGAGTTGGCCGCCCCACGTCAGGTTCTGGATTGTCAGAAGCGTGCCGTCGTCGATGAGCACGAAGTCTCTGGTGCCGTGGGCGAGGATGACGTTGCGCGTCTTGTCGATTACGTTGGGCAGCACAGGTTGGCTGCCCGGTCCTTCTTTGATCGAGTTATCGGTCGAATTGAAGAAGACCGGCCTCTCGGCACAAAACTCCCATTGCTTGTCCACGGGGGCGTTGATGGCGCGCTTGACATCCTCTCGGTTGAAATACACCAGCCCAGCTTCTTTCGGCTTGTACCCAAAGCCGTCGTTGAAACCCAGGGGGTCGTACTTGAGCGGACACAGGTTGGTGACGGTATAAACGCTGAAGCATGGCGTGATCTCCGTCGCGGCACTCAGGACCATGCTCCACAGATCGCACTCCGGCTTGATATTTCCATCTTTGTCGACTCCCGGGGGCAACCCCGGCTGTAGGCCTTTCGGCGGGTAGACGAGGTAATTGCGCATGTACTCGTCGTAGCCGCACTTTGCACTGACGTCCTTCACCGTCCGGCGGAAGGTATCGTTCAACGCGAGCACGTCATCCCATCGGTCAATGAACGACGCCATGGGGATCTCTTCACCAACGCTGTCGACAGAGTACACTCCGTCAAAGATCTGCATGCCCGCGACGTTGAAATAGCTCTTGTCGTTGCTGTCAAGCATGGTACTGGCGATGTACGGGCAGTACATTCCGCTGTAGGAAGAGCCGGTGACGTAGATTTTGTATCCCTGCATGGCGAAGGTGTCGATGAAGTTGCGCCAGAAGCCGAGGAACTGTCTAGCTACGTCGAACTCGTCCTTGGCGCTGGGCACACCCTGCGAAAACCCTGCGCCAATGGGCTGGTCTATCCAAACCACGTTGGTGATCCGGTGCCAGCTCCACTTGTTTCTGATGGGCTTCAACATGCCTGGTTGCCACAGCATTGGGCCATTCTCTGATAGCAGCTCTCCCGTTGAGGAGCATCCGGGCTGTGGTGTCGTGATTAATAACGGTTCCAACCAGGTCGTTGTGCTCGACTTACGCCTCCTGTCAGCCAGATGAGAATCTCTTTGTTGTCTGCCTGGCTCGTGGATGGGAAGAACCAAAAGTACAACTGTCCGGCCGTGTCATTAGTCTTGTCAATGTTGAGCAGCCCCGCGTACGATTCGCCAACGTCGAAGTCGACTTCGGGAATCTGGGTGCCGTTGACCACAAACTCTTTTCGATACCAAAGTCAGAAATCTGTTTGGCTTCTAGGAGCGAGAAGAGTTACCCACTCCGAGTCTTGTTGGTGAGAAACTTTGGTTCCCATTGCGCCTTGGTCACAACATTCTGAGGCACGTCTTCCTCCGGGCTCGGAAACTGCTGCTGAGAGAGCGATGGTTTATACTGTTTCAGGTTCAAAGTAGCAGAAACAGCCGCGGAAAGAAGGATGGCTGCATGAAACCAACGCATGTTGTAGGATGGCGCCGTCGTGAGGTCAGGTCGTCGATACCCCTACACTTGTCTTGAGCGATTGAACATCACCCTCGGCAATGGGACGGATAGGTGAAGAGGAGAGTGGGGTAGAAACGGCGATGCGCTGGCTTTTAAGAGAATTCCGCCGGAAACATCCTCTTCGGAAGGCCGCGATGCGCGTTTCAAGATGTGCCTGGGGGAGGGGATCACGCTCGGACCTGCGGCGGGAAACACACATCAGAGTCACCTCAACTGAGTTTCGCCTGACCTTATCCCATGCACATGTACCATCGGGCCGTCAAGCCGAGGGAGCATCTGAAATCCTAAGAGACTTAGTGGTAATAGTCTGGCCAGGCGGTGTCTGGAAAGCCATGTACCTAGGCCGTTGAGGCGAGCTAGCTCTACGGGAGTTACGCCAATAAGCTTTTTGATGTAATTTTCTGATTTTTGCTTTTTTTTTTCTTAACACGATTTGATCGCTAGACGATGATAAATGTTTGCTGGATTGTTTGAACAAAATTCCGTAGCATAAGCTTTGCCAAACGGGTCTGTTGTGGGTCGAACTTTAACCTATCGTTCAGAGAACAGTGTCGAACAATCGCTTTGAAGGTGTTTCTTTTCGCTTTTGCTTCTCCCAGAAAGATGCCCAACACAGTAAGAATCTCACAAAAGACAAGGTGGGCGTCTTTTTCTAGAGGACACAGTCCCGCTGGCGCAAAGCATCACATGCAAACGCACATTTGTACGTAGAGCTAGCTGAAGCTCTACGTTGAGGGCCCAGCATAGATAAAAGTTACTTAGTGAAGTCAAAAATGCGATGTATTTACATCATCAAAGTCAGAGGCAGTAATATTGTAACTGGCTTTTGTGGCCTGATGTTAAGTGGGATTGTTTGATGTTTTCGTTTGGGGCAAAATTATCAGATGACAATCCGGAGATCGCTGATGTCTGCATAGAATGCATGCAACTATCAAGGATCACAGGCCACGGTAAGTCCTGGCCTCATGACTTCTCTATCTTTCTTTCTCAAGGTTAGTTCTCGGACCTGGCGTGAACGCCGCATGTAACCTGCCCTCCACCGTCACTGTTATTGCACGCCTCAAATGCCACGGTGTCCAAGGCTGCAAGGGTCATCTAATCCCACCTAAGAATCTAGAACTTTGTTTAACAAGTTAGGAACCATTCTGGACAAATATTTGGGTACATTTATTCGCATCTCCTCCTTCGACTCCGTAATCAGCATGCTGGGTAGTAACTTTTCTACGCAAAGCATCTTCTGTTTATCATCGGTCGAACGTTCTGTCACTCTCGAATAGATACGCACGACATCCGTAGTAGTGTACGAAGTATGTACATCGTCATTGCATCTCTCTCAAGCATACGAACAGTAGAAGGATAAAAATAAAACATAGGTCCATCCAGGATTCGAACCTGGGCTTACGGAAACTCCGAACCTTGAAGTGATCAGAATCCGACGTCCTAACCAACTAGACTAATAGACCGTTGGAGACTCCGCAGCCGCTATCTGAGATATTGATTCGTGTTGCCATTCTGGAACTCATGTTTCGCTGGAGTCCGGGCCTGGAAGTTGATTCTGTGGGGGTTATCCACACACAAACCCACCTCAAATTCGACGCTTGCTCATAATTCCGCTCGATGATGAACCTTTCAAAAAGCCTTGTTGAGACACTACATAAATTAGTTCTATTCTAAACCTTCTGGTCCAAAATCAGTGCCACGAGACTAGAAACGCCGAAGGAATGAACGATGACTTATGCAGAGAACCATTCTGTAGCTGGTTCGTTTTACTATCGTTAACCTTGAAAGGGCTATTACTTAGAGAGTTCCTTTTTGAGATTTCAAAGAAAGGGAGCTAGATATGAACCCTATTCTCAGTCCAGACGTATCTTTTAGTTGACTACTTAACTCTGTGGCACAGCCCCTTGATAATCGGACAAATACCTTCTGGTCATGTGAATCTGGCTTGAGCTGCTACCAGTACGTCGGTGGCAGTCCATTACTGTTCCAGCGAGAAACAATAACAGTTTTACGCTCAAATCAGTGATGTGTCGGAGGTAAACGAGGAAGGGAATTGCGCTCTAATAATCTTGTCCCCCACTTCACGAATCGTCTCTCACGGTGTGGTCAAGTACAGCCTAAGACCTACCCTTGCAAGAATGAGGTGACATCGGACATGGTTTCGGAGGTCGGAGCTGACATGGGATCAGATAAGATCCATCTGATTAGACAAGGAACATCTGATTTGAGGGACTACACCATAACGGGACTCATGATGTATCCCGTATTCCTCTCGGTACGGACGAGGGCTCTAGAGAGGGGAGAAAAACCAAACGCAGACGTCAAGTCCTACTAACGAATCAAACCCACCATCTTGTTACGTAGTCGTGTGTGACACTGCTAACCAACCGACTCGAGATCGTCCACCGCCCAACCATCCAGAAGGCCGGCGTCGGGCGTCCCACCAACTCCATACTGCTCAGCCCGAGTGCTCCACGTCGCTTACAGTTTCTCGGCGAGGGTCCGGAGATCCGAATATGAGGTATTTTCCCAACGAAAGGCAACGAACGAATTTCACTGCATCCGATCTGCACTCCGCAACCGGGTCGGTTCCAACTTCCCTGGTTCGAAATGGAGACCCCTCGTGTTGAGAGCCAGAAAGAGCCCATGGAGAGCCTCCACTCTTGAAGTATGCTTATATTGCGAGTCCACTCGAGGCCTGCGATCACTGCCAGACTTAGTCATGACTGTCCACGAGTCTGCTGAGTACGTCCCGATCCGGCGATGCCGCAGTGTGGTGCTCGACTATCAATCTCGTCTTATCAATCATGTAAGTATATCACGTCTACCTGACCTCTAGCCCGAGGGGCGAGTCTGGGTGTCTTTTGTCCTTCTAGCCTCTCAACTTTGGACGTGTCCCTCCATCCCCTCTCTTGAATATCCGTCACTCGGGCATTATGAAGCTCGTCACTGTGACCTCGGCGCTCCTCGCGCTGGGCGAGACGGCCTCGGCCAGCCTGTACCCCCGATCCAACACGACGACGACGACGACGACGATACGCAACGCGACGTATGACTACATCGTCGCCGGCGCCGGGACCGCTGGCATCGTGGCCGCCGAACGCCTTGCCGCCTCGGGCCGCAGCGTGCTCCTCGTCGAACGCGGTGGGCCGTCCTTCTACATGTCGGGCTACCGCAAGACCATGCCGTGGAACGACACCGTCACCATGTACGACGTGCCCGGCATGTCCGACTACACGGGTGCCGACCCGGACCTGCAGTACTGCCGAGACCTCGTCATCGCCGCTGGCTGCATGCTCGGCGGCTCGACCATGCTCAACGCCCTCATGTTCGTCCGGCCGCGTGCCGCCGACTTCGCCGGGTGGCCTGAGGAGTGGCGCTGGGAGAACGGCGTCGCGCTCGCGGCCGAGAAGCTTTACGAGCGTCTCCCGGGCACCATCCTGGCGTCCGAAGACGGCAAGCGGTACGACGACGGCGCGTACGAGATCATGTCGCGCTTCCTCGACGCCAACGGCTGGAGCGAACAAGACGCCTTGAACGATGTCGAGGCAAAGGAATTGGTGTACTCTCACCCCCCGTGGTCGGTAAGTAGCGTGAATAGGCTCCCATGTCGGAAAGAAAAGGAAAGGAAAGGAAAGGAAAGATCTGCTCTGACACGCTCTCACAGATCGCCCATGGCCTGCGTGACAGCCCCGTGCGATCCATCCTCCCCGACGCTGAGACGCTGCCCAACTTCACCCTTGAGCTGCACGCCAAGGTCCTCCGCGCCGTGCGCGACGGCGGCCTTGTGACGGGCGTCGAGGTCGAGAACGACTCGGGCGCCCGGGAGATTATCAACCTGGCCAAGGGCGGATCGCTCGTCCTCGCCGCCGGCTCCCACTCGACGCCCCGCGTGCTCTTCAACTCGGGTATCGGCCCGGCCGCGCAGATCGAAATCGTCGTCGCCGGCACAACGGGCATCACGCTGCCGCCCCGCGAGCAGTGGATCGAGCTGCCCGTCGGCGAGAACCTCAAGGACCACGCCGTCGCGACCGTCGTCTTCCAGACCGAGAAGGACGCGCTCGTCGCCCTGCCAGACGCGGCGTGGACGGACCCGGGCCGGGAGTCGGTCGAGCTCTTCGCGCGCGGCAGCGGCCTGCTGGCGCAGTCGGGCCAGCGCCTCAACTTCTGGACCAGCGTCAACGCCACCGCCGACGGCGCCACGCGCTACATCCAAGGCACCGTCCGCGCGGACGCCAACGACACGATCGGCGTCAAAGTGTACCTCACGCATGGCACGACCTCGGCCGGCACCGTTGGCATCACGGCGGACGGCACGACCAACATGACGCGCACGCCGCTCCTGCACACTGAGGGGGACCGCGAGGCGCTGACCAAGATGGTCGACACGCTGCTGGGCTACGCCCGACGGCCCGGCAGCATCCTCAGCATCGCCGGGAACGCGACGGCCGAGGCCATCGTCGCCACGGCCGGCAGCGGCAGCCACTACCTCGGCACCGCCCAGATGGGCGCCCAAAACGACGGGAACAGCGTCGTCGACCCGGACACTAGGGTCTGGGGCACCGAGAACCTGTTCGTCGTGGACGGCAGCATCCACCCCGAGGTGCCGACAGGCAACACGCAGGCGCCCATCATGGTGGCTGCTGCGTTTGCCGCCAAGAGAATACTGGCTCTGAGTGCTCACTGAATGCAGTGCAGGTTGAAGCTGGGACATCTTGGAGCGGTTCGACCAAGATGTAGATAAGCCATATAATCAAGTGGGCAGCCTGTAGAATGGAAAACACCAAGATGGACAAATTTAACAGAGTTGTTCCCACAATCTTCCGTTGATGCCTCGCCGAGACAATGCCGAACAGGAGAGTCCTGTCTACCGCGTTCAATTTTGACAGAACAGTCATGCCTTTCCAATGACTGGATACACGGGTAGAAGAGCGGCAGTGATATACATAGCTCGGAACAAGACTTCTTGTCGTCGCGTATCGTAAGCTCTGTTATGCAGCCAGTTTGGTGTTTTGGGGGAACCCGGAACTAGAGCAGTGAACGGCGCAGGACAGATAGACAGGTGGGGCCATGAGTCTGCATGATCCAGCGTAGCTATATAATCCCACTTTACAGGCGGTCTCTCCAATAACAGGTATTCTGTCACATGGTTTCGTGGTGTAGTTGGTTATCACGTCAGTCTAACACACTGAAGGTCTCCGGTTCAAGTCCGGGCGAAATCAATATTTTTCCTATCGCGGTTCGTTTTGCGTGGGCCTCTCTTGTTTCCTTATTTTCACAGTTCTGTTTTCTTGTGGGCAGCGCTGGCAACTGTTGGTGTCTGTCCTTGAATGACAAGTCTATTTTGAAATCTAATCAATTATAGGACATTACGCATATGTAGACCAGTCTTGTGGAGTTTGTATTCACGAACAACTGCAGGACTAGGCACCTCAGTTGTCAATCACTCCTACCACCCGCCCTACGACGCGGTCCCATTCTTCGTCCCAGCGCAGGCTGCCTTCCTTCACAGCCCCTGCTCTCAGACTCCTCAGCTCGTCCTTACCGCCCTCGCTCAACAGCCTTGACAAGACCTCGGCCAGCTCTGTGGCCGTCTCAAAGCCACATCCGTTTACGCCCTCCTTGACCAGCTCGCCGAAGCTCTCGTACGCAGAGTACGCCGCCACAGGCAGACCCGAGCCGAACATGTCGACCACCTTCATCGGCAAGTCGACTCCGGAGCTCGACTTGTGCAGGCAGACGCCGAGGTCGGCGCAGGAGAGGAGCGTGGCATACTCGCGGGTGGACAGCCAGGCGGTCAGGATCGTGATGCCGGGAAGCTTGCCCTCGAGGCGGAGGTTCTTGATCTTCTCCTCGTACTCGGCCTTTTGGGGGCCCTTGCCGGTGATGATAGCCAGGATAGGGGGCCGCCCGGCGCCGTTATTGGTAACGGCTTCTTCGGGGTGCGCGTAGGCAACGAGGGCATCCAGGAGCAGACCAAAGTCCTCGTCGGGTGTCCAGGAGGTGCTGCTGACAATGAGGCGGGTGGTGCCGTCAATTATTTGTTGAGCGACGTCTTTGGTCTCTTTGAGGCGTGAGAGAAAAGCGAGTCTCGACTCGGATGATTCGATGGGTCGGAACACCTGAGCTGGACGGTCGTGCAGTGTGAAAATGGGCTTCTGGAAGCTGTAGGGCTTCTCCTTGAGCTGGCGGGCCATTGCGTCGGTAACGGTGAGATTGGCGGTGGGCACGATTCTGCCAAAGTATGTCTCGTACTTCTTGTAGATCCACACCAGGGGGTTCTTCTGGCTGCGGCCGGTGGCCATGATAGACCAGCCGTAGTTATGCCAGTCAATGAGGAGATGGCTTCCTCTCAGGAGAGACACAAGCAAAGCTAGGTGCAGGGTCGGGATGGACGGGGGGTTCTGCGAGAGTCAGACGTGTACTCGGACGAGGTGACGGGTCATCACCCACCTGAATGATGATCCATCGGGCTGGGGGCGCCGTGTAGGCCAGGACGTAGAAGATGGACCATGCTTGCCAGACCACCTTCGCGGGCTTATTGATGAGGAACGGCAATGTGTTCCATTTGAAGACGGTCGGCAAGGGAGGTAGGGGGTATAGAGCAACTCTCTCGTTGCCGACGAGGTCCGGGTGGCGAGCCGTTTCGTTGTAGCCGACGAGGTCGACCTTTCCTCCATGCTTCATGACACTCAGTGCATGGTACTGCATTCTAGGGCTGCGGCCTATGTCGCCCAGCACCAAGATCTGGATGTGGTCATCTTTGGGGTTCTCGGCCGCATGGTAGCGGGTTGGAAGCAAACGTGTGACAAAATTAATGCCCAAGGCGGCGACGAGAGTAGTGACAACGCCAGCAAGGACGGAGAGCACGAGAGGCACCAGCGACATGTTGACGAGGCGTCGTGACAGCTGAGCGCGTGGCTGAGCGCAAGGGGTGTCGCGTGAGCTGAGGCGAGTAGTGGATGATGAGACTGCGGGATGTTGTGGAGTTTCAAGATGATCGCCAGCGGACAATTCCTCCCTCCTTAGGTAAGTGAGTGAGTGAGTGTGGTGGTATCGGCTATGCAAGGTTGGGCCGTCCTGTCATCTGAAGTTGCAATACCTGTACACCGTCTTAGCGCATGAGGATCCGGAGCCGCCTGTGATATGGATGGTGTGTGTGCTGGCTGGACAGACAGCGGGCAACCGGGGACAAGGCCTTTGTTATTTAGAAAAGGAGCGAGGGGAAAAAGATGGAAATTGCCCAGACAATCGCGTGAACCCGACGATGACCTCCTGTTGATGACCTGCAGAGGTAGGGAGGCTGAGAAGATGTCCTGAAGCTGCTTGACTGGGCCTAGATCCCCCTCCTTCCAAGAGCTTGTCCTCGTTCGCGCCTTCCAACTTGGGATGGACTTTGCAATGTTGCAATGGTGGCGCCAATCAAGGTCGTCGCAGCCTGTGTGGAACAGTCACGTGGGCGATAAGGCAGACAGATACGGTGTACTCTGTATCCGTACCGCAGATATCATTACACAACCTGACTCTGTGCCGAGCAGCTACAAAGCACTCAGTACGTATCTTTTCAGTCTGCATCAATCTGCATCAACATGCATCAATCTGATTGTTCACAATCTTCATAATTATACAGAATAAAGAAGAAGAAAATCAACAACACAACACCAACACTCGACCAGCGCCATCGTCATCTAATCAATCAATGAAGAACCTGCTGCTGCACATGCAAAACAGACACGGACCATCAGGAAGCCTCAGCAGCAAAAGCAAAAAAATAGTTGGCAATGCCTGTCACTCGGCGGTATCTACAGGTAGACTTCCAACAGGCTCCAACAGGCATATGCCTGGCCAGGCAAGCATGTTACAATTGGTCGGCATAGGTATACTACGGATGCAATGATAGGAAATTGTTGGCTATCTACAGTCTACAGAGTACCTTCCTCGCAGGCTGCAGCCGTCTCTGTACACCTCTGTCCCATCGCGAACATGGACCAGGCTACAATCGAGGTCGCATTATCGCACATCCTGTCTGCGTATCTTGCCTCTCAGCTGCACGGCCAACTTTATGCAGCCAGCTGAAAGCTCCCGGACCTGGCAAGGGCCAAGCATCTTCCCCTCCTCTCCTCTCTCAAAAGTGAGTGCCTGCGTCCTGGTGGTCGTCTTGTTCCCAATGGCGAATCACATACACCGCCACGACGAATGTGCCGCCCACCTGTACAGAGTATCCCCCACAGTACTCCCCACACGGAGAAATCTGCAGGGGTTGACGGCTGGATTCCTCATCGGGACAAGGGGGGCTGATTCATCTGAAGGCGCTGGTGTTGAGAGGCACCGCCCGACAAGCCATGCATGCATCATGTGGGTTCGGCCAAAGAAAAACAGAGAAAACCACAACAACACTGGACATCCCTCTTTGGGAAGCCTGGCTTCTTTGACAACAGATCGACCTTGGGCTTGACTCTTCGTCAGCCACACACGTCTTCTTCTCTCTTGAGCAAATCTCCCGCCTTTCCCCTCCACAAGGCCCTCCTCTAAGCACAGCTCAGCGTTGGGATTGCGGCGCAACGTCATTGACGGGGCGACTCCATTCCGTGCCTTTCGCCTGTACGTCCCCTGAACCGTCGCCGCTGCCGCCGTTGCCTTCGGCTCCAGGTGCACTGCAACCACCACGACCACGGATACACTACGACGGGCACACGACTCTGCCGTCCTCTCTCCCCCCGACTCCACGGCGCTGGATGTCCCACGACACCTCAATTGCAACACATTCGTCGCCATTTGCCCTATTTGCCGTCAGCCTTCGCCGTCGCCGATACACCGGAGAAATCACACGCATACAGCGCGGATAACCTCCGGCCCATGACTCGGGTTTACCCACGATAGGGGGTCTTGGTAAAGATCCCGAACCAACGGGTCCTCCTCGGTGGAGAGACGAACGGCAACGACCCAGAGAAAACAGGACACAGTGGACGAGCGACATCTTTTCCTTTCTTCTGTCCCCCCCCTCTCTCTCTTTTATCTCTCTCGCCCGTCTCCGCCGCCGCCGATAACGACAGCGACCCCGGACCCGGGTCCCCGATCGACGTCGACCACGCGTCGCAGTCGACATGGCATCGTCCTACGCCTTGCCATCCTCCGCCTTGCCGCACGCCCACCATCATCATATGCACTCCCACTCCCACTCGCCGCCGTCCCTCCATGCTTTGAAATCGACAATGTCCAACGGTGGGCTGCACACACACAGCCAGAGCCAAGACTCGATTGGTACCGGCCACAACCACGATCACGATCACTCGCACAACCATAATGGCCACACGCACGGCGCCCACTCGCACTACCGCGCGAACTCGAGCCAATCCTCCTTTTCCCGAGAAAAAGCGCCGCCTCAATCGCTCGCGACAATGGACGGCTGGAAGGCGGACATTACGCCAAGCGGACGCCAGCTGTTGACCCCCACGACAGGGTCTTTCTCAGCAACGTTCCAGCCTCTCAACGGCACGACGACAACGACGACAGACCACGACCACCACCACCACCACCACCACGACCAATACTACCACCACCATGACCATGATCACGATCATGATCACTCCCATGAGCACTCTCATGGCCATTGCGATGGGCATGACCATCATGGACATTCGCATGCTCACGGCCACGGCCACAGCCACTCGCACGACCACGACCACGCGAAACCGTCATTGTTCACAAGGGTTCTGCTGAAGTACACGCCGGCCGTCCCGGTCCTTCACACCATTCTCGTCGAGAAGGACTCGAGGAGAATCTTCTACTTCATGACGTGAGTTGGCTGGTAGAATTGCTGGTCTCGCCGCCACTGACATGACATACACAGTCTCAACTTCGGCTTCATGGCCGTGCAGGCCTTTTACGGCTACGTCACCGATTCTCTCGGTCTGCTGAGCGACACGATCCACATGTTCTTCGACTGCTTCGCCCTCTTTGTCGGGCTTTGCGCCGCGGTCACGAGCAAGTGGCCTCAGAGCCAGCGTTTCCCCTTTGGGTTGGGGAAGATCGAGACGCTGAGCGGCTTCGCCAACGGCATCTTGCTGATGTAGGTTTTCACGCCGTGCGATATGACGCACTACCAA
Source organism: Colletotrichum lentis (assembly GCA_003386485.1). Classification (NCBI taxonomy): domain Eukaryota; kingdom Fungi; phylum Ascomycota; class Sordariomycetes; order Glomerellales; family Glomerellaceae; genus Colletotrichum; species Colletotrichum lentis. The sequence goes on along the minus strand of NWBT01000041.1, from coordinate 856,867 downwards.
AACCAAAACAACCCAAGACTAACCGGATGCTAGGTTGTTGAGCGTCGAAATCATTGTGGAGGCTTTTGAGCGGATATGGGAAGGCCAGGAACTCCACCGACTGCGAGAGCTTCTGATTGTCAGCTTTCTAGGCGGCGTGATCAACCTGCTGGGTCTGTGGGGCTTCGGGCATCATCACCACGGTCACGACCACGGCCATGGGCACTCTCACTCACACGGCGAACATGACCACGGACACGATCACTCGCATGGGAAGAAGCACAACCACGCGCACTCGCATCACAACGACAACATGGAGGGCATCTTCCTGCACGTTTTGGCCGACACGATGGGCAGCGCGTCAGTGGTGGTGTCGACGATCCTGACGTACTACACAGGATGGACGTTCTGGGACCCGCTGGCGTCGTGCGCGATCGCGGTGCTCATCTTCCTCGCGTCGATCCCGCTTATCAAGTCGTCGGCGCGCAACCTGATGCTCAACGTGCCAGACGACGTCGAGTACAACCTACGCAACACGCTCGCGGGGATCCTACAGCAAAAGGGCGTTGTCAACTACTCGGTGCCTAAGTTCTGGATGGATGACCGCAGCAGCGAGGACTCGGGCGACAAGCTGCAGGGCATCGTGCACGTGGTAGCGGGCCGGGGCGCCAGCCTGGACGAGGTGCGGGACCGGGTGCGGGACTACCTCCTCAAGAACTCGATGGACATTGTGGTACAGGTCGAGAGGGAGGGCGACAGCAGTTGCTGGTGCGGCGTGGGACGGTCGACGGGGCTAGCTACGACGCCGCTCAAGGCGAGGGCTTTCTAGGAGAGCGCGGCGCCGGAGAGGCGCATGGCCAAGACGATGGAGCCGTTGGCGGATGACGATGTCTACGCGAAGCGGGATTGAGGGAGGTCCGGTCCCTATGAATAATCAATTGCGTTCTTCCGTGGATGGGTTGTAGAGCGGGACAAAGCACGCGAAGAACCGTGTACAGGCTTGGTGCCATATGAGAACCCCTCCTTCTTGGAGAAAAGGGGTTTCGCGAGTCGCGGCAGATGTTGACCTCCCCACCCTCACGACAGCCTGCCGGTTTGAGGCGTGGCTGATACTCATTTGGCTTGTTGCGGTTGTGTGGGTTTATTGTCCTAGGTTTTCTTCTTCTTCTATTTTATCCTCTGGAAGTCTTGGGACGGTTTTCACACCGCGACTCGATATCATGACGGGGCGGCATCGCGACAAGCCACCCAGACAGAGACTTGTAGGGGTAGAGTGTGCGGCGCGACAAGTTAGAACAGGAGAGAAGAGAGCAAAAGACAGAGGAAAGGTAGAAAAAAAAAATTAGATACCCACCTAAGGCCAGAGAGGTTCGTTGCAGCAAGTGATGGCGACTCGGCGGAGACATCCGTCGACCCGAGATGCTGCAGGAAAATGAGACCATGTTCTCGGGGCCAGGGCGGGCGTCATCCCGGCCTCCTGTTTACCCCCGTTTCCTATTTCCGTCCGCCCGGAGGGAACGGGACTGGAGGGAGTGACTTTTTGACGTGCCACAGAAGACTGGGTGGGGTTCGTGCGAGAGAGAGAGATTTGGGGTGGTTTGGATTATGCCGGATCTGACTGCGACTGCGGGCTACTACTGCATGCCGCCCCCCTTTTTTAAGCTATGGAATATGATAATATCCGTACATGCGCAGTCCTTTCCCCACGGATTTTGCATCAATGAGGCATTGATTTGGGAGGGAGGGGTCACGATGCGTGAGGTTAGCGGAATGTCACATGTATTCCCCGGGAGGGGGATGTGGAATTGACTTTTCGTCCCATACCCCGCGTCATCTACACGCTGGTTGATCGATGGCGGAACGAAAGATTGGACAAGGGGAAAAATAACGAGTAGGCTCTATTCAACTGCGAGAAGCTGTCGACACAGCGAAGACGTGCGCATAATCCAGGAACACACACATAAACACACACACAACACGTCTTCCCCAGGTCGACAGACTGTCGAGCAGCGCTAGCGGGGCCAGCAACCCACCCCACTCCGCCAGACCGCCTTCCCTGACCGGAGCTTCCTTGAACTTGCCAAGTATCCGTAGTTGCACCACCACAATGACCGAGGCACCGGTTTTTGGCGGCATTGTGCTTGCGCAAGCGCTGAGCCGGCCAAGTCGCAGCAACCAGCCCGCCATCTGAGGTCACGGTTTCATCCCGCGCTGGGATGAGCTCTCTTGGAAGGGGTGGGGGAGAGAACATTGGATAACTAAAAACATCAAGAGACAAGAGTGTCCTTTTTGGACGCTTGGTTTTTTTCTCACGCGCCAGCTATTGATCGGCTTTTGCACCTGGACAGTTTTGTCACCGCAAACGGAGCATTCATCACAAGCCATATTCCCTAAATCATCAGTGGATACTTACCAGAATCTCTCCCCCCAAGATAACCCCCTCCGCGCGCCTCGTACCTCCTCCGGCTGCAAGTGGGGGCACCCAAATGCCATTTGCCAATGTGCCGAGGCTCGCTGTGACGTAGAAGCTCTCACGCCCTCCTCCCACTCCGTCTCTCCCTCGCACCGGCGCAGGAAAAAAGAAAAACACCTCCGGCGGACGACCGAAACATTTCTTCCCTCCATCCTCTTCCACACACGCACGCACGCGCGCAAGATATAGCCTCCCCCCCCCCCCTTACCGCTATCCGGACTAAAAACTCGCGCCAGGAACGGACCGCACGGGGCCTCTGGATCAGGAACCACTGGGAAGCACTACACGCACCGCTATCACGATTCAATCCGCCCGCACGTGAATCCTCCCTCCCCTCCGGACGTTCTTCCTTCGCGACAACAACTACCACCGCCACCCAATAACCTCTCCCCCCTTCTGCGCCCTCCATCGCGAGAACCTCATCTTTCTCTTCCTCCTTTCCCCCACTCCATTCCTCCCTCTCTCTTGTCACAGCTCTCCCGCACATACAATCACACACCCACACACATACACAATGGCGCCCTCGACCTCGGACGCCGCCGCGACTATCAACGCCAAACTCCCATCCGCCCTCCCCGGCGCCGTTGCCGACAAGATCCCGCACATCCCCGAGTCCAAGGAGGAGCTGAAAGCCGACACAAAAGCCGCCGCCTCGGGCCTCGCGACCCAGCTCCGCTCCCTCGCCGCCGGCGGCTTCGGCGGCGTCTGCGCCGTCGTCGTCGGCCACCCCTTCGACCTCGTCAAGGTCCGCCTCCAGACCGCCGACAGGGGCGTCTACTCCTCCGCCATCGACGTCGTCCGTAAGAGCGTCGCCCGCGACGGCCTGCGCAGGGGCTTGTACGCCGGCGTCTCGGCCCCGCTCGTCGGTGTCACGCCCATGTGTACGTTCATCCCTCCCTTCCCCTCCTCTTCACTTCCCTCCTGCTGCCCCTTGTCCCCCCCTTCCCGAAAACCAACGACACCCGCTGACAGACACCCCTTTCTTCAACAGTCGCCGTCTCCTTCTGGGGTTACGACCTCGGCAAGTCCCTCGTCCGCTCTTCCTCCTCCGACCCCTCCGCCCCGCTCTCCATCGCCCAGGTCTCCACTGCCGGCTTCTTCTCCGCCGTGCCCATGACCGCCATCACCGCCCCGTTCGAGCGCGTGAAAGTCATCCTTCAAGTCCAGTCCCAGCGCCTCAAGCCGGGCGAGTCGCCCAAGTACGCCGGCGGCCTGGATGTCGTCCGCCAGCTCTACGCCGAGGGCGGCCTGCGCTCCGTCTTCCGCGGCAGCGCCGCCACCCTGGCCCGCGACGGGCCCGGAAGCGCCGCCTACTTCGCCGCCTACGAGTACATCAAGCGCCGCCTCACACCCAAGGACCCCGTCACCGGCAAGCCCTCGGGCGAGCTGAGCCTGCTCGCCATCACCGCCGCCGGCGCCGCCGCCGGAGTCGCCATGTGGATCCCCGTCTTCCCCGTCGACACCGTCAAGTCGCGCCTGCAGACCGCTGAGGGCAACGTCACCCTCGGCGGCGTCGTGCGCGAGGTTTACGCTCGCGGCGGCCTCCGCGCCTTCTTCCCGGGCTTCGGCCCGGCCCTCGCAAGGGCCGTGCCCGCTAACGCCGCCACCTTTTTGGGAGTCGAGCTGGCCCACCAGGCCATGAACAAGGCTTTTGACTAAAGCAGCCGTTGTTTGCTAAGGCCAGGCCGAGCAGGTTGAGGGAGCGGAAGGCGGCATTGAGCGATACGGTAGAATGAGCGAGTAAAGCAGAGAGGAGCGTCAAAGAACGCGAGATTTGCTGTATACACTACGGGCGTTGGTGAAGGAGGCACTCGCGGACCTCGGGGAGGAGTTGTTTTTTTTTTTTTTTTTTTTTTTTTTTTTTACACAACATTTTCCATATGTTCAGCTTCACCTCTTCCATTTCGTCACGTCAACCCAAAATAGAAGCGTCGAAGTCGACTTTATACAATGTTAGTTACCCCGTGCCACAGCGCCCTTCCTGCTATATGGAACAGCGAGAGAGTTGCAAGCATAAAATTAAACTTGTTTTCTGTTCTCATTGACAACGCATCTGGGTCCATGCCTCATCAAAAAAGATATTGGGGGGTTATGGTTTTTGGAGTAGAGTAGAGAAGACAAGAAGAACAGAAACGATGGCCCCCTTCCCGCTCGATGCGGGTTTTTCTGTCCCATCCTGTGTGGGCTATTAAAAATATGGTACTGATTTAAACCATGATCGCAACCGCCCGCAAACCTTGGGTTTTTTTTTTTTTCATCTGTCCCTTTGTGTCGACTACGCCATGATGCAAGAATCGAGAATGATGGCTTGAAAAAAGTAGAAATGTTTGCTTATCCTTTGCCACCCAAATATGCGTCTGGTGTTGTTTCGTATCTGTGTGCGCTCTGGCTGTGCCACTGTCATGCTACCCTGTGCTGTGCTGCCGTATGCGATATCGTAGGCTCGTCTGAGTCTGATCATTGTACCCATTTTGCTTTGCAACGCATGCATCTCTCATGCCGGGCTTCACCCCCCTCTCCCCCCCCCCCTTTAAGCGCGCTCGTTGACTGTCCATCGCCGCTTCGACGTCGTCATGTCGCGCATAATCTCCGTCTCCCCCAGCGGTCGAGGCGCTCCCCAAAGACCGCCGGCGCTGAACGTGCCCAGCTGGGGGATCTTGTTCTCCTCGTCGGTGCCGTCGCTCGAGGTGGGCCGAGAGATCTCCTGCAGTCTGTGCGGGACCTTGGCGGGGCCGCCGAACTGCGGATCCTTCCTCTCCGGTGTGGGCGGCTTGATGATCTCTTGTCCGGGCTTGGAGAGCGCTGCCAGCTTCTTACGGTGGTCAAAGTCCGGGAAGATGTCATCGTCCTCGTCCTCCTCTTCCGTTTCCTTCTGCGGCGTGATGGGCGACCACAGCCCGACTGAGAGCGTCGGCGAGGGTTTCGTAAAGCTCGTCGCGCCACTCCCGACTGTGATTCCGGTTGTGTTGAGCGTCGGTGCCCTGGGTAGAGAGTGTGTGTTGTTGGAGGTGCGGCGCATGCTGCCCAGGTTCGCGTTCGCCGAGTTGCTTCGGCTGCCTGGGAAGGCGAAGGAGTCCGGGTTAAGGGCGATGGGGCCGGGCGTATACGTGTTCACAGACGCAATACGGCCCCGCGGATGTGGCTGGCCGTTCTGCGAGTGGTTCGAGGCGGTGGACGGAGCCCTGGACAAGTTGTGGGTGGCAGACACGGGCTGCCGCAAGTGCTCGGTGTTGGCAAACATTTTCAAATCGTAATAGTGGTGGACGGGAATGAGGCCTTTCGTGCCAGACATTGGGTCCACGTCCACCTCTGACATGGGAGTGTCCAACCCCGAGGGCTCGGAGTCGCGGCCCGGCTTTCGGACCGCTACCGTCAGAGAAGCCATCGCCACATCCATAAGAACCGGCTGGTGGGTGATGGCACCGATCAAGGCGTTGCACCCGGCGCCATGGGAAACGAGAATGACCACCGGCTCGACGTCGTCCTCATCCTCGTCGTCAATGGCACACTCGGTGTCTCCGTTGAGGGCCGTCTTCACCAGCTTGGTGACCATCTCGGCGGGATGCTCGGCCGTGGTGTACCAGTCCACCAGCCTCTGGATGCCCTTCCTAAACCGTTGGTGCATGGCCGTCCACTCCTCGCCGTACTTGCCGCCATCGCCCCAGTCCAGGGGGTCCCTCATCGAGTCCCACTGGTAGTCAACAGAGACGCAAGCATCCCGCGCATGCGCCACATAGCCGTCGGGGATCTTGGCGCTAGAGGAAAGGGCATAATTGGGGCTCGGGGCAAGATATCCGCCATTTGGGTTGATCGGGTTGGCGGGCTCTGGCAGGGCGAAGCGGACCCGCTGGCTCGAGGAACTAGCCATGCTATCGGCACGACTTCGTGGGAGAGCGCCGGCAATGGAGGAGACGTTGTCGAGACCGAGGATGGAAGGCGAGTTGGAGTCGGGCGAGCCGGAGCGCTCGGGAGCTGCCCTGAACTTGGGGCTGTTCCAGAGTTGACTCTGAGCCTGGCCAACCGAGTTGGCGTGGTGGTGGGCATGCTCGACGATTTGGTCATGAGCGCCGATGTTCTCCCGCCGCAGAAGATCGGCCTTTGCACCTGCCAGCATCATGGCCGAGCCCGGCGGGGGTGTGATCATCTCGAAATATTCAGGTGATAGCCACTCGCCGAGGAAAGCATCCAGCCGGAGGGTGGACTTCTTGATCTTCTTCTTCCTGGAGGACTCCGGGTTGTTCTCGTTCGTGTCGACAGGCAGCGGACGGGAATCGTCGACTACGGCAGCCGGGAGAATGAAGGGCGAGGCGGAAGGGTTCGTGGTAGGCGAGGGCATCGGATAGGAGGGGGTTCCCGGGGGAGGCGCCTGGGCCAGGCCGGCGCCAATAGCGACAGAGGTTTGGACGCATCGCAGGAATGGCGAGCTGTGAATGACGACCTTGAACTTGCGTCGCTTCTTCTGGGAATCGGCGGAGGGGTCGCGACCGTTGGAGGACCTGGGGTCGGCAGCACCTTCGGCTTCAGCCTGTCGGAGGATGTTGCCGATGCGGATGCCGAGGGCCTTTGCTTGTTGCCAGCCGCCGTAGGTCAAAGGAGGGTCGTAGGGAGTCGGAGAGGTGAGATGCCACTTCTTATCGGCGGCGTCCAGACGAGCGCCGTGCCTGCAGTCCTGTCAGCCTTCCCCTGGAAACCATTTGGACAGGTGGGACATGAAGGAAGGCGGGCCTACCTGACGACAAAGATGTACGCGGGCGGACGCCCCATGTTGTCGGCGAGGCGGGTCGGAGATGCAGATACCCAGTCAGAATGCGTAGAATGGCAGACTTGGAGGTGTTCGGCGAAAGACCAACGGCGTGGGTGACAGGTCTAGTGACGAAAGAAAACGGACGGGGGATCAAATAAAGACGGTCGCAAAGGCGGCTAGAGAACACCAGCGCACACCAGCGGAGCCAGAGGATCAGATGGCTTGGGCAGGCGAAATAAGCTTTGGCGTTGGCGGAGGACCACGAGAGGGAGGCAGGCTGCGTTTAGGCTTCAGGGTTCCGGCGGGATAGGTAGCGTATGCGTAGGGTGAAGGTGGAATGGCCGAGAAGAAGTTATGGTGAACCAGGGAACAGGTAGAGTAGAGTAGGAGGAGAGAGAGGCAATGGATGACCAGCGCAAGAGGGAATGGATTCCAGAAATTCTGCCGCGAGATTTGTGTCGGTTATCCGGTGTCTGGCGCCCCTCACACACACATACACACCCGACTTCGCATGCGCTAAGAAGAGACTGGGACTGGGTCTGGGACTGCCGGGGCCAAGAATTAGGGGTCGGTTTGCCGGCCCGTGGTCGCAAAGCGAGATGTCGTGTGGAATAATCAGTATTTCGGCTGAGGTGTCGACCGCGGCAAGCGGGAAAATACTGATGCTGTCTGGCAATGGCGGTTGGACCCTACTACGTCTTGTCTTGTTTGTCTTGCTTGTCATGTCCAGACACCCAGGTAGCCAAATCTGCAGGCTGCAGAACAAACAAAAAAGCAAGCACAGAGACGGTTATGCTCTGCCGCCGTTGCTGCTGCTGCTGCTGCTGCGCAAAAGGATCACATTCACATACGATGATGCAAAGGCCGGGGGCATGCCAGACACGACGGGGTTGGTTTGGGTTGGTGTGTGTGGTTCAAAGGTTTGGACGAGTGCCCCCCTCCCGCCCATGGAGATCCTTTTCATCCAGTCCTGCAAGTCCACCGAGTGCAGGCCAGAAGCAAGCAATCAAGGGTTTGGGGTTGCGCGGTGGGCCAATCAATGGTGATGTGGTGTCGCCGAATGTGTCAACGAGGGGGGGGATGCATCCTGCAGATGCAGATGCGACGGCTACGACGGGTGACAGCCTGGGAAGACACTGGGAGAGAGGGGAGGATGATCCATACACATGGGGTGGGTATCCAGCCTTGCCAGCATCGAGGGGTAGATGAAGAGTCACGGAGTAGCACTGTCAACGTCCCTGCACTGCCGTTGATGGGGATTTTGCTGCAGACTACTTACTACACGGTGAGGATGTAAGTACCGACCGGCAGTGAGTCAGGCTGCTCTGGATATGATATGCTTGCTGCTGCTGCTACGCCAGATGCGTCAAGACGTTGGATAGGACACGATGATGTATCCGTATTCACCATTGTGTAGCCCTCGAGAGGGGTCGCGCCATATGGAGCAGTAGCAAGCAGGTGCAGAATGCAAAGAGAAAAGCCTCCTCGACCCTCGTGCATGTGATTGTCCCGCTCTCGGTTTTTAGCGCCAAACATCATGGCGGCACATGGGAGGTAGAGAAAGAAGAAAAACGTAAGGGAAAGGGGGGTGGGGGAGGCAGGGAGGGCAATGGACGAAGGAATGGTTGAAAATACCGGGTGCCGCCCGTCTTGAGAAACAAGCTTAAGTAATCAGGCTTCAACGGTCCGACACAGACTTCGTTTGAGCTCGGCTTTGCTGCGGCTTTGCTGGAGACTGTACGGATACTGCAATATTCCCTCCCGTACATATCCGCCGAGCCATGCCTCGAGTGTGAAATTCTCGCTGTGACTTCACCGTCATATGGACCTACCCCTTTACGTCGTCCGTCACAAATGCGTGGCTGGAATCACACGATGTTGACGCAAGTCATCACGCCGTCGATCGGCATCAGAGACGGAAGGCCGGGAGGAGTCACCGGCTCACCTCGGACTTTACTCCTCCGATCTCTGCCCTCATTGGGTTTCTAGGTATCCGTAGGTATCCGTACCTTCCCCTGAGCCTCTGCTGGACCATTAGCTCCACCACCTGTAGACTTCATCCCATGTACGGATACACAGTACGGAGCAACGCCAGCCACAGATGATCCCGAGCAGAGTGTGGCCCGCGCACAAAGCCACATCCCCTCCTCTATTAACATGGGCATGAACACTCAATCCCCGCGACCCCACCATCACCACCTAGCATCAGCATCAGCATCCCAATCCGGCGTCGCCCTCAAAGTACTTATAATAGTGAGACTCGGCACGTCTTACGGGCTCCCATCTCTCCCTCATCTCGTCAATCCTGTGAGAGGATATCACATAACTTGGTTGGCAACCTGGGATTCACACTAGTCTAAGATCCATCGTGGGCATCCAAGTAGAAAAAAAAGAAAAAAAAACACGAGTGCACCCGCGCAAGCACAAGAACAAGATGGCGTCAGCCCCAGAGAACCGCCAGGTCTCAGTCCCCCCAGAGAACGTCAAGGCGCGCCTCAAGGAGTCTTACGACATAATTGCTCCGGCCTACAACGACTGGACCGCCCAGCACTCGTCGCTCCGCATCGAGTACCTCGAGAAGCTCATGGAGAAGCTCCTCGCCGCCAAGCCGCTGTCCGGCCAGATGTCCCTCGTCCTCGAGCTCGGCTGTGGCTGCGGCCTCCCCGCCACCGAGCGCCTTCTACTCGCCCCGGACGTCTTCGTCACCGCCAACGACCTGTCGAGCACCCAGATCGCCCTGGCCCGGGAGAACCTCGCCCGCCACGGCACCGACCGCGTCGCCTTCGTCGAGGGCGACATGATGGGCCTCGACTTCCCCGACGCCTCCTTCGACGCCGTCGTCGCCATGTACAGCATCATCCATCTGCCGCGCGACGAGCAGTCCGACATGATCCGTCGTATCGCCAAATGGCTGAAGCCCGGTGGCCTGCTGCTCGCTAACTTCGCCTCGGAGAACATGCCCGGCCTCGTCATGGATAAGTGGCTCCATGACAAGGGCTGGATGTACTGGAGCGGCTGGGGCGCAGACGAGACCCTAAGCAAAATCAAGGACGCTGGCCTGGAGGTCATCCTCAACGACGTCGTCCAGGACGAGGTGGACGCCACTTTTTTATGGATACTAGCCAAGAAGTAGACTGTGAATATGTCTCGAGTCGGAATATAAGCATACTCAAAACGCAAAGGCGTGGCTTAGACGGGTCGGGAGGCGATGGGGAGGGAGGTTCGCCAGTTATGGAGCACAGTGCAGTAACACGTGGGTGGAGATTCTGCTGGATTAAGTAAGGTACTCTCCCTCAAGATACTTTGTTGCAACCCAATAGTCACAACTAGAATTGCAGACGCACAAGACTCATCAACTGACTGATTTGAGGGGGGCTAAGACAGTATTCCTCCTTCTGCATCGAATTTGGAAGGCTGCCCGACTTTATCAAATGTAAGTCGCACTAACCAGGGGGCAATTTAAACACATGTCCTAGCAGACTCTTATCTCCCTTTAAGGTAGCTAACCTAAGCTCCCGTCTTTTAACCTTAACTAAAGCAATATACTAAAATAACTTCGGAACATGTCAGCAATATGTGAATTGCGGAAACGAAACAGCTGGGGTTTCTTCCTTCATCGATTGTGGCCCCTCATGGTCAATCACGGTGTGTACAGCGGTTGTAACATGTAGATTTTCGGCCAATGGGCCAAAGACAGCCAATGCTGGCGAGTTGCTCCTGGAACAGGCCTTCAGTTATTCCTTCGAACCTTTCCTTTCCACGTTTACTATTCCCCCATAGATCTAATCAATCCACGACAAAAGTAAGACAGTTGACCAGATGTCGAACTATTTCGGCACACAGCTGACGGTGCCCCTGATTTGGCAAATTTCGACGCAGTCGACGTAATCCTTGTATGGCCCTGGGCAGTCGCAGTGTTCGTTCGGTTCAGTTCGGCAGCAGCAGTTCTACACGGCCAGTGAGCAATCTGGTCGTTTTTGTAAGTTGGTAATGACTCGTTTACCTTGTCGGCGGCTACACCGCTGATGATGGCAAAAGCCGTGACGAAGACGGTGAACTTCATATTTGGGAAGGACTTGGAAGGACTTGGAAGATTGTGTGATTTGATGAGTGTGGGATATAATGAGGAATGTGGTGTTGGGTAGACTCGCGTTGTCCTGAGAGCTTGCTGGTGATTCTGAACGTGTGAAAGGAGAAAGAGAGGCCTTATATAGACAAATTTGGATAAGAATGATAACAAGCCGCATCCCACGATCTGGGTTCCCTGACCCTGGAACAGGGCAAGCTTGCTTTCCGAGTTGGCCGCAGTGCATACATCGTATACTGGTTTAAACTTCGTAGGGCAATTTGATATAGTTACTTATTTATCCGGACCCGCAACCCAAAGCCCAATAAAGGTAACATTCGGTCCTCGTGGTTGAGCCGTCAAGCCTCGGTCTTTCCGAGTTGTAAGTGGGACAACTGTTTCTGACTCGGTCCCATCAGGGCGTAGGCCGCAGCGAATCCATACATCATGCAAAGCTGTACGAGAGCAGCCCCACAAGGCCAGGACTACGAAGTTCTCAATGTCAGTAGAGTTCGGTAGTCACAGTAGTGATAGCCTGATAGGGACTCGCGGAGCACGGCAGTTTGCAACCGGGGCATATCTAGTCATGTACAATTGGGTCCCAAGGAGGAGTCCAAGTGGGCACTAGGAGACCACTTTTGCCGGCGGAAATAAGGTGTTGCCCGCTGCGGACCAGGCATGATCTAAAGAGTTTTGTGTTTCTTTATTTGCGAAGTGAAAGTCATGTACGGAAACATGGGCCCATTGCCGCAAATTTGACCACGGATTTCGGCCAAATAGGGCGGGGCAGTCAAACCCGTAGCCGGTGACCACAAGTCAAGAGGGATTGTCATGGTGTGAGCATGTAGATGTTCAATCCTCCGCTGCCAATCTTGTAGCAAGGTGTATGTTGACACATAGCTCCCCTGTCATCATACAGTGCACTACGGAAGAGATCGAAAGCCGGTAAAAATAGAGATGGTGGAAGACAAAAGATGTGTTGTGGCAGTGGAACATACACAAATGGAGTGATAGTAACACCCTTGGTCCATTTCATTTCTGTGCCGTTCATAGACTTTTCGGAGCTGACCGCTCCTGCAACCTTCCCCATAGTTCCCCCTTGACTCTGAGATCCCTCATTTCGGATCTTTCGGATCTCAAGCGAGTTCCCCAGGCGGCGGAAGTCATGGGAGCGGAATGACACATTCATATTGCGTACTGCAGCTTGGTCTTGTCTTTCCGTTGGAGAAATAATACCCACCACAGGGTTCACCGCCTCAACTACGGAATATATGCTGTCGCCCTTAGAAGCAAAGTGCCGCTATTCTAACAAACACACCTAAACTACCTACCTGCCGACCTACCTACAGGGATGCCAGACGTTGGTTTACCCAGGGGCCCATTGTTTACAAAATCTGCAAAGATGTCTGCTTATCTAAACAGTGGACCACTGGCTGAGCCAACGTCTGCATCCATCCCTGTGGAGGTGCACAAAGTAGATAGGGAATAAAGGAGTACGGGTAAATCGACCGTGCCGAAATGGTATATCGACCTATTTAACCACGTTGGGAAGAAAAACCCACTGCCACAGCCACGAAGTGGGCACGCCTGCAAAAGTCGATGTACAAGGTTAGGGGTAAGTAAAAGCCCCCTGTTGCGTCTAACCCCGCATATGACCTTATGATTTATAGAATTACAGTAAACCTCCTCCAGCATGTTGAAGGTTAGCTTTGTACTTGCGGGGCTTGCCAACCAATCAGGTCCCGCAAGTACTACGCTAACCTTTCACATGCTGGAGGAGGTTTACATCTTATGTGGGGAGGTTGACTACGCTTGACCTTCTTGGGCTCCAACTAACGGCCTGAGTTATCGGCGAAAAAAACACCCTTTTTTCTCACAAAACTACCCAGCAGTTACTGCCTGATGTAACACCTTAACAAATACCATGAAATCTAGCGTTCAAGTGAGCCATGACTTACAGAAAGTTAGGAATAACCTCTATGGTTAACAATAGGGGTATAAACTGAGGGCTCGATCGGCTGTTAGACGGCTTAAGGAATCCTCACTACCAGGCCAGCAGGTTGCTAAGAACTGTCAGTGGGGGTGAAAAATACCTGGCAGGCTGGCAAGGAGCTTTTACTTTCGCTGGATACCATCGTACCTCTATTTCGTGGTACAACAAGGCAGGGATGTACGCGTTTGGTGTGACTGCCTAGGGTTCGCGATTCGTGTCAAAACGCAGGTTTCCAGGGCGAAGTTGCATTGCGAAAAGATTGATTGAAGTGAGGCAAAACGCGTACGTAGTTTATTCACAACTACGGCTGCGACTGATGCCATATTGAATGGAAGAGCAAGCCTGGAACAATTGCTGGTCTAGGACGCATTGGTCAATGGTCTGTGCGGCCGGGGGTGGCGGGGCTTACTAACGTTCGTAAGGACGAAGCTCCGAATAGCCGCCCCCTGTGCCCTCTTACCAATGCGTCCCTCACACCTTTCTCCAACTCGACTTGAATCCGAGTCCTTGGACTTTCGGATCGCAACAGCTAGTCGACATGAAGCTCGCACGCCTCCTGCAATTGCCGGCCTTCCTAGCCGCTGCGACGCTGGCCCCAGCAGTGTTCGCCGAGCACACGAGCAACTGGGCCGTCCTTGTCTGCACGTCTCGATTCTGGTTCAACTACCGCCACCTGGCCAATGTGCTCTCCATCTACCGTACCGTCAAGCGCCTCGGCATCCCGGACTCGCAGATCATCCTCATGCTGCCCGACGACATGGCCTGCAACCCACGCAACGCATTCCCCGGAACCGTCTACAGCAACTCGGACCGCGCCGTCGACCTGTACGGCGACAACATCGAGGTGGACTACCGCGGCTACGAGGTCACCGTCGAGAACTTCATCCGCCTCTTGACCGACCGCGTCGGTGACGAGATGCCTCGCAGCAAGCGCCTCCTGACTGACGACCGAAGCAACATTCTTGTGTACATGACCGGCCACGGCGGCAACGAATTCCTCAAGTTCCAGGACGCCGAGGAGATTGGCGCGTTTGATCTTGCCGATGCGTTCGAGCAGATGTGGGAGAAGAAGAGGTAGGCACATGAACAACAGGAATCGCTGGCCAGCGACGGCGGATGCTAACCAATCGTTCAGATACCACGAGATCCTCTTCATGATCGACACCTGCCAGGCCAACACGATGTACAGCAAGCTCTATTCCCCCAACATCATCGCGACCGGCTCCTCGGAGCTCGACCAGTCGTCCTACTCTCACCACGCCGACAACGACGTCGGCGTCGCCGTCATCGACCGGTACACGTACTATAACCTCGAGTTCCTCGAGTCACAAGTCCAGGACCTGAGCTCCAAGAAGACGGTCGGCGAGCTTTTCGACAGCTACACGTACGAGAAGATCCACTCCCACGCGGGCGTACGCTACGACCTGTTTCCCGGCGGCGCCGACGCCGCACGTAGCCGTCGCATCACGGACTTCTTCGGGAACGTGCAGAACGTCGAGGTCGACGGGGCCAAGAACATGGCCCTTGACGAAGAGTTGCTGGAGCTGAGCCAGAAGATCGCCGCGCTAAAGCGGCGGGTCGAGGAGGCCGACGCCGCGGCGAAGAACGCTTCGCTGGCTGACAAGAACACCGTCCAGGCGCCCAATGCAAAGGCTCAGGCCAAGAGGGTGAAGATGGCCAAGCCCTTGACAAATGACAACTGGTGGGAGAAGAAGATCGTCGGCGCCACCGCTTTAGTCGGATGCGCCCTTCTGTGGGTTATAGGGTCGTATCTCGAGGTCTCGAAGCAGGCGGAAGACGAGAGGAAGAAGACGGCTGGTCAAAACGGTCATGCTACAGTGAAGGCCTGAGGGATCTTTCTCAAAAAATTTGCCTTTCGCGTCTTTTGTGTGTTTTTCTGACTTGCATGATGTTACATCCAGCATGGCGTTTCATAGGACAGGGAAGGGAGGGCCGTACCTTGATAACATGGTATGTGCTTCGATGACGACGAGCGACATTGACTTTTGTGTAAAATGTATTTGGTCGAGGAACATTTGTATTCCCATCTATGCATTCATGCTATCATGCAATCTGGTGACAATACTTGCTGTGATGCTACAAAACTATCCGTCAGGTGAGTCGACATGTGATGCTGGCATATTCTTATCCGGAGTATTTCCAGACGGGGTTCTCTGGGTCTCACCTCACTCACTCTTCTCACCTTTTTGCTCACCGAGCATCTCACCGAGGATTTCGCCCTCAGTCTCAAAAATCAATCATGCTCGCTGTGCCAGACATCTGTGTTTGAGCAACAACACAGCACCTCCAGCATATCCTTCATGGAGCTCCGTAGGCAACCTAAAGTCTGTGAAAATGGATAGATCCAAGGTGAGTGTTGTGAGATTTCTCACCGCGTCTCGTTCGGCGTGCTTTTCCCCTGCTGCTGGTCCTTGGGCCTTTCCCATTCACCCGTCCGAGTCTATTACATTGGCCACCTCCGGGTGCCCATAGCCTGTTGAAGGCAACAGGAAAGGGGGCGCGGTTTCACTTCACGAGAACTCACTCACAAATCTCATTCGGTGCTCATCCTACCACACCTTGGCCCTTCTATGCACACATATTTATCTACCTCTCTTGCGGCATGAGATGCACCTTGACCTGCTGAGCCTGTCACGGATGAGGCTTACAGTCAACTCTTGAGGCTGCCGTCGCGAGCCTTCCACGGAGAAATTTGCCCTTTACCCACATGTAGTCAGACGACTGAAGCCGGGCGTCATGGACGACATCAACGCCCTCGCAAAAATCCTCACCCCAAACTTCTCACCCGATAACGAACCACTGACACGCGACCTACCCTTCCAGATCCCGCCCCTCAAGACGCTCACCCTCAACTCACGACCCCTGACTAGTCACGCCCTCGCCTTCTCCTGCGACGCCGAGCTCGCCGTCGCCGCCGACGACTCGGTCCACGTCTTCCTCCCCGAGTTCCCGACGCCGGATGAGCCGACGTCCACCACCGGCAAGCCGCACCGCCAACACCCCACTCCGGCATACAATGGCACCCAAGAAGCGGCGGATGGGGACCACGCCGGCGTGGCGGCCGCCGCGGCCGTCGCCGATGCCCAGGCCAACGGCAAAACCTCCCGCCAGCAGTACTACACCTACATCCTCCGCATCCCGACCTCGCGGAAGCCCGACCCGCGCATGAACGCCTCGCTCTTCGCCGCGCAGGGCCTTGCCATGCCCTCATATGAGGACGACCTCGCCGCGTCGGCGGGCATTGGCGGCGGCGGCATCGCAGAGGACCCGTCTTCGGCCTTTGAGGGCGTCGGCTCCGGCACCGTCACGGGGTACGGCGCCTCGCTGAACCAGGTCGTGGCCGTCGAATGGTCGCCCACGGGGCTGGGCCGCAACCTGCGCGCCGCGCTGGCCGTGATGATGACAAGCGGCGCGCTCCTCGTCTTGGGCGAGGGCGGCGGCGGCGGTGCCGTCGACCTCGGCGCGCGCATGAGGAACTTTAGGGACTGGAGGATTCTTTGGGGCGTCGGCGCCAACTTGCCGCTCCCGGACGCCGGGAGTGAGGACGGCGCGTACCTCCCCAGGGACAAGGTGCGGTCGTTCTCGTGGGCGAGGTACCTGGGCCCCGGGCAGGCTCTGATGGCGTACGCGACGGATCAGGAGGAGGTCGTCGTTTTGAGCGTGCAGTACTACCTCCCAGATGACTCGGGAGGCGGCGAGTCGAACGCGGGATCGTATGTTTGGGAGGTTGATGAGCTTGCGAGGTTCGACGCGAGAGGACCGCACCCGAGTATAAATGTGCGTCTGGCTTGACGGAACATCCTCCTGATACCCGTGGCTGACTGAAGCTGACGATACCCACTCAGGTCATGGACCCCGACTACGTTCCCTATACCTCAGCCTTCTCCCTGAAATGGAGCCCGTGGCTCCTCTCGGACGGCTCCAGGACCGCCGTTCTTGCGTACTGCGCGAGGAGCTACGTCGGCTTTCGCAGGATCACGATCCCCAACGACTGGTCACGGGGCGCGAGCGTCGCCGTCGCCATCGAGGAGGCGGACATCACCGGGATCTGCACGAACCTCCTGTCCGACGCCTTCGTGGAGTGGGAGGAGGCCATCTGGGATCGCGGAGGGGCCAAGGTCTGCAGAGGCGTCATCGCGTCCCCTTTCAAGGGGCTGCCCTTCCAGATCGCGCTCAACGGGCCGGAGGGAACGGCCAAGGAGCCTCATGCCACGAGCGTCTGCAACACGACCTTGCCCGAGGACACCACATCGCCCGACGCGACAAACCCCATCACAAGTACATATCCACCCGGCAAAAGTATGGCCTCGCGCTGACCTTCTTTCCCCCCCTCCTTTTCTAGGTCTCATCATCCACCCCCCCGACCTGTCGAAGCAGAGCAAAGCGCCCAGCTACTCCCTCATCCGCCTCTCTGCCACGGCGACGAACGACAACTGGTTCCAGCAAAGCACGGGCGGCCCTTCCTCCGCCGCCGCCGTCGATTCCCTCCCGAAATGGGCCGAGACCATCTCTTCGACAGTAAAGCTCTCCGTCCCCGTCGCCATGCTCGGCCGCGGCATCGGCGTTGGCGCGGCGGGGGGTGACGCCGAATCCATCGCTTCGGGCGAGGACTCCGACTCGGACGACGACGACTTCGACCTCCCCGAGGACGCCGGTGAGCAGATCCACCCGTACCGCGTGCGCATGTGGGGCATGGCCACGTCGCCCGCCGGCGGCATGAGCGCCGTCCTGGTCTCGCAGCACGCCACGCAGAAGCCCGAGAAGTCCGTCAAGACTAAGGTCATGTTCGGCGCGCGGTCCGGTCCGGCCGCTGCGGCGTTGCCTAACCCTCCTCTGTCGGACGGCGCGATGGACGTGGACGGGGCCCAAGGGGGCGCCGCCGGCCCCGGGAGGAGCGAGGGCGCGTCCTGGGCGAGGCAGAGCACCGAGGCCAAGATGTGGGATTGGATGTACGCCGGCGGCCCTGCCGTTCCTGGAACGCTGGGGTCTGACGAAAGCGCGAGGGCCGGCAACGTCTCGTTGAGAAAGAGGCTTGAGGGGGTCAAGAACAAGCAGCGGTGTGTGTTCTGCCAGACGCCGTTGGAGGATAAGGGCAAGGAGTCGGTGTGCGGCAGGGGGCACANCCCCCCCCTCTGCATTGCTCCCTCCTTTTTGTTGTTGTTGTTGTTGTTGTTGTTGTTGTTGTTGTTGTTGTTGTTGTTGTTTTTTACATTCCTTTGTGGATGACTGGCCTCGCTGACTGTCAACAGCTACCTGCGCGACAACCGGTCTCGCCATCCTTGCGCCTGGCATCTCGAGAGCCTGCGCCGTCTGTGGTCTTCGCTGCCTCGTGTCGAAGGAGGTAGTCAAGATCGCGCAGGAGCATCTCGGACCCGATGCCAAGGTCGACGCTTCGGAGGAAATTTGCGGTGGATGCGGTGGCAAGTTTGTGGTATGAGCAGTGTCTTCTGCCGTGGACTTGAAACATAGCGGGCGGAAGGCCGAAAATGGTTTGTGTCGACACAGTAGCCAAAACATAACAAACGCATCTTGATCTGTTTTGTGAGATGTTTGGTTGCAAGCTGTGACGGGTAACCTGGCCGTTATGCGCCAGGGTATTGTTGCCCCCTTTCTCGGTTGAGTTGAGCCTGTCACATCTCGAGAGAGGATCAAGCAAGGAACAGTTTCATTGCCGCATGTGCACACATCATAATTGTAACACGTTGAGCACCTTCAGTAACCCTTATTTCATTGGTAGCTGACTCTCCTATGCGTGCTTGAGTAGCACAGCTGATGAAGGGTTACTCTGTGTGTGGTCTGCTCCCAATGGTCTTCTAGATCTGCTTGCTTGACGAAGCCTGGTTTACATCCCCAGTTCCCCCAACGTTCAGGGAGCAGGTGGACAATGAGATTTCCAGGGCTCAGTACTTGCCGATGCCAGGAAGCTTGCTCCCCTGCGTATCGTAGCAGCCGATGGCGCCATCATAGACCCAGATGCCCTCGGCTAGAGGAGGGTGGAAGGAGAGTCAACGAGAGCTTTCGGGTAGGATGAAGGGAAGTTCGAATGCCGGGTCACTTACAGAGGTTGATCTCCTTGATGACAAGCTTGTTTTTCTTGGTCTTGCACCCGCACTGCATGATGACGGGGTCGGTCTTCGTGAGCTTGCAGTCCTGGCAGCTTAAGCCGCCGCTGTTGACGAGGGCCAAGTATCAGCACACTGCCATTGCGGCCGCTACAAAAGGACAAAAGGAAGGGAATTCAAGGGCTGGTGTGTATCCTGAGTGAACCGACCGATTAGCCCACGATAGGTTGCCGTCGTAGTTGCCAATGCATTTGTCGAGGTCGATCCGGGTGACGGTCTTGATTCCAGCGCTATCTTTGCACTCGGCATAAAGCTGCCAATGGTCTAGGATAAATGTGTTGGGGGAAACCTGATCTTTGTCAAAGACCCACGGTTCCATGAGCAGTTGTATGTTCTTGCACGACTTCTGGAAGCAGTCAGACTCGAGAGGACAGTCGCGGGCCAGTGCCTGGGCGGCCATGAGCGAGAGAACGGCGATGGCGATGCTGAAGCCCTTCATCTTCTCCCTTCCCAGTTTGGATGACCTTGAGTGGACGAAGTGATGTCGCTGAGTGAAGATAGAGCTTGCAGAGACGCAGGGCGTGCGGGCAGACCTGTCCTGGTGGAGGGATGAAGCAAGAGGACTGGCTCTGGTCGTCTGAGATGACCTGGGTTTAAGTACTACGAGAGAGAAGGCCAGACAAGCTCCAAACATCAATCGCAGAGCAATTATGGGCGGTCGTTGGAGGGACAGCTTGCAATGGTTTACTCATGGAAGATAGGGCCGATTCCAACGGAAGGGAAACGGGTTGGGCGTTCACAGATGTTCTTTCAAGTTTCCATTTAACATGGGCAGGCGTTCGATAAACCTACTTAGAACTGACTGAGCTTGTGGCATGGGATGTAGATATTGTGATCATGGGCGCTGATTACAGTGTATCACGATAAGAAGAACAGCTCTCCGAGTTACACTCAAACTTGGTCACCAACCATGTGAATCTGAGGCATCACAAACTGCTCCGCTCTGTCTCCCTGCATTGACCGGCATCTCCGACAATGAAAACCCAAGAAGAGGATACATAGAATGGGCATCTGGCATAATCACAATCATGAGTTTTTCGGACTGTAGGGTAGGAGCATGATTGAAATGATACGTTCCATGGTCACCGTCTTTGTCGCAGGGCTTGTTTGCGTCAATGCTGTACACTCCAAGCCAACCTCGAGACCTATTTCGACTCGAGTCAAAGCCGCGATTGGGCATGGACCCAAGCTCTGTTCAAGCACATCCGGGGTTGCGACTCTGCAGCTCTTGGAGAGAAGAGCCTCCCTTGCTTCCTCTCATGGCTGCATTCCCCTACATGCCGTCATTGAGGCAGGGCTATGAATGTGTTGCAAACAGGTTACAGCCCTCCTCTATGGCGCCACAATCTTCCAAGGACTCTTCGCGAACCGGTTCGCCGGATCAAACTTGCTCTTCAACTTCACCAACTTCTTCGCGTTGTCTCCGAAGCCCTGCTTCGCATCCACCACGGCACACGAATAGTTGTTGTACTGCCCCACGCCACCGTCCTCGCCCTTGTGGTTCTCCTCACTGATCCTCCGGGCCAGCTCGCCGTGCCATCGCCGGACGATCCCGTCCTTGTCCGGGTCCGTCCAGGACGCCAGCACCAGGACGTCAAAGTCCATCCCGCGGTTCGAGTAAGCCGTCGCCCCGAACGGGACGCTGGCCACCTTGTCCTTCTTGTAGATTTCCACGCCGAGGAGGCTGGCCCGCATATCGTTTCCCTGCTGCGTCTCCGCGTCGACATAAGCGAAGAAGTCTCTGCTCAGTTCCTCCCATTTGGACAGCTCCAATGGCGCGGTGACGGTGGCGCCTCCGGTTATTCGTCTTGAGCCATGCGCAAGAACCTTGTCGGACAACGTGTTTGCCACCGGGTAGTCCATCTCGTTCGTCATGTTCATTATGGGACCCAGTTCGATAAGACCCTTGAAGGCGCCCTCGATGGCCTCTTTCCCCGTTCCGTTGTGGAATGGCTGAACTATAAGCAAGGGTGTTGAACGAGAGGGCGGGCCGTAAGTGAACCCAATGATCATAAACTGCCTCTCGTCCATCTTCTCCACGAACAGGTTCGTCCACGCGACGAGCTCTGGTAGCTTGGCCACCGGGAACATAAGGGTTCCTGACCAGATCCTCCCCTGCGGGAAAACCTCCGAGGTGAAGCGCGTGACGACCCCGAAGCTCGCTCCGGCGCCCCGGAGGCCCCAGAAAAGGTCCGCGTTCTCCGTCTCGGATGACGTGACGATAGACCCGTCGGCGAGCACCACCTCGGCCTCGACTAGACAGTCGACGGCGACGCCGCGCTGGCCGCTCAGCACGCCCTGCCCGCCGCCCAGGATGAGACCGCCGACGCCCGTGTGCGAGACGGTGCCGCCAACAGTCGCCAGGCCGTGTCTCCACGCCTCGGCGTCGACCTCCTTCCAGGTGCAGCCGCCGCCGAAGGTGATGAGGCGCTTTCCGACGTCTACGAACACGTTTTTCATGAGCTCCAGGTGGATCACCATGCCGCCGTCTGATGAAGAGGCCCCCGCAGTGGAGTGGCCGCCGCTGCAGGTCGTGAAGGGGATCTCATGAGCCGTTGCGAAGCGGACCGCAGCGGACACGTCTTGAGCCGACCGCGGTTTGACGACCAAAGCCTACCGCTTTTTTAGTGGGAGCGCATATCCGGAAGAGTATCCAGGTGATCGTACCGCTGGTTTGATGCAGACGACGGACCATCGGACCAAGCTGGCTTCATACCCCTCGTCGCCGGGAAGCAAAACCTCGCCATTGACCTTTGCGCGGAGGGCTGGGATATCTTGCTGCCACGGTACCATTTTTAGTTGAAGAAAACAGAGATTGTTTTATGTCAGCATGATTCCTTCCTTCGGTATAATGCTTTCGTCGCCAGTTTTTGTAAATGTGAGCAGGCGAGTCGATCCGACGTGGCGCTGACGGCAGCTTCATCCTGCCCCCAAATCTTCCTTCACTCGGACAAACTCAAAGTAAGAAGCATTGGATTTATGAGGGGAACTCTGAGTATTACCTTAGACTTTCTTGGGTGACTGATCGGGGGTCAATGCCGCGGTCCGACTTTTCGGATGGTGTCCATCTGCTCAAGGTTGTCCTGGCTGGAGGAGGGTCGATTGTTGATTGTGAGAAGCGGTGGGAACCCTGGTACAACAAGCTTGGAAGCCAACGACTTTTCATCATTTTCTTGGCGAGAGTGAATCTCGAAATGGAGTTTCCAAGGAGAAGCACCCGAATACTATACGATAACTCACATAGCACAGACGAGCCGTGGCGGCAGACGGAATGGGAGGGAACAACAGCCTTTCCGACGTTCCTCGGACGAGAAACCCGATTCGATGCGATTTTGCATCAGGCCTGCAGGACTGACAAGCCAAGTTGACTGGACGACACGAGGCTAAGTGCTGAAATCCATTGTCAAGGTCGATCGGTTTCGACTCTCTCGTATCGATACCCAAGTTGGATAGGGCTTTACTTACAGCAGGCCCAGCACGACCAATTAGTCAAGTCGGCTTGACGATGCGAGGCTAACATACATACCGTATTTAGTGATCGTCGTGTCGTGAAGAGCGAATGCTGAGACGTGGTTCATCTGTGTTTTCTGCCCAGCTTCTTGCCAGCTTTTGAGATTGCGGCCAATTCCCCTTACATACCATCGATCGTACGTGGTTGAGCGCAACGGAATTCAACTCCCTTTTCGGCGAGACATACAAACCATCTCAAAACGATAACCAGGCGGATATCATGACCCAGCACGCACGCAAAACAGACGGAGGGGGGCTCGCCCCGTTGACCCCAAGGCCGTCGATGAACCCGCGTGTCGCCAAGACTCGTCTTCGACCCCGCAGTAGCATCGACTTGTTTGAATCATCAACCAAAGGAACCCTTCGGGATGTCGACCGGCGTCAGGCACCACGCCCCAAAGCATAACAGATGCACCGAGCAGATCGTTGACACATCAATCAGGTCAGCGAGTGGAGTGTAGTTGTTCCTATTACACAGCAGCAACCCCCTTCAATTGGAGGGAAATCAAGCCGCTATGCGCACCAAGCAGCGGCGGGCAGCCCATCGTCTACGAGCCCTTCCTCCCCCGCTCGACATACATACGTATGTACATGCAAGTCTGCAGACGACCGCTGCAGCTTCGTCGTTCGCCGAGACCAAGAGTGACCGCATCCACCACATGTCCCCTATATCCGCCCCTGCAGCGGACGTACGGATGCAGGACATTGCGTCAAGGCATCAACATCTGCCCCCGGCCCCTCTTCCTCTGGCTGTGAAGGCGATAGGGGGAGGGAGAGGGGGGGAATGGCTGCTCGACATGGTCGTTTAAGTAGTCGTCGAACCCCCCCGGATGCCAATGACGGATCACCACGGCCGCGACTGACCGGCAATCCCCAAAGCGACACAATGAGGACCTCCCCGGCGACCTGGGCGCTGATATCCTGCACCGCCATCATCACCCTGAGCGAGGCGCGGTCCCTCTGGTCCTCGGTCCCCGCGACGTACGGCGACACGAGCGCCGACACGTATCTCCTCAAGGCCGGCTTCCCCATCGGCAACGGTAAACTCGGGGGTGAGTTGGACCTCTCATGATATTCAAAATCTCGAGTCGGCCGGGTGCTGATTGCTCACCATGATCCAGCCATCCCGTTCGGCCCGCCGCATGCGCAGAAGATCAACCTCAACATCGACTCACTCTGGGCCGGCGGCCCGTTCGAGGCCTCGGTGAGTCCCCCCGTCCATGTCAAGAAAAAAAGACAAAAAAAAAGGGGGGCGGGCTCAAGACTGAATCTCTTCTTCTTAACTCAAGAATTACACGGGCGGCAACCCCTCAGAGGCCAAATACCAGGCTCTGCCCGAGATCCGCTCGACAATCTTTGAGAATGGCACCGGAGGTAAGCCGTCCCTCACTCCCTTCTCGGGAACAAACAACACCAATCTCTAACCCCCTCTCTCCCCCTTTCTCTTTAGACGTCTCCCCGCTCCTCGGCTCGGGGCAGTACTACGGTGGCAACCGCGTCCTGGCCAACCTCACAATCTCCATCGACGGCTTGGCCCCCTACGCCGCCTACAGGCGCGCCCTCGACCTGACGACGGGCGTCCACACGACGTCCTTCACCGTGAACGCGACGGCCGCCTACGAGGTCACCCAGCTCTGCTCGTACCCGGACCAGGTCTGCGTCTACCACATCGCCGCCGCCGCCGCCACCTCCTCGTCTTCCCCCTCCTCGAACCCAACCACCCTCCCGACTATCCGTCTCGGCTACGAAAACCAGCTGGTCGCCAACGACACCTACGACGTCTTCTGCGCCGCCGACCACCTCCGCCTCGCCGGCGTCACTCAGCTCGGCCCGCCCGAGGGCATGAGGTTCGCCTCCGTCGCCAGGATCGCCGACGAGGCGACAACGACGACGCCGACGACGCGCTGCACCCGCGCCGGCGAGCTCGAGGTCGTTCCCGCCGAGGGCCAGACGGCCCTCACCGTCATCATCAGCGCCGAGACCAACTACGATCAGAAGAAGGGCAACCCGGAGAGCGGCTACTCCTTCAGGGGAGAGGACCCAGGCCCCGTCGTCGAGCGCCTCGCCTCCGCCGCCGCCGCGAAGCCCTTTGCCGACGTCCTCGGCGCCCACGTCGCCGACTACCAGTCCCTCCAGGGCGCGTTCCGCCTCGACCTCCCGGACCCGCTGGCCTCGGCCGAGGAGGAGACGGCCGCGCTCATCGCGGGGTACGCCCACGACGGCGCCGACGCCGGCGACCCGTTCCTCGAGGCCCTGCTGTTCGACTACTCGCGCCATCTCCTCGTCTCGTCGTCGCGCGCCAACTCGCTGCCGGCCAACCTCCAGAGCCGCTGGACCGAGCAGCTGTGGCCCGCCTGGAGCGCCGACTACCATGCCAACATCAACCTGCAGATGAACTACTGGGCCGCCGACCAGACGGGTCTCGCCGCCACCCAGGGCGCGCTGTGGGATTACATGGAGGACACCTGGGTCCCGCGCGGCACCGAGACGGCCCGCCTGCTGTACAACGCCACCGGCTGGGTCGTCCACAACGAGATGAACGTCTTTGGGCACACGGCCATGAACGAGGGCGCGAGCTGGGCGAATTGTGAGACCCTGGACCCCCATCCCTCCCTATTTTTAAAGCCCCTTTTGACCCGCAAAGACGTGTGTGAGCTGACAAGTCCCATGCCAGACCCGGCGGCAGCGGCCTGGATGATGCAGCACGTCTGGGACAACTTCGACTACACCCAGGACCTCGACTGGTTCGCCCGCCAGGGCTACCCCCTCATCCGGGGCGTCGCCTCCTTCTGGCTCTCCCAGCTGCAGGACGACGCCGTCGCCGACGACGGCACCCTCGTCGTGAACCCCTGCAACAGCCCCGAGACGGGGCCGACCACCTACGGCTGCACCCACTACCACCAGATGATCCATCAGGTCTTCGAGGCCGTCCTCCACGGCGCCGCCCTCGTCGCCCAAGACGGCGACGACGACGACGACGACGCCGCCTTCCTCGCCGCCGTCTCCGGATCCCTCGCCCGACTCGACAAGGGTGTCCACCTGACGTCTTGGGGCGGCCTCAAAGAGTGGAAGCTTCCCGACGCCTACGGCTTCGACGGCAAGTCCA
Source organism: Colletotrichum lentis (assembly GCA_003386485.1). Lineage (NCBI taxonomy): Eukaryota > Fungi > Ascomycota > Sordariomycetes > Glomerellales > Glomerellaceae > Colletotrichum > Colletotrichum lentis. The sequence goes on along the minus strand of NWBT01000041.1, from coordinate 830,853 downwards.
CGCACCGCCACCTCTCCCACCTGGCGGGCTGGTACCCGGGCTTCTCCGTCTCGTCCTTCCTCGGCGGCTACGCAAACGCCACGGTCCAGGACGCCGTGCGCGAGACGCTCGTGTCGCGCGGCATGGGCAACGCCGAGGACGCCAACGCCGGGTGGGCCAAGGTCTGGCGGGCTGCTTGCTGGGCCCGCCTCAACGATACGGACAAGGCGTACGAGCAGCTGCGCTACACCATCGACGTCAATTTCGCCGACAACGGTTTCAGCATGTACTGGGCCATGAGCCCGCCGTTCCAGATCGACGCCAACTTCGGGCTCGGCGGCGCCGTGCTCAGCATGCTGGTCGTCGACCTGCCGCTGCCGTATGCCTCGAGGGACGACGTCCGGACCGTGGTCCTGGGACCGGCGATCCCCGCGAGATGGGGTGGCGGCAGCGTCAACGGGTTGAGGGTCAGAGGTGGCGGTGTGATTGACTTTAGCTGGGACGACGAGGGTATCGTGGACAATGCGGTAGTCGTGTCTGGGGGCAAGGCTGGCGGTGGTAAAGTCCGGCTTGTAAACATTCAGGGAAAAGAATTGTGTGAACTCTAGGACGACCCTGACTGAACTATCCCTTTTGACAAGACGTATTGCGTTTACCGCAAGACTTGCTCACGGTGGGAGAAACCTCAAGCGGGCTGGGTTAGAACCATCACAGCAGGTCTCGTTGAGTAAGTGAATATTCTCATCGTATTCGTCACCAGCAACGGAATGCCGTTTCGGCGGCATGTTGAGGCACAACCGAATCTTTCCTCTGGTCCACACCATCCCTCCTCTTGATATCTCTCTCCCATGGCCAGACTGTCCAATCAGGCCGGTTTCAATGTACAGTTCCCCAATCTCTGGAGGAACCTGCACAGTAGGTGTATATATATATATGTACAAAACTGAGAGAGCACCCACTTCTGAAAACAAGACATTACGTGACGTAAATATGAAAATTATGACACAAACGCTCGAGCAAACATCTCTGTGCAAATTGCGCAGAGATCAAAGAAATCAACGTCGTGAGATAGAGCCTGTCTTTTAGCCAGCAACTCCACTCGCGGGGTACCCTGTTAAAACGCTGTCAGCGGAGGCTTCATGCAAGTTGATAGATACGGGAACGACTTACACCATGAACATGTAGCAATGATGGCATACAGGCAAATAAGCTGCAGCCCCTCAAGCCAATGACTCTTGCCGTCGCTGATCAGGTAGTTCACCAACAAGACGGCAACAAACAGCACAGCGACCTGAAAGAGGTCGAAGCTGAGTGTCATGGCGTCGTTGCCCATGCCCCAGCCAATGATGACCAACAGCGGGATCAAAAACAGCGCAACCTGCATGCTGGAGCCGACGGCGACACCAATGGCAAGATCCATCTTGTCCTTGATCGCGACCGTCACGGCCGTGGCGTGCTCGGCAGCGTTGCCGACGATGGGCAACAGGATAAGGCCGACGAATTCCTCGCTGATACCACCCTCCTTAGTGACGTAGTCGATGGAGCTGACCATGGCCTCGGCACAGAATGCGATCAGGACAGTCGCAAGGGCGAGAGTGCCGACGGCCACGAAGAAGTGCAGCTGGGGTTCTTCCTCGTCATCCTCCTCGTCAGGACGCTGCATCATGATCCGGCTCAGCTCCTGGCGCTCATTCTCGCCCTCGCCGCGGACACCAGTCTGTGCCATTCGAGCTCCAGTGCCGGCCAACCCGCGGGCAAGCGCGCCCTCCTTGAGGCTGCCACGGCTCCACGGCTTGGCAGCAACCTTTTGCGACTCCTCGTTGAAGACGGAGTTGTGCGTCTTGAGCTGGAAGAAGAGGTACGAAGCGTAGATGATGAGCAAGATGACGGCGGTGCCTCGGGAGAGGGCTGCGACGTGGGCGGGGTTGTCGGTGCCGTCATTCTTGTCGAAGACGGTGGGGACGATGACGGAGGCGACGGCGAGAGCGAGTAGGGAAGCGGCAGTCTGGGCGACGGTCGTGTTGAAGTACTGCTCGGATCGGTTGAGACCGCCAAAGAAGAAACAGAAGCCCATGACGAGCAACAAGTTGGAGAGGATAGAGCCGATAAGCGAGGTCTGCACGATCAGAACCTTGCCCTCGGCCAACGCGAGAATGGCGACGATGAGTTCGACGGCGTTTCCAAAGGTCGCGTTGAGCAGACCTCCCAGGGTCTCACCCGTCCTCAGTGCGATTTCCTCGGTAGCGAAACCCAGCATGGCTGCCAGGGGGATGATGGCGATGAAGTTGATGACAAAGACGGCAATCTTGTTAATGGAACCGACGTAGCTAATGGCGATTCCGACGGGGGCTGCCAGTATCAAAATGTTGATGTACGAGCTGAGGAGCGTCCTTTGGAGCTGGTTGGCGACAGTGAAGGGCGTTTTCGGCTTCACGTGCCTAATGAGGCCCGACTTTTGCTTCTTCGGCTTTTCCATCTCCTCCTCTGGCGGCGCTTGGTCGTCCTGCGCAGCATCGGCCCTCCGATTCCTCAACACACCGGCGTCGTCGGATTTGTTGTCGAAGGCGGTGTCGCCGCTCCCGCTCCCTGCGGCCGACCTCGTCTCTTTACCCATGCTGTTGCGTATGGTATCGGAGTCTCTAGGGGCGGGCTCACTCTGGACGTGATGTATCGCCTCGTCGGTCTCTAGGTCCTCGGCGGCACCTTCACGCTGGGCCTCGAGGTTCGCGCCATCCCAGGTGGAGCGCTTGCTGGGACCCGTCTCCCAGGATACGTGCCGAAAGGGATTCCAAGTCTGCTCTTGACTCCGGCGGCTGAGGCCATGAGCTTTGCGTTTGATGTCGAAATGATTAACTGAACCGGTGAGATCCGGCATAGTCAGTAAGTGTTGGCAGCGGGTTGACGCTGTGATACGGTCGGGAAAGAGAGCTCGAGATAAGAAAGAAAGAAACGAAGAGGCAAGATGGAAGGGGATCGGTTGGTTAAGTGAGATAGGGTAATGACGTGAAACTGGCTGTGTGGAGAGCAGGTGGGAATGATATGTGGAGGGATGGGAGGAAACAAGGGGGGGGTGGATGTATGTAGAGTGCTCTTCGCCGCCGCACTTGACTCGACCAATGCACAGATGATTGGGGGAGGTGGGTTGGGCTAGAGGAGCAGTCTAACGAATCGTCCGCTACCTATTGAAAAAGAAGGGAGGATGGAGGATGGGGAATGGGTAATAAAAACAAAGAGTGGGAATTAGGATATGAGAGAAGTGATATGGAAACAAGAGGGGATGCTTGTGTTTGGAAAATGGCTTATTACCGTGTGGGCTTGCCATGCGAGAGAGAGAGAGAGAGAGAGAGAGAGAGATAGAGACGATGCAAGGGTGACGGGGATGGGAGACAGGGAATGAAAGGCTAAGCCGGGGGGTTTTTTTTTTTTTTTTTTTTTGGTTTTTTCCCTTTTTACTCACAGGAGTTCATGCTCGCAGCAGTCGACAGTGATGAAGGTTTGGGTTGGTGGTGTGTTGGCAGGATGCTTGTGCCTATGGTCTGTGGCAAACTTCAGGTCGCATTCAGGTCAGCGCGCAGGTGATGAGACGAAACGCGAACCGAGCTGTGGTGTCGGGGTCTTGGTGCTGTCCTTGGCTCCGGTATCCCTACTTTGTTTTGGTGGTCGTGAGCAGAGAGTGCCGAGTGCGTTGGTGCCGCTCCCGTTAACTCTTATGGCTGGTGTGTTGTGGCGCGGCAGTTGGGTGTGGGAGAGAGGCCTCCTTGGCGATGCCGAGTTGGGTTGGGCCGGAGATGAGACGGGGCCCCGATGAGCGGCTCCGGTTGAAGGTGATTGTCGGCGAGGAGCGAGGGTTTGCCACGGGCGGTTGTGGCTGAGACGGACTGAAAAGACGCACGACGACGACGACGACGACGACGACGACGACGACGACGATGGCGACGAATGGGCGCGCGCGGTTGGGCTGTGTTTCTGTGGTCTGTTTCCGTCTTTGTCTGTCCGGATCGGATTCGCAACGGCGGGTGTATCGACCGGGTAGCGCAATATGCACGTCGGCGAGGCAGTGCTGAGCGAAAAAGTGGGAGCAGAGCAGCGGGTGCGAGTCGTGCAGTCTCGTGCAGTTGGCGTGTTTGGCGCTGGTTTCTCGGCTAAGGCTTGGTCGACGTTATTCGGCTGAGGCAAGGCGAGAGGGGGCAACGATCAAGTTACCAAGGCTGGGTAGGTAGGATAGAAAAAAACAGGTTAGGTTAGGTAGGTTGGCTGAGTTGTGGCTGAGCCGGGAAAAGTTCCAGGGCGATGGATGATTGACAGAGGAAAAGGAAGCAGACCAGAAGTAAACAAAAAGTGAGAAAAGCTTTAGGGAAAATGGGAGGAAGGGGAAGGGGACGGAGGAGCTTTACCTGAAGGTCTGTCTCTTGGACCCCTTTGACCTCCCCCCTATGTGTGCTTTTCCATTTATGTGCCTGCTAATAGGTGGCAGCGACTGCAAAAAGTTGTCGCTAGTGTAATTAGCCATGACCGGGAATCAAGATGAATGGCGGATGCGGTCGTCGGGCCTGGCGCCGTTTCAAGTGGCAGACATACATACCTACGTCAGAACCAGTCCGCTTTAGTACGGTTCTGAGCCCGTCCGTTGCCATTGCAACTAACTCATGTTCTTCCCAAACGGACCCGGACCGGACTGGACTGGATGCACGGCGGATAGGAGCAGCTCCTTCCCCTTCCTCTGGTCGATGATTGATTGATGCCTTCCGCCGACCTTGAAGATACACCCGGACTGGTCTGCTAACGCTAAAGCGGGGCAGCCTCCTTCTGTTGGCGACCGAGACCACCTTCCCTCTTCTCTTCCCTCCCTTGATCCCCTTTTTGATCTTCCCTGCTTCTCTCCTTCCCTCCTCTCATAAAATGACGCCCCAGCGGCCGGAAACGATCCAATCACGGAATCGCAGCCGAGTCCCAATCTTGGTGGGAAACCGCATAACACATATGCATGTTGACGCGACGTTCAATCGGTTGTTCAACGTCATGTCGTCAGCGAACTCCCCCCCGGTGACGTGCCAAGCCGACGCCACAGCCCATTTCGATCCATGTTCGGCGTAGTACGACGTACGCACAGCAGACAAGCTTCCGCCAAGAACCGGACACTCATTCCTTGAATTCTTCGTTGGAAGGCCAGTTTGCCAAGCCATCAGATCCCCTGCCAAGGCGGTAAGCAATCGATCTCGTCGCCTTGGCTTTTCACTTTTCCTTTACTTTGTACTCTTNGGGGGGGGGGGGGTTTCCTTTTTTTTTTCTTTCTTCTTTTTGCTTGCTGCCTCTAGCCTTCGAAATGTTCCCAATCAAAGGAAGCCAGAAACGACAGGAATGAAACGGCCATTCAACGACTCGAATGGAGGAACCGGAATCAATTGCCTCACACCCACACATACACGTGTACATGTGCTCACAGCCACCCATCGCCCACGAATCAAGCTCATTTGAGTTGTCCAGGTATCCGTACATCGTAGGCATGCATGATGCAGGCATACGGATACTGTAATTTGTACAGAGCCATCCATGGTGCTCGCATTACCGTGCACCAGGCTCTGTTGTGTGCACAATGACATCAGCCACCCGATCGTCCCGCAGCCACACACACCCACACACGTCTAAGTAGGTACTCCGTACTCGGAACAAACACCCACCACTTTCCGAGTCTCACTCATCCCTCACTGCAAAACACCGCTTTACACCAGACATCGCGCGCCCTCCCCGCATTGACAGCACATACCTTCAGCCGCCCCGTAAACTCGGTCTGATGTCACCCGCTTCTCCCCTCACACTCAATTCAAGGCCGGCACGGCTGCTTCCCTTCTCAGCTCTGACCAGTGAACAGGAGAGGGAAGGGCTCCTCACGATTGACTTTGGGCAATCAGCCAACCAAGCAACCGTCCAAGGCGGCCGGCCACCTTCCCGAAATCCTAACACTCGGAACGCAGGAAACTTTTCGATGGGTTCTCTCGTCCAACAAATCTCATCCAGGCGCGAGAAGCCCGCCCTCCTTACCAGACCTGCCACCAACCGGGTCTACGTGTAGACTGACCCAGGGAGAGAGTTACCATGCGCACCCCAATGAGACACTATTGACAAACCCCATGCCACGAGCTTTCGACCTCCCAGACTCCCTCAACTGCCGCCCCGACAGCATCGTGAACACATTCATAGAGCCATTTCAAACAGTCTTTTTTTTTTTTTTTCTAAAACAACCCCAGCGAACCACAATGCAATTTGGTAAGCAGCCACATCTGCCGTGCGACGAACGGGCCTGCATTCCCCCCCCCCACCCCCACCCCGGGCCATACTGGGCCCATGCACAACGCCCCGTAATGCTGTTGCGCGACGCCACCAACCCGCATCAGGTCGACCGTGGCGCAGCAGGCTTGCGGGAGATCTCGAATGGCTAAGCCACACCCGCTCCGCTGAGCGTCCGTGACAAAACTACAGTCCAACACACGTACAACACACGACGGACCGAAAGTGCATGCCGCCCGTCAAATCTGCTCATGAACTTCATCGTCATCTACGCTGATACACGTATTCACACAAAAAGGTCACTTACCCGTGACCGTTCGTGACTGCCCGTCAAGCTTCGCCACGGATGGCGCGGACTCATTCGCCCACTCACTTACTCGCCCACCCACTCCACTCACTCACTTAATCCCGCTCCCTCTCACGAGCCTCCCTCCTCGGGGCCCCGCCGCCCAGCCCGAGTCCGTCTTGCACACTCGCCCTCCTCAGAAACTGCACCCCCACCGCAGGACTGCTCAAGAGGCTCCTCGGCCCGGGGCTCGGTGTGCCCCCCAGCCCCCTCAACCCTTCCGGTCCTCCCCCGCCCACGACGCCTCTCATCCCCTCCAACCCCGAAGAATGCAGATCCCCCAACACCCCTGCAGGCAGGCCCAGCATCGGGATGCTCGCCTCCGGTACAGCCTCCAGCCCCATTGTCGTCGGCCGCATCGCTCCCGGCGTCGTCATGGCCTGCGGCGGACCCCTCTCCAGCGTCTCCTTGTAGAACGCCTCCAGCCCGGCCCCGTCGCTGCAGAACGCCTCCAGGTGCTCCAGTAACGACATTGGATCCGCCGCCGCCGCCGCCGCCGCCGCCGCCGCGCCTAATCCAGACGCACCGCCGCCGCCCCCACCTGCCGTGCCGGTCGAGCTGTTGGCGCCAGACTTCATATCCGAAGCCCGAACAGCGGGACTTCCGCCCGCATAAAATAGGGGCTTCACCATCGGGCTGTTCATTGGCGTCGGCTCGGGAATGCCGAACGGCGTAGAAGACCCGACGGGAATGATGCGCCCGCCGCCGCCGCCGCCGCCGCCGCCGTTCGACTCCCGCATGTCCTTGAGCTCCTTGTCCCGCGCCGCCGAGGCGCGGTTACTAAACAGCCTGTTGGCGAGAACCAGAAAGTCCCCGTCGTCCGTGATCTCGGCGAGCAGCACGCCCGACCGGTGGATGTACTGCGAGTACTTGAAATCCGGCCGGCCCCAGGAGTAGCTGACCTCCACGTCGCGCGGATAGTTGGACGCCGCCTCCATGTCGAGCACGAAGTCCATTCTCCGCAGGATGGCCTTTTGGTAAAAGTGCTTGCCCGGCGCCGTCTGCGGCGTAAACGAGTTGGGCTCGTAGTACGTTACCGGCTGCTGGCTTGGCGGCGCCACCGATAGCTTGATGATGTACGGCCGTCGGAATGGGTTCACCTCGGTGATGGCGCAGGCCTCTTTGATGGGCACCTCGACGAGCCTAAGCCCGTACGTCGCGCCCTCCCGAGCCCAGCCCTCGACGACGTCCTCAATGAGCTTCGCCGTCACGTTCATCCAGTCGATCCGGATGTGATAGCAGTTGTCCGGGTTGTGCAGCCGGTCGTAATGCAGGTCCACCCGCTCGGGCCGGTACGACCGCTTGCGGTGGTCCACGTCGTACTTGATCACCTTGCTGAGCACCACCTTGGGCATCTTTTTGTTGTGGAGCGTGACCGAGTACGCCGTCGGCGTCGTCGACCCCGAGATGGGCGAAGTTTCTTCGTTGATGGACGTCGGCCGCGAGATAAACCCCGGACGCGGCGAGTCGCGCGGCAGGTTCTCCGACATGGGCGTCGACGGCACCGATACATCGCGGCGGCGCGAGTTGAACCAGCCCGGCGGGTGCGGCTTGGCGTACTCGCTTGCGATGGAGTAGAAGTATTGTCCGTCCCTGAATGCGTGACGTTTCTCCACGTGCTCAAACAGTCCACCGCGGTCCTTCTTGTCGTCCGACCTGTCGTACGTCTTGACCATGAGCATGTTGCCCAGCTGCTCCGCCTCCTCGCGGCTGTCCAGGTCCTCAAAGTTGTCCATGAGCCACGTCGTCATGTCGGACCCGATGAAGCAGTTGTAGTGCAGCCGCAGATGCCACCTCCGATTCTGGAGCTTGACGCCGCCGTTTTCGACGGGCTGCTGTATCGCCTCGGCCAGTGCCGCCAGGTTCAGGTTCGACTTGCGAAAGTGTTCCCGGCTCGAGATGAGCTGGCCCTTGCGGTTCTCTCCCATGCCCTCCACCAACGGCAGGTTGTCCAGCTCGGCCGCGATGACGACCGACGGGTCTTCCGTCTTGTAGACAATGTCCAACGGGTTGGGGTCCCGCTTCGACTTGGCCGTCTGGTATCTACGCTCGAACGGCGGGATGTACCGGTACTTCTGCCAGGAGAGCGACAACCGCCTGATACCCTCCAGCCGAACCTCCTCGGCGTTGTCCCCGGCCTGGTTCCTAGGCACGGCCGACGACCGGGACACCATGGGGATCAGCACGAACCGCGCCCGCCAGAACCGCAGGTTCTCCGTCATCTCGTCGTGGTGCCCCGCTAGATACGAGTCAATGTAGTTCCAGTTCCTCTCAGGCCTCGGCGTTGAGATATCCACCTCCTGCGTCCGGTAAACAGGATCCATCAGCGTCCGGATCGCGGGGCGATACAACGGGCCCGAGTTGGAGTGCCCGATGGTTGACTCGGCCGGTTTCCGTATGTAAATGTTCACCTCGACCTCGGTGCCGTTGACGCACGAGAGCTGATGTATCGTGTTGCCCACCGACAGAAAGATGCTCGTGCCATCCTCTAGCGCCTGGCCGCGTGAAAAGATGTCGGCGATCCGCAGCACCCTCTGGCCAAAGGCTTTCGCGACGGACGGACCGATGACGACCTGAAAGCCCTGGGAGAAGCGCAGGCTGATCAGCTCGCGCAAGAACTCCTCTCTCGACTTTGGTTCTTCGGTGAGTTCGTCATCGGCGTTCTGCGCGATGACGTAAGGTTGTCTCTGGTACTCCATGTCAAACTGTGATTTGGTGGGAAAGTACTCCGTCGTCAGAGGCACGGCGGCCGGGCAGCAAAGCGCCTTCCACTTCATGACCTTCATTTCCGAGGTCCTCGGAAACACATGCTGCCAACGGCTGTACAGCACCGTGTCGTCGACCTTGTTCCGGTCCGGGTTGGACGGGTTCAGGACCGTGAGCCAGGGCGAGATCGCCGTGGTCGGCGACAGTGTAGACGGAAGCTCGGGCATGACGCCGGCGCGCAGCTTGCTGTTGAACATCTTGGTATTGTCATCCTCGGCCCGCAAGACATGCGAGTTCCGCTGGTCTGGGTCCTCGCGAAAGTTGTCCTTGCGCGCGAGGGTCGGCGGCGGCAGAACTGAGCCGTACCGGTGCTGCTGGCTGATCGAGCTCTCGCCCCGGCGTGACGATTTCATGTTGATGGGGATGCTCGGTGTGGAGGGCAGGTCCTTGAGCGTGTCCTTGGAGTCGGACCGGAAGAGCTTGGGGGAGAATGTCGACGATGACGCCGACGCCGCCGGTTTGATTACCTGTGGCGACGAGGGCCGCGGCAACGTTGACATGACCAACGGCGTCGTGGGGCTCAGCACGCTCTGCTCCGTTGACGCCTTGACTGTCTCGAAGCTGGCTTCGGCGGCCACGACCTTTGGCGCCGCGACGCCGAATCCCCGTAAACCGAGACTGATCTGCCGCATGAACCTGGGCGGCTTCGCCAGCGAGCCCGCGGACGAGGCCTTGTTGGACGTCACGCTGCGGGAATCGGGCGTCGACGAAGAAGCGGAAGAAGACGTCGGGCCTCCTGCGGAGTTTGCCGTCGTTTGGGGACGATGATGATGATGATGATGATGATGATGATACGTAGCTTTTCGTGCGGCGGCGACGATATCGGCTTTCTCGCTGTCGCCGATGTTCACGGACAATTTGCGTCCCGAGGTGACGGCCGCGAGGCTTTGGCTCGGCACAATCTTCTTTTCGGGCAGCGACGTGCCAAACAAACCAGCGTCCTCCATCAGCTGGCGCCTCGTCGTTTCTTCCAGGTCCCGCGATGCCCTTGCATGTGCGGGGCGTCGCGACTTGGGCAGTCGCGCCCTTGTTTCGTCGTACTCCTGCAGCTGTTTCCAGAGAGACTTTTCGCCCGGCTTGACGAGCCTGTCGGGCATGAACTTCTGGAACCCATAGACATGTTCGATGAGCGTGTCCGTATGGCGCCTTAGCGGGATCACGGCGACCTCATCCGTCCCACCGAGCCGGGACCGCTGAGAGGAGGTTTTGGACTCGGTCGTGGTGATGGGGAACAGCGGGTCGGCCTGCAGCGGCGTCGTCTCGATCTCGTTGGTCTCAAGGACGCTCCGCATTTGCAGGTCGTACATGCGCGCGCGGATCGCAAAGTCGTCGCTCTCCTGCTCCTCCTTGTTCTCGGAGACCGAGAGGGCGATGCCTTGATACGACAGCGCCTCTTCGGACGTGCCGGTCCAGTACGAGACGTGCAGCCACTGCGGCAGCGCGTACGACCACTCGTCCTGCGGGTTCGCCAGGGTGTCGATGCGGTGGGCGAGCTCCAGCCCCTTGGTCGGGGACAGCGACTCGGACAACGACTGGTAACTGCCGATGACGGGGGTGGCCTGCTGCTTCGGCGTGCTCTCGCGGCTCCGTACGGGCCTCGTGCGCGAGAGGCCATGCGAGCTCTCGGACGTCTGCGGGTTGCGGTACCGGAACAACGGGACAGAGTGGAGGGGCATCTTGGGCACGCAGATGAGGTCGATGCCGATGCCGTTCCCGACAAGGGCTTCTGTCGTTCTTCGCAGAGATTCGTACTCGACCTCGAACACGCCGGGGCCAGGGCTGATGACGGCGATGGAAATGCCCGTCCGCATGAGATCGCGGTCGACGTAGTCATGGGCGAACTGCGACGAGGCCAGGTTGATGGCCTCGAGAAAGTTGCCGTACATTGCCAGCGACGACTCGGCCTTGACCCTGTTGGAGGTGATGGTGCCCTTGCCTCCCGTGTCCTCGGCCAGCGGTACGAAGGCGCTGCCGGCCTTTTGATGGTGCAGGCTGATGTCTCTCCGGAAGAAGTTGAACTCGCGCTTCAGCTGGTAGAGGATTGTCGTCCACTCGCCGCTTGCCATCTCGCTGACGACGACGCGATAAAAGTCCTTGTAGGGCCTGCGTTCGCCCGAGATCTGGACGCCGGTGTAGTAGTCCCCATGGAGGGTACTGCTCGCCAGCTCCGTCGTCAGGCCCGTGTCGTACTCGACTCTCGCGAACAGCACGATGCTGACGAGGTGTTTCGCTTTGAGCTTGGCCCACTTCTTGAACAGAGCCGGCAAGAAGCCGTTGACGACTTTGTTGAAGAGGATCTCGCCGGAGCCTTCCGAGTCAAAGTCCCACATCTCACGGGCCATTTGTATGAACAGCACGTAGCGCGCCGACTCGCTCCGGAAGATGGGCCTCGTATTCCTCGTGAAGAAAGCCGAGTGCGTCTTGCTGCCATCGACATACACAGCCGTGACTTGGGCCTTGATGGTGCCCATGAACAAGATCGACTGGCCCTTGTAGACGGTCCTTTCCGTCAGCTCGCCGATGGCAAGGCGCCACATGTCGGAGCGCGAGAGATACTGGTCCTTGAAAGAGAGCTCGACATGCGATGCGGCGGTGGCGGGGCTGTCTGCGTCGACGGGGGTCAGGAGCACCTGAGTGCCTTTCTTCATGCCAAAGGCGTCGGCGATGTGCTTCACAACGTAGATGTCGACGTTGGGCAAGCGGGCCCTAAGCTCCTTGGACATCTCCTTGGCGACGAAGAAGTATCTCTTGCCCAAGACGGCGCCCTCGGCAGCGGCATTATCCGCCTGCCATGAGCCCCCTGCTCCGGCGCCGACGCTGCTGCTGCTTCCGGCAGCGGTACCTCCGCGCGGCGCATGGTCCTTGGTCGCAGTCTTGTCGCCCTCGGTCTTGAGCACTGTGATGGCCACCAGACTGCCCGGCCTCACGTCGCCTTTCACCAGGTCGGGGCTCAAGAGCACCTCGTCGCGCGAGTAGCCCTCGTTGACGGTGACAGCGCACCTCCGCTCGAGGCGGCGCTGCTTGACGGAGCTGGACGAGTTGTCGCCACGGATGGTCGACGCGCTGGAGACAGTGTCGGGAGACTGGGGCGAGTCGACAGACGAAGCCGCCGAGGGCGGTTCGAGGCTGCTGCGGCTGAATTGGCGCAGGTGAGAGGACCAGTTGGGGCCCTTGCGCAGGGATGGGGTTGCGCTGGCATTGCGAGGCATCGTTGGCTGACACGAGGGTTTGTGTGGTCAGTCAGAGTGGGTTTGTTGCGCCGAATGAGGAGAAGTGGAGGGCTCGTCAAGCTGGGCCTTCGCAATGGTTTCGCAGTAGCATTTCGGGGGGTTTTCGTCGGTCGGACACAGTGGGATCGGCTGTTCTTGTGCGACGGCGGGTTTGAGCTGCGATTGCGTGGTGTTGATGAGACTCTTATCGGGCGTATGCTGCTTCCTCCCCCCCCCTCCCAAATGACGCTGGGGTAAGGTGGTGAGTGTAGTGTTGGTCCATCGTTGCATCTCCCATTGGCGATTGCGACGGCAGAATTATGGGTGTCCAGGTCCCCCATTCATGCTATACCGCCTGCTTCTTGCGGCGGGCTACCCCAAGTTGCCCCACCTCTCGGGAGGTGGAGAAAAAGATACGTAGCTCCTTCGGCGATGCTAACATAAATATCCGTACGGATACCTAGTAGTACGAGGTACACCGTACTGATCTAACTGAGATAGTGACATTTGGACCCCCTCGTTCTTACTTTTTTTTACCTTACCTCACCCCGCCTCACCGGACCGCGGGCTGCTTGACCGAGAAATGAGCAGCCCAAATCGTCAAAGTCGTTCAGGTCAACGTCGTCACCATATCTCTCGCTCATCTATCCATCCCACCATCCCGCCGCCATGGCCCTAACAGACGAACACCAGCTCGCCTCGTCGTTACACACATCACCATCTCGCCCATCACCACCAACAAACACATCACATCTCGCGATATCGCCATCCAGGTCCCTCAAGGAGAAAAACGTGTCAACCTGTCAGTGACAAGATTCCTATCCGTGACACTTCCGACGTCAGGAAACCACGCATGCTCTCCTCTCCATCGTTGGCCGCCGCCGAGCCAGAAATGAGAAAACGGGAGCGACGCAACGCCGCTATCCGAGGATCCCTGCCGCCTGACAACCCAGCATTGTGTGCTTCCTTGGTGTGTGTGTGTGTGTGTGTGTGTGTGTGTGTACGACAGACTCTCTCTCTCTCTCTCTCTCTTCGTCCCAACCTCGTACGTAGCATGACGAGTCATCCCCCTAACCTTGTTCATAAGGAAACTCTCTCTCTCCGTGCTCCTTCCCGGGCGGTGCCCAGAAGAAAATGCCGCCGATTCCTCGTCTCGTCCCCAAGAGCGCCCAGCTGCCTGTACGATGGCAAGCACACACAACTCAGCATTGTGCAACCGTTTATCAAGGTGTCCCGTCTCCCCCTCCCGCCATCTTGAAGACATCAAAAAGGATTCAAGACCGTACGCATCAAGGTCAACGACGTTCCTTCCCTCGAATCTTCCGAGCTGCGAGGTCCATCAGACTCACTAGGTCTTGTTTCCGAATCCCCCAAAATACAGCATCATGCGCTTCCACGTCACCAGAAAGCAGCGCCTGGTCGCGACCATCGCCATCTCCGGTGGCTTCTTCGTCGCGGAGCTCGTCATCGGATTCCGCACAAAGTCGCTGGCCCTCATTGCGGATGCCTTCCACTACGTAACAGACGCTACTTGATCGTTGTAAGCTTTTTGTCGGTACCGGAGGCTGACGGGGTAGCAGATGAACGATTTGATAGGGTTTGCGGTTGCATTGCTGGCAGTTACTGTAAGGTCAATCACACTAAACGCTCGAGAACGGTGGTGATAGGCTGACCCCGACTCCCTCCCTCCCTCCCTCCCTAGTTGTCGGACCGGAAGTCCTCGCCCGAGACGTTGACTTTTGGTTGGAAACGCGCCCAAGTGCTTGGCGCGTTCTTCAATGGCGTATTTTTGCTCGCCTTGGGGGTCAGCATCCTTCTTCAAGCCGTCGAGCGATTCGTCAACCTCACTTGCGAGTATCCGTGCCCCAAAGTTAGTGAACAGACAACTTACGCGTAGTCTAGTCGTCGAAGAACCCGTTCTGATCCTCAAAATGGGCTGCATTGGACTTGGCCTGAATGTCCTCGTCATGAGCTTTCTTCATGGTCAGCATGACCCCGAGCATCGTCTGCACTAGCAATATCGTCTGACCGGCTTCCTCTATAGAAAACCATCATGGTCATGATCATGCACACGAGAAAGGCCTCAACAATGGAGGGTCCGTCGAAGAGCCCCTTGAGACAGGCGGGACGTCGTCGGCGAATGTATGTAGGTGCCTATCTCCTTGTTGGTTCTGAGCCTGACTGCGCCTAGTCAAAGCAACCAACTTCAAATTCCAAGGAAAAGGACATTAAGCACGAGCACCGCGGTCGAGATCTCGGCATGCTCGGCGTCATGATTCACGTCATCGGAGATGCCATAAACAACGTGGGCGTCATAGTGGCAGCCGTAGTCATTTGGAAAGGTGAGGGGAACGGCCGATTCTATGCGGACCCCGGAGTCAGTCTCTTCATCGCCCTGATCATCATGGGCTCCGCATGGCCGCTCTGTAAAAGGGCTGGCCACATCTTGTTAGAAAGCGCGCCGCCTGACCTTAGCTTGGACGATATCCGGACCGAGATAATCAAGGTACGATTCCGCCTTGGAGCCCCAAGCAGCACTTGGCACTGAAGAATACCAGGTCTCCGGGGTCGAGTCGGTTGCGGACCTCCTCGTATGGAGGATCGACCAAAAAACTATGCTGGCCACTGCCCATGTCATTGTCACGGATGACAGCGTCAACAGCTTCGACTCAATGGCGGCTGCTATCGGCGCAGGGCTACGGCCATATGGAATCCAATCCATTGCTTTGCAACCTATACGTCGGCGTCCAGTCACCCCGGCTGCGGTAGGACACGAGTCCGCCAGTGACATTTCGGAGGTGTCCAAGGCCGCTTGACCAAGAAGTCGCAGCTGTCTTCTTGTGAAAACGGCTGGTCTGGACAAGATGAGAAGCCCTTTCCAATCACTCGTTTTCTTCAAGCCGAGGGGTTTGGGTTGGGGGCTTGCATGAAAACGACTGCTCGTCAGTCAGATGTGCGGACACGAGCTCGAGAGCCGGCCTGAATATAGACCGTTGCCTCAAAGCAACCCTATCCTATGTGTGATGGGATGTTCCCGTCCCGCCAACGTGAATGATGCGAGGGCCATGAGTGGCATCGCATTGACTCAACGCTGCCTAGCTCCCGGCTTTTCCAAGTAACACGTTGAATGATGCATGAGGAAACACTATTCGGCAGCTTGCATATGTTCTGTGCCATTATTGCCTCGAGAATGGGTGAGGATAGTCCGCCTTATCGTTTCAATGGGGACAAATAGCGCCGTGGACGGTACAGTGGGCTAGTTGGTCTACCTTCATTCGCATTCTTGAACGTTGAATTTGAGGACAACATTACTGTAGCCGAGTGCAGCTGACATACCTCTTGGAGAAAATATCATTGCTCCTCTGCTGTCATCAATAAGCCGGGCTGGGCCGGCCCGCGGACTGGACGGACAGGATGGATGCCGGTGCATCAGCCTGGATAAACGGCGGTCTCCAAGTAGGCAAAGTCGTAGAAGCTGTTAGAGAAGAGACCCATCGCCCACGACAGGCANGGGGGGGGGGGGGGGGGGGGGGCGGCGAGGCTGCTCCGCGATGAGAGGGCTCGGCGGAGCAGGGCCGACAATCGTGCGGGTGCAAAGTGGCAGACATCCCCAAACAGGGGAGATCTTCCATGGCTGATGTCACTAGGATGCCGACGACGGGGAAACATTCCGCTAGGTGTGCAACGTCGAATGGCCATGTCGGAGAAATCGAGAATTGGTACGGATATGGGATGGTAAATGGGCCGATAGGGGGTGGTTCCCTTGACCCCGGTGCAGGACACACCGCTGCCCTCTGTAATTTGGATGGCCAATAGGTGCCAACGATGCCCTGAGAATGAGGCGAGGGATGAGATCATATGGTGATATCAGCCTTGGAAACTTGCAGGCGTTATCAACGGCGAGGTAGGTCGATAGACGCAGCGGCCGGCGATGGAAGACAACAAGACGAGTCCCGGGCGTTGGGACACAGTTATGCGATGGTGCGATTGCTGCCAATAACCCCCTCCCCTGCAATGAATACCCCACGCGGAGTCGCTCTCCGAGGTCGGGAGCCATAACCTGCCTTGGCAATCAGGAGGACCACAAGGGGCTGAGCCGGGGTGCCTAATTGAGTGCCCATCGTGCAAGGTGCATCCAGTGCCGTGACCTGATCGTTGGGCTTTTTCTGTTGGCGTCGAGGTTGGCTGGGCCAGAGCTAGGGACGATTGTTGAACCGGTTATTGGAAACGGCGGCCGGGTACCAGGGGCCCAAGGTTGGCGAGGATCGATGCTGGCCGGATCGATGCTGGCCGGCGGCACAGGTGTCAGTCACATCTGTCGTTGAGAGAAGGTCGATTTGATGCGCGCCTCGCGTTTCCATATACGGATAGTGTGTGTACGACTGCATAGAGTAGAGTCTGTCGCAGCGTGCGTGACGGCGAGCATGGAATACGGATGCGACGGCGTATCGGAATCCGAAGTTGCCGGGGCGTAATGATTGATTTACGCAGCGAAGACGCAGTCGGAGGACAAAGCTGGCACATGGCCGCAAGGCGGGTGACGGCAACCACATCAGACGCAGCAATTAGCTTGCAGCTGCCCTACGTGTATGTGTCTCACCGGGTAGCTGACACTGCAGCTCGGCTACACTAGGCCTCGCTCAGCGCATGGGCATGTGCGCGCTCAGTTCTATTCGCGGGCGTCGGGAGACTTCATCGTCGTGGCGGTGCAACGTCGTGAGAACATAGCGCGCACGGTGTCACGTTTGGGCGGGAGTTGAACTGCGAGCCGTACGGAATCCGACGAAGAAGAGCTGCGTAAAGAACGAACGCGCTGGGTACGGAGTAATTTATGTCGGTTTTCCTCATCCCGTCTCCGGCTGGGGTGCTATTGGGCGCACAATTGGCAGGGAAATGGCCATCAAGTGACAATCATCCAAGGTTCCGGTATCGATTCCGGGAGCCGGGCAAGGGGCTTGTAACCCTGCTTGGCCTGCTCTCACTCTGGCAACGACGACACGCTTGTTTTGATCTCCGGGCAGCAAGCAATGCCAGGGAAACACACGAGTCCTTGGACTAACGAGTTGTGTGTCGAGGGCCCTATGTCGTATGCTCCCGGTTATGGGAGAAGAGAGACAGGGGGAATATTGGGTCGGTTAGAGACTTGGACGAGGTGCGTGCCTGCAGGTGATGATTGCCGGTTGGTGACGACTTCTCTACGGTGTAGGAGGATAATGAATGGCCTTTGAGAGGCGTGGGTGTCTCACCGAGATGTGTGCCCCGTCATGTTTACATGGCTCCATACAGCTGGCCATGTGGTGGTTCACCGCCGAGCCAGTCCCATGGGAATGTCGAGCAGCAGTTGCAGGGACAGCAGCAGCTGATGTGCATCATCGTGGCCGACGTTGACTTGCATCTCTCCCCCCCTCGTCCCCTCGGCGGTGTCGACCTGGGAGTGCGTCGTGATTCGGTCTCGAGGACCCCCGCGCGCGGCGGGGTGGCTCTTTTAGCACAAGCGACTGATGTAATTCGAGGAACACCTGTCAGTGACCGCAGGGGTGTGCCTGGGCACTGACGGCAAGCGACCGATGGCCGGCGGCCCATGGAGGCCGTGGGCGCAGGAGATTTGCAGGTCCGTCGGGTCGGCTCCGACAATGAGACAGTGAGCTGACGACTCGCCGCCGAGTGACGAAACGGGGCGACCGCAAGTACAGATACAGTCGGGCGGGAGCTGACATGTTGTAAGACGGTCTAGAATAGAAACGCCGTCTTGGTCGTATCCCGTGACGAGCGAGCCTCGAGTTGAATGGCCAGCCAGGGGGAAAAAGAAATGGTCCAGCCAAGACGAACGAACGACAGCCGACGAGGACGAGAACGCGACAAAGACAGGCTAACAAGGCCCGAAATGCGAGGCCGGGATGTCGCCGGCGGACAATGCCCTGTGGAAAGGGAGAGGGGATATCCGTATCTGTTCTGGGGAAGAAAGCTGGCTGGCCGGCGCGGAGTCCAGAATGAAACGTCCAGGAAGGGAAGGGCCAGGGGTTGCAAAAGCCAGAGCGAAGATGCTATTCGGGGCCATTGCCTTGTTGTTGACCTGAACAGTTTGGATGGACTAGCTATGGAGCAGTGGAATGACACCAGTTCGCCCCAAAATCCAGGGTCTTTTGGTCACGAGCGAGCTGGTAGGTACCGAGGAACACTATGTAAATAAGGGAATGAGGGGCAGGAGCCGTCAATGGGTAAATTAGGTAGGTAGGGAGACTCGAGAGCCGAAGTAAGGTATCCGTACCTAGGTAGGTAGCCTAGTAGCCTAGTACACCACTACGTACCTAGTCGAAGGTACGTATCCGGAGCGGCATTGGACGGATTGGTCAAGGCAGAAAGAAAGGCAGAGAGCCGGGGGGCCGTTCACCGCATTTTGCGAGTGACTAGTGGCATCATTGGAATGTCCTCTGTAAGGCTGCTACCATGCATGCCACGACGCCGTACCCATGTCGACTCTCGGGGGGCAATACACCGCGCCGTACCTTTACGTGCCCTGCAACTGCCACGACCTGCAAGGAGAAGACGTCCGCCATGTGAGAACAACATACGGAGATCGTACGTAGGCGCATGGAGAGAAAGAGAGAGAGAGAGAGAGAGAGGCACTCTGAGGTCGGTGATGGGAGATGCGAGATGAAGTGGGAGGCACTCTGCGGTGATGGGAGATGCGAGATGAAGTGGCTGCCGCTGCCGTTGCCGCGCCGTTACCCGTTTCCCGTTGCCGCCTGCTGTTGCTGCTGCATCTACATGGTACCGCTGCTGCTGCTGACCAAGTCCTGGCTGACCTGACTGACAGAAGAAAGGAAGTGTTGGGGACAGACAGACTTAGTTGTTGGATGCGACACTCGGATTCGGTCAGGCGGGGTAAATATCATGTATGATGTAGGCGATGATAAGAAAGAGAGAGAGAGAGAGAGCGAGAGATAGAGAGGGAGAGGGAGAGAGGGAGAGAGAGGGAGGGAGAGAGAAAACAAAGCGATAGACGGCGCCAGAGGGGAGGGGCGGGACGGAGCTGATAGATAGGTACGTACCCTTTGGGAGTAGAAGATGGAAGAAGACACTGTAAGGTTGCTGTAACTTCCATGTCTTTTGCCAGGTCCAGATCCCGATCCACTGGACTTGGACTGACTGATCCATTCAAAGACCCCAAGAAGCCTACGGATACTCTGTAGAGATAATACCTACGTGCCCCACCTGGCTATAGCCCACTAACACCGGCCCACCGACGATTGCGGCGCTTCTGCCTCTCGCGCTCTCTCTCTTTTTCTCTCGCTGTCGCCGTCGCCTTCTTGTCGCCTCTGCCGCTACCATCGCCCCATCATTCCCACTACCGGGCTTTGCTCCTTTGCTCTTCGAGTCCCATTGTTGCTTCCTCTCCCCCCTCCTCTCCCCCCCGCCTTCCTTTCTCCAACACATCCTTCACTCGCCGTCAACGGACACAGGCACAAAACACAAACACGGACACGCACAAGCCCTCGCCCACGCGCGGCGCATCATGGACGACGCAGACGTGGGCTGCCTTTAACCGACAGTGACAGCAGACGAGGATCCCCTTAGCACACCACCCTTCCCGCCGCCACCACTACCACCCTTCGTTTCTTCTGCCTGTTGACCAGGTCCTCCCGTCCTCGACTTGGACGAATCCCCGCCCACCTAATTCGCCCTCCTCAGCTCCGACGTTTACCACCCCCACCGAACCGACACACCTCAACATCCCATCCCATCCCGCCTACCTCCGACGCTCCCAAACCTCCAAAGTATTGTTATTACTACAACCCATTCATTACATTACTTCATACCAACTTCCGACCACTTCCCGCCTCCCCTGCGCAACCCAACTCCCCCAAATTCGCCCCGTCCACGGTCCAAATATTATCACCCTCCTCCCCCGTCTATCCCGCGTCCGAACCGTTACTCGACT
>NWBT01000041.1:793829-810260 GCA_003386485.1 Colletotrichum lentis | reverse complement strand
GAGAGAGAGAGAGAGAGAGAGAGAGAGAGAGAGAGAGAGAGAGAGAGAGAGAGAGAGAGAGAGAGAAGATACGCACTCCGACTCGACTCGACTCGACCACCCGCAGTTGGCACCACTGCCTCCAAATACCGAAGCATCCCACCGAGCCGAACCAACCGCCCCCGGCTTATGTTGGTCCACCACTGCCATTCGCCGCCTTTGTCCCGACCATCTGGTTCCCTTTGACTGCGTCACATTCAACCTGTCTCCCTCTCCATCTTGATATTACTCTCTATCTCTCATCGTACACTCATCATCCCTCTCGCCATTATTCACCCTTTTCCGATCGACCGATTCCGGCAGAAGAAAGTCCCTGCGTCGACACCACCACACTCCTCCCTCGTCCCAGCATTCCTCGAGACTCTCATCGTTGCCTAGCCTGACGCGCTCGCTCCCTCGCTCTTGACGTCGACTTCAAGGTTCACTCTTGCGACCTTAAACCACCCTCATCCCCGCAGTCCCCTTCGGAGCCTGCACCTGGCTCCTCCGCTTCTCCTTGCGCGCGCGTTCCCCAGTTTGCAGACAGTTGTATCCGGCTGCCCACCTACTGCAACGCTTGACCGGCCTCTCATCTGCCCAACTTTCGACCTCTCCCGCCGTCGCCTCATCGTCTTTAAGCTTCGGCTCCCGGCTAGCCCTCTCCAACTCCCCGTGCACCCCTCAACTCTGTTGGTCTCAGCCCGGTTCTAGCCACCATATGCCGACCTGCGACAACTGAGCCTTACCCTGCACCATCACGGTCTCCACCGCCGCACACCCTCAATCACATGGAATTTCTGTCAGAAGCAATCATGTTCCATCTGATCCGTCACAGCTGCCTGCCCTGCTGAGAAAATGGCTCTCTTCCCCAGTTTCTAAACGACACGAGAGTCAACCAGCCTCTCAACCACTGACTGTCTACCCTCCCCCTCATCTCTTTCACGATGTTGGGAAAGCTCTTCAACCTGGGCACCGGGAGTGCTGCTGGTGTACCTGGTCCCTCGCAACCCCACTCCAGCAACATCAACAACAATGCCGCCTATAGAGACGCGCCTCAGTCCCTCGAGTCTATGCAGGAGGACATCCACACCCGCAACCTTCTGTTTCCCGACGCCGAAGCCTTGTACCAGCATCGGAACGACCAAGTCTTCCCTTTGTCCATGGCTTCCGCTCTTCCTCTGGCGTCCATAGCAAGTGCCTTTGACTACGACGGCGACATCGACCTCGACACCCGCCATGTTCGTCTTCTCATCATGCAGGACGCCGTCGCTTCCCTTCCAGCCCAGCTTCTCTTCGACAGCCATCCTGCGCCGCCAAAGCCACTCTCCGCTGCCGCCCCCGGAGAGCGATCCGCAACAGGATTTGGCACCGTACAAGACTCTCAAAGAGTCCCGACTTCTCCTAGAAAAAGCAGCCTGAACCAGACATCGCGCCCTCTGGTTATTCAACCGGACAGTCCCCAACCCCGCCAGGGTGCTTTTGACCGCAGGGCTTCGATGCAGGGCCGGGCTCAATCTCAGGCCGAGACGGACTTACAACGCGCACGGAGAGAGTACAACGACGAGATTCACGCTTTTGCCGGCTCCGTCTTTGGGAACTCGGAGCTGATGGCCTACAAGGGCACTTCAACAAAAGTCCACATTGTTCCGACTGAAAACCGCCCGGAGTATGGCGGCTCCTACCTGGGCGACGGCCGCGGCTCTATTGGCCGGTCCAGCATGCGATCCAGCCGACTGGCACAGTCTTACACGTCGGACAGTGTCTCGCCCATGCAACCACCACCGTCCTTCACCTCGTCTGCGCCAAACACGCGTAGTCCGCCAGAGAGGAGGAAGATTCTCATCACTCGGCTGTTTCCCGTCTTGCTTCCCAGCGACGACGATACACAAAGCGATACCCCCTTGAGCCGTTTCTCGGACCACAACACAGGCTTCCCCTTCCCACAGTCTGCCGACGACGCAAACGCTCCCAAGAAGAAGAAGCTGCAACCCAAACAGAAACGCACTCCCATGTATGCGGTTGTGCTGGTTGTGCAGCTGCCGCCCACCTCGGGTCCTATGGCCCCTCCTTCCACCATTAGGTCCAACTTCCGCGGCGCCAGCTCCTACACGGATCAAGAGTCGTTCCCATCTTCCGTAAACTCGGCCCGCCGCTCAGGATGGACCATGTCTGGATCCGGATTCCCCATCGACTCAATGGAATCCTCTTGCTCGACCGACGTCGACGACAGGATGGACACCGTTACGCAGCACTGGGATATCATTATGCGAACGTTGACTCATCTTCAAGGGGTAGTCGCTACCACGCTTGGCGTTCTGCTCAAGCAAGCCGACATCACGTCCCCGGACCCCTACCCTCCTTCGGCGTCTTCGTATGCCGGCAGAGGTCCATCCATTGGTGGCAGGAGACACGAGGAGCCGCATTTCGTGAAGCCCCCCAAGACCAATGCCAAAGTCGTAGCGCTGCAGCCTCACTGCCTTCAGAACGACGACAGCATCGTACAAGAGGCCAACTCCGCCAGGATCCGCGTCGTCACTGGTCTTCGTGCCCAAAGGGTCATCACGGCACAGGGCAGATGGGGCATCTGGAGGGACGAAGCGAGATGGATGGCCAGGAAGGCCGGCGAGAAGGAGCACGGCTTCTTCTTCTTCAATCTCCTGACGGGGTTCCTCGCGACGCACACCGACTGGCTGAACGCTATGAGCCCGGCGTGGTATCGCCGAAAGCACTACCAACAACAAAAGGCAAAGGGCGAAGACGACCTCTCCTTACCAGCACGAACTATTATCATCGCCTCAGACAAGATGCTTGCACGGCGTCTCATCTTCCTCCTTTCCGCATTCCTGCCGTCGCACCAGCATCTTTCATCAGTCAGGACCCACAGGCCGAGCACCTCCACGTCCTTTGGGGCCTTTTCCCAGTCGCCTCCTTCGCTAATCATTCCCATCCTCCGCGAAGAATCTCTGCGGCGTAAGATCAACAGACGTCCGGGCCACAGGCGCGTATCTCATTCACGCACAGTCAGCCAAAGCAACCGTATATCCGCCGTGCCCCCTCAGCTCGCCCACTTAAGCATGGAGAGCCATCACGAGAGACGCGTTTCAGATGCTGCCTCCATACGGTCGAATCTGCCCATCCCAGGCAACGACCAAGTCAGCCGAAAGAGCAGTGCGGCAACAACTACGACAATCACCCCCGAGACCACCATCCCGCACTTCACAACTGCACAACGATTCGAGAACCGACGAAGTCTTCGACCCGGCAGCAGTGGCAGCGTCGCCGCCGACGACCTCAAGAGAACACTGAAACGAGGCGAAAGCTCAGGGCACGTGAGCTCCGCCAGCACAGACTCCCGCGTGTCGAGCTCGCGTTGGGGCAGCGTCATTAGCACCCTCTGGAACGGAAAGAGGAGAGACTCGACAGGCCTCACCACCCCAAGCCACCCCTGCGGCAGCAACCCAACCTCACCGACCAAAGCGACGCCCGGGGGGCGTCGGGATAAGCTGGCGGAGATGGTCAGAGAAGTCAGAACCGAGGGCTACCATCGAACAGATGATCGCAACCACGGTACGGTGGGTACTGGCAACGGTCCCACGACCCCACGCGGTTTCGATGACCAGGTCACTGATGACCCGACGGAGAGAGTCGCTTTCCCTGAGCGCGTTCCCGATCCCAGCGGCGACTTCCGGTCGCCCGTCAAAACGTCGATCAACGCGGAGGATGGGGTAATTGACGTCGACATCCCCTTCCCTGACTATATCACGTCTTTCGAAACTGCAGTCAGCTCGCCTTCGAGCAGCGGCTACCTGTCCACACCTGGTATCGGCAGCGGGCTGGAAGGGTTCGAACAGTTTTCCCGCGTCACGATCGACGGCGACTCCCCGATGAACGTTGCCGGGTTTCTCCAGCAGTACCATCAAGATTTCATCCTGCAGGCCGTTTCCCCTCAAGACACCCTCATGGAAGATATCAAAAAGTCCATGAGAGCCGAGCCGACCCCGTTCGTCACGCAGCCATTCTACTCGGTCGAGCAGCCCGCCGACCGCTGGGTCGATGTCAGCAGTGCTCTAATCGCGGACACGACAACGCACACCATCAAGCGAATCCGCTACCGTAGACTCATCCGACCCAGACCGTTCGCGGACAGGTCGGCCCCCCTCGGCTCCGCTGGCTCAAGCGCTTACGGCGCTGCTCCGATGACCCCTTCAATTCTCCCTTACGAAACGCAGCTGGATGATGAGTTTGTCGAGGAGCCCATTGCGAGTCTTGACGAGGTCCTCATCGAAGCTGTGGAAAGAGTGATTGCGCAGAGTAGCGAAGTGAGCAAGCAAAGTTCTTCAAACTCGTCGCGGTCGACGAGCAAGAGGCGGGACCGTAGCAATAGTGAGGCATCGGTGTCGGTGGACTCGCGTCACACCACCCGCATCCCTGTGGCGTCGCAAGAGGTTCCACGGGACCAGTGTAAGACAGTGGTCTTGTCGGCTCTGGACGAGATCATCCGTGACGTTATCGAGGAGAGAGACCATGACACGCCTGACGCCACCCTCCAAGCGCTAGACCGAGACCGCGAGAGCACTCTTCGAGAGGCTGTCCGAGTCTGGCTTGATGCTGTCGACTCTAGCGAACAGATATAAGCCCGCGGCGACAACTACGGAAAAGCAGTCTACGGCCCTTCATCCTAGCTGCACTTCACGTTGGCTCGACAATGTAATGACATGTAGCAGGGGCGGGCCATAGACCTGCTGGCCATGTATCACCACCAAAAACGAAACATTTTCCTTGGTAAAGGCAGACAGATAAACCGAATTGAGATACCCTAAAGTAGAGGAAAGGCATATTGGCTTGTTGAAAGAGCGTATTGGCCTGCGGTTAATATTAACGGTGCAAGAGACGGCCCATACACACAACATGGGGTCTCCGTTGGCGTTTTAGGAGGGCACGGGTCTTAGACGAATGGGTTTTGTCGACGCATAGCTACCCTTCAAAAGGGAAACGGGGATGAATGAGGCGTCATGTTAGGGGGGCTGTCGGTTTGTTTCTAGCTAGGAGCGTATACGAAATAATAGGGAAAGGCCTTTTCCTGGCATGCCTTGTTTGGTGGCATTTGAAGAGTTTACTGATATAATATGATGAGATGGCACGCGGGCCATGACGCTTCGTACTTGCTTGCCATGCTTAGGAACGGTTTGGGGCCCCGACATATGAGGAACCGGCTCTGGCTCTTGGCCACGTCGAAGATTTTCAGAGGGACTGCACAAAGTGACATGATTACCTACTCAGATGGCCGCCGGCTATCCGGGTGGTGTGGCTCTCGACGGCGGGAGAACCGGGCCGTCATAATGGGACCTGTGATGAATGAGGGGGGGGTTAGGGGCCGCCTTGACCAAAGCAACACCCCATGTTGATGATAGTGATGATAGCTTCACTCACACATCACTCCCCAAGCACACACAGCTGTCATATTCTATCGTCTTGGTATTGACTGCATATCTCGAGTTGACTTGCGGCCCCTCACAACCTAGCTAAGCGGTGGCGGGGGAAGTAGGTATCATTCCAAAAAGCACAAAAATGACGATAATAGTTGAAGACGACGCAACCCCATCGTTTCATGAAAGGGGGCACATTTTTTGGCCACAAAACCACCCACGCCTTCTCATTCATTTCCGGCTCGTGAACACAGAACGCCCCTTTTTTTCCGGTTTCGAATCATCGCCTTTGCCTGTCGAGAAGAGTGATAAAAAACTCTTAAATCATGTGTGGTGTGCAGGAACGCCAAGCATATTCCTCTTGCTATTCTTGATGCAAACCATTGTACCAGCGATTCCATGTATGTCTGCAGCGCAATGATGACGATTATGGTGGTGCACATGTAAAACGGGGGAGGCAGACTGGTTGAGTGCAGAAGGATATGTATATGCACTCTTTGCTGCCCTCGTTTCTACCGTCGCCAGTGCAATCTCGTCTGTTGTCAAATGGGAAAATGTGTGAGCAAAAAAAGAAAGCATGCTGATGTGGCGTCTGATCGCTCAGACAAAATCCATGTCATCAAAGTCGCCATCCGCATCGTCCTCGATCTCGGCCGGGAGTGGATTCTTGCGTGGTCGGCCGCGGGGTCTCGGTCGAGATGAGGAGCGGGCGCGCTTCTTGCGGTTTCCGGGCAATGAGCCAGCTTTCCTCTTCCGGCCTCTGCCGTCGGCTGCGGGGCCATCGCCCTCGCCCTCGCTAGGCGTACCGGCATCTTCGCCGTCGAGGTCCTCTTCGTCAGCCACCTTAAACTCTTTGTCGACGTTCATCAACTCCACAAACGTTTTGCACTTCTCCAACGTAGCCTCTTGCGACGTCAGCCCATTCATGTGCGAGTTGACCTCCTCCCAAAACTTGTCTCCTGTCACGCCTTGGACCTTGGTTGGAGCCTTGCTGAGGTCTTTCGCCGCGAGCTTTGTCTTTGTCTCGCGCTTGCTTCCCAGACCGTAGAGGCGTCGAAGATAGGTCCTGGCTTCCCAGAGGCAAAGAAGTATGATGGATCCAGACGTGAGCTGGCGAAGCCTCTTGGGAGGGATGGTAAGTTGGGGTTGCGTCGGCTGTCCCTCACCCTGCAGGTCATCTGGTTTGTCCATGTCCATGCGGACGTTGAATATGTCGGACTCGATCACGTGCGCCATGCTGGATCCGGTTGTCGAGAACAGCTTTTCCATTGCATGCACCGTAACCAAAACCTCGCCGACCGTCACATAGTCGAAGTAAGCCAGGTTCTCAATCATGAACCGGGCGTATTCGACATGCGGGGGTAAAGCTGCGGAAACGTCGAGCTTGGCAGAATCGAAGTCGACCTGGAAAACTAGTTTCTCCAGGAACTTTTGTCGGTTCTTGGACTTGCTCACCTTGAGCACCTCCATCAAAAGATGAAGTTTCGACTGGAAAGGGGCCGTGGTTGCGCCGCGAGTGTCTTTGACGATGTCCCGCTGATATTCGTATGCAGCTTGGATGGCCCTGACGTATTCTCGTTCAATAACAGTTTCGTGTTTCTCATGCAGCGCTCGATGCTCCATGAAAGCGACCTCGGATATCTTGGTCATTGACGAAGTCTCCAGGGTGATCAGTGTCACGCCTGTTTCCTTGGGATGAACGAGGCCCTGGCGGTTGATGCTGCCAAGGACCTCAACAGCAAGGAAGGCGTGCTCATCCTGCGACGATAAGGCGATCCGAGTTATCTCTTTGAGGAAACGCTGGGTAGTCGCGCTCGCCACGTCGTCGTAGTTGGTCCCACCCATGACAGTCAACTCGCGCTTCTTGTCTCCCTCCGGGCCAGCGACGGCGGCGGCTGTAGCAGCCTCCGACCGCTTCTCTTCTGTGACGAGGAATTCCTTGAACGACCGGAGGATCGTGCTCTCGAGTGCTGGAACTCTAGCCTCGAATACTTGCTGGAACTTGGTGTAGACATTTGGCGAGACGTAGTTTCGGGGATGGGCCTGGCATATAAGGCCGATGGCATCAAGCGCATGCTTGCGAGCCTCCATGAGCTGCGATGCATCGGCCCAAGGCGACAGATTGTCAACCATGAGCTTTGCAACCGATGTGCCGGAGTACTTGGGGAAGATCTTCTTGAAAACGTCAATCTCGGAATCGAGATCGCAGTGCTTACCGACCATTCCGACAATCGTCGAATATCTGGCGAACTTCATGAGCTTGGTGGCATCCATTTGCGTGTTTCGCATGCTAGCAACTCCGCGTAAGCTGGATGCGCCCAAATAGGCCAGCTTGTCGCGATTGTCCAATAGATCGGCGATGATCCACAGACAGGCCACAACATCGTCCAGCAGGTTCTTGCTAAGCCTGCCGACCGAGTTTTGCAGCTGCTCTCTTACTTCGCGAAGGAAATCAGCGTACTTGTTCGAGAGTTGTGGCAAAACCTGGCGGTAAATGACGGTGACGGCTTTGAAGACAGCCAGATCATCAGCGCCACTGATGCTACCTAGGTGAGGCTTGAGAAGTCTGATCTCCTCAAAGGTGAAGAGCTTCGGGTCGGCCTTGGCAAAAATCTGCAAAACTTGCAGTGCATCTCGTCCGGAAGGAACCGCAGGGTCGTGTGAGTCCAGGTTGTCGATGAGCTCGAACATTTTCTCAACCAGCTTCATGCTGACGCCGAAAGGCCCGTTGTGAGCCTTGTTCTGTCCTCCCAGGATGGACTGGAGCACTTTGTCGAGGACAGCGCCCACATTTCCAGACTTGACCGTCTGAATCATGAGCGCGACGTGATCGGTCAAGGATGTTTTGAAGGCCGCTGTATCATCGACTTGATAGAACGGAGCAAACCAGACCTCTTCAATCATCTGGCGAGCCAATTCCCGCACACCTTCGTCCGGGTCTTGCACCCGATGCAACAAGCCGTTTGCGATGGCGCTGCGGATCTCCCGACTGTGGTTGCGCAGATAAATGTCTCGAGCCAATTTCATCGCCCTCTTGCGCACGCCAATCCCAGAGTCGATAAATCTTTCAATGATCCTCTCCGCCATCTTGTTCTCAAGTCTCGGGCGCAATCCAATGCACTTCCCCATCAAACCGATGGCAGAGTCACGCACTTGCGGCGAAGAATCACTCGAGCAGGTAATGATGAGACGGACAACCACAGAGTCGCCGTCCAAGATGGCGGGATCCGTCTCCAGAAGTTGGTTGATGCTCTTGAGACTCTTGCTGCGGACGGTCGCCTGGTCACTAGCCATTGCGTTGAGGAGGACGTTGAGCATGGCCTGGAAGTGCTCGCAGAACGGTGAGCGCAGGAGGATGATTGAGTGGGCCAGCTTTGCGTGGTTGTTGGTGACGTCTTTGAAAGTGTATTCGTTGGAGAGCCACCGACGGTCCTCGACCATCATTCGAAGCCGGAAGGCCAGGCGTCCGAACTCCTGGTCAAGAGAGTCGTTGGATTCCTGCATGGCGTCGTATCCAGAAAAGATTCTATGAGCCCAGTCTGCGATCAGAAACGAAATTGCACCCTGCAAGTGAGGATCTTCGTCAGAACGACGTTGCAGATGCTCCAGGGCCGTTCGATACGGCCCAGACCATGAAACATCGTGCTCGATTCGGGTCTTTTGCTCCAAAGCAGCGGTGGCCAAGTCCGAGAGGTAGCGAGAAAGTTCATTAGAATCGCTGCCCTCCACCGAGTAGGTGATCTTGCGGACATGTGACCGCAGTTTGGAGACCGCGGCGCTCATGACACCGAGAAGTTCCAGAGCCATGTTCTTGGCAGGTGCCGCGGTTCTCTCTCCCTCCCAGAGTTTCATCATGTAGAAGGTCATTTGCCGCAGAATGAGCTCGGCGGACGGCCAGTCGGGAGAGTTAAGACACTCCGTGAAGTCCTCGACGAACAAATCGAGCAAGTTGCGGTAGGGTGTATCGCCGGACTTGGTGGACTTGAGAGCACGATTGACTATGAAGTTGACAACGTAGTTGGCGTTGTGGGTTGAGGCTTCTGTCAAGGGCAGGGCTATAGCCTTCAGCTCTTCCAGGGCAAGCTGATATTGCGAGGCACCCGCTTCCTCCGACTTGATTGTTGCAGCCACGGATTGTTTGCCAGGTTGGGTCATCTCCTCGTCCCCGTCAGCATCATCGTCCGCCATCATCGCCAATCGACTGCGCGTGCCCTTCTCGTCGACCTTGCCAGAGCTAGCTTGCACAAGACGCATAATCAGCGCCGACACTGGCTGGATGCTCCCGCCGTTTGACAAACGGAACTGGCGTGCGCTCTGCTTTCCGACGGGGAGCTTTTCCAGTGAAGTCAGAATGTCGTCAAAGATGCCGCGACGTTGGTCAGGCTTTGCGAGGAAGATTTGGCAGAGCGTCTCCATTGCAGTAAGGCGGATGCCATCAAACCTCTGTACTCCGACGACAGAGTCTTTCTCCAGGTATGCGTTGTCCACGAAGAGGAGGCTCGATGCAGCAAATTCCAGAGTGCCGAGAGCGGTGTCTGAAAGCTCAATACTCGTGACGAGTTTGGCGAGGAGCGCGAACAGCTTCTGGCAGTTCGTGAGGACCGGGCCAATCGCCTTTTTGTGAGGCTGCAACAGTTTGAAGAGGGCAGACGATGAGCCACTGCCTCTCATCTCAACGACGGGAATGACGATGCCCTCAACAACACCCTTGAAAACATCGGTCGACTTCTGGATGATCTCCTCCGAGTAAATCTGCTTCTCCTCTCTGCCGCCACACATTATGCGAAGGCACGTACGAGCTGTCTTGAGACCCATCTCAATGTCCGGCAGTTGACTCAACCAGCTCGTAACGTCTGACTCGCCCCAAGACTCCTCAATTCTGAAGTCAAGATTGAGGGTATGCGTCAGCCCCGCTTCGCTCAGTTTCTGAATGTACTGAAGGTCCTCGATGGGTGCTTGATCGTAGCTTCCCAGATCGATCGCCTTGGCGATAGCTGTCTGTAGCTTCTGCTGTGTTGACCCTGTCAAGATAGCCTCGTTGTCGCTGTTCAAAGTGGCGACCTGCTCGTGACCAGGTTCGTTTCCCAGCACATTTCTAATGGAATCGAAAACGGCCTTGGTCAACCGTTCAAGGTCCTGCAGTGCTGTTTCGGCCCGCTGACGTTGGTTGAGGTTTGTGCTAATATCATCCTGTCGGCTTTGGTAGGCGCCGTCCTGTCTGCGCATAGACAGTCCTAGAGGCTCATCGGGGGAGTCGGGTACAGCCATCTCGAGATATTCGTCCTTATTGAACTCCGGAGCACGCGGCAACTCGATGGTGAAGGACGTCTTTTGAGCATCAGATCCTCCCGGCGTCGTGGACTTGGGAGGCGGCATAGAAGTGACTCGAGCAGAACTGGGCTGTGCGGTATCAGACTGCGCCGGAGGTTCAGATCGATGTTGAGGCAGAGGGGGGGGCGTCTCCTGCTTCAGGTCAACTTGGGTTGGTGTGGGGACCCGAGTCACATCGGAGGGATTGACGGTCGCCGGCAGCGGGACGGCTTGGTCGGGGACATCCACGTAGGCTTTGGGATCGAACTTTTTGGAAGGTATTGCAACCTCGAAACGGAAGTTGCTTCCTCGTTGGGCTTCTGCACTCGCCGAGGATTGCTTGAGCGGCGGTGGCGCACTCTTGGGTGTCGACGGAGGCTGAGGCGGCTGGTGGGCAACTTGTCCGTTGGCTGAGGAAGGGCCGGATGTACCAGTGAGCGGTTTGATGAATGTTGGTGCCCTATCAAACACCATCTTGGCCACTGGCGAAAGACCGGCACTGAGGCTCTGTGGAGAGCCAACGGAACTCGACGGGATGTTGGTATTCGGCTTGGGGACGGTCTTGAATTTGCTGCATGGGACACGGTAATCAGAAATTGAAGCAGGACCAGGCTTCAGATCGCTCGACTTACAAATATGTTCGCTGGTTAGGCTTCAGATCGTGGAGAACATGGTCAACGGCGTACTTGAGGTGCTTCAACCCGTGGTTCTGGTTCGGCCCGGTGGCTTCCTTGTTGAGGCTGTCGTATTCCTGGCTGTTGAACATGTGTGAGATGCTGGAAGCAAGCGAGCCAGAGCCGAGAGTCGGTTCAGGGATGAGGTCTTGTAGATGTTACCAAGTGGATTCAAGGAATTTTGGGTGACGATTCCACCTACCTGGAGTAAACGGAATGACGGAGGTCTGGGGAGAGTAAGGTAACGCCTCGGGGAGTGTAAACGGCCGCGCCATGGAACGCTGGTCCGCAACTTGCGGCTGTATATAGCCACCGTTCGGCGGACCATTCTGGAAGGTCCCTTGGCTGTTGACCATTTTTTCTGTGTCCTCAGACCTAGGACGAGCCTCAAGACATGTTACTTCGAGAGGCGAGTGAAGGATCGAGGCGCTGTGCGAAAGCTGATCGAGAGGGCGTTCGGACGCAGGAAGCGCGCAAGCAAAGAAACCAGCGCCGTCTGACAAAGTCGGATGGAAGAGAAAAGGAACTAGGATTTAATTGACAAGGAAGAAGCCGGTCGCATGATCCGGAATTGAACAGACGCAACTGGAAGGAAACAATGTCGAGATGCGATCCGGCGTACGTCGTCGTGATGGGATGGGAAAGTGGGAAGGTTGCGACAGCCTCGCGTGGAAGGACCCTTGTCCGTCGCGAGGTCCGTGCAGTAGCTTTAGGCGATAGGTACTCTAGTGTAGCCTGTGTAGGTAGGTGGTACCTTTGGTAAAAAGTGGCCGGTTGTTCCGTTCCTGCCTGCCCCATGGAATCTACAGATCGCTTAGGTAATTCTTTCCAGGGGGTCCGTGTATTTTTCCCGATATGCCACAATCGATAAGGAAGCGCTGATTGCTGGTGCCGAAAATCTTCCCCCGGCAGAAATATTTTGTCGGTAATATGCTGCCTGCCGCGATACTCCGTCTCATCACCACAAATACCACCTACTCGGCCGGCACAACAACAGACATCGGATCCCACCACCACCATCTGTTTGCAATCATGTCCGCTATTGGAACACTTGTCTTCTGTCACGACTGCGGCAACCTGCTTCCCGCGTCCATGGGCACGGAGAAGAACATCCTCACCTGCGACTGCTGCGGCGCCGACAACAAGGGTAGGTTCACCACCGCCGCCGCCGCCGACGCTGCCGGCGCATTCGTAGCGCGCACCCCGAACTGACGAGATGTTCGCGTCAGACACCGGCTCCAAGACGATTGTCACCCAGACGAAGCCCTCCGATTTCCCGTCCCAGTTGCGACAGAAGCTACAGTCCAACGTCCAGGCCGTCGACAGGGCCAACGTGAACACGGAGGCCACGATCAGAGAGACGTGCCCCAAGTGCGGAAGAGAGGAGGTCCGCTTCACTGCCGTGCAGCTCCGCAGCGCCGACGAAGGCAGCACCATTTTCTTCACCTGCGATTGTGGCTTCAAGTATGCCATGTCCCTTTCTCGATTCCGTTCTCGATTCCGAATGTGCTAGCCACAATGCTGACTGACTGTTTTCCAGATGGTCTCATAACAACTGAAATACACTAAACTTTTTACCCGTCGCTTTTGAAGCACCTAATCCCACCCATTATTTACCTGCCGAACCCAGCCTCCACAAAGATCCAGATCGTCTCCATGCTCAAGCAGCCGCCTTGGCGGCGTCAGGGATCAACGCATACTCGGTCTGGCCGCTTGATTCGAACTCTGCCATGTCCAAGGCCACGATGACGCTCTCGCGCACAACCTTTTCCTTGTCGTGCAGGAACTTCAGGAGGGTCTCCTCGACGCCCTCCTCGTCGCCGAGGCTTCCCAGCGCCTCGGCGGCCTCGTGGCGCACCATGCTCGCCTCCTCGGTGTTGCTGAGCGCCTCGGTCAGCGCGGGGATCGAGGCCGGGTGCGACAGCTGGCCGAAGACGAAGGCGATCTCGTGACGGAACAGAGCGGATGGGTCGGCCAAACCCCTGGCGAGGGCGAGCACGGCGGGGACGGCAGTCGGCAGGTCGGGCGGCGACGCGAGGTCGCGCAGGGCGAACATGGCGCGGTAACGCCGAAAGAGAGGCAGCTTGGTGTCCATGAGGGTCTTCTCGAGCTCTTCGACAGAGCGTTGAGACTCCTCCATCGGAGGCGCGGGGTCTACGGAGGTGAAGTCGCTGCGGAGCAAGAGAGAGAAAACATAGGCGTTAGCATAAAGAATGACGATACCCCTTTTTTTTTCTTTTTCCTTCTGACTCCTCCTCTTCAAAGCGTGGCTACCGCTAGAGCGGTGCAGGTGCCGTCCGACTACAGGAAACTCTCACCTCTTGTGCAGTTTCTCCAGCTTCCTCTGCTCCGAGTTCTCCCATTCGATTCGGTCGATGGCGATCTCGCACGTCTCGGTGATGCAGACGTCCTCGCCCTCGCGGTCTCTGTACTCCCTCAGGATGTCGAGCTGGCTGGCGTCGCCCAGGGCGCCCAGGGCCTCGGCGGCCTCGTGGCGGCACATGGGGTCCTCCTTCAGGTCGCAAAGGACATCACGCAGGTAGGGGACGGCGACGAGGTTGGCTGTCTGACCGAGGCAGTAGGCGAGCTCGTGCTTGAGCAGGGCCGAAGGGGAGGCGAAGCCGGCGGCGATGGCCTCGATGGCGGCGTCGCTGTCGGGGCCCTTGTTGTTGCAGGCGACGTGCTTGAGGGAGAAGAGGGCGCGGAAGCGGAGGGGCAGCGGGGTGGTCTCGGAGGTGACCGTCTTGCGCAGCTCGGCGATGGTCTTTGTCTGGTCGGCGGCGGCGATGGCCTCGAGCGTCTCGCGCGTCTCGGGGAGGTCTGCAGAGGGTGCCATTCTTTCTTTGGTGTTGGACTTGCTATTGCGCCTATGGAATGGGGTGTCGTTCTAGGCGTAAAAGAGAGGCAGAGGAAGAAAAATCCACATGGGTTGCCGACTCAAGTGTGACCGAGCAGAAAGGGCGTGGGCCGATGGTCTGCGAGGGTGGGATGGGCCAAAAAAAGACTTACCTCCCTAGGGTCGTCTGAGTTCGGATCTGATAAAGAAACTGTAGAAATTTTGCGAGGGGCAACAGCGGGGTGGTTTGGGTTCTGATAAGATCTGCCCCTCACTGTGAAGTACCTTGCAAGTCGACGATTGGACATCAGTTCTGTTTGGATTGGCGATATAGTGTAGATCGAACAGGGGAAAAACAAGCATCAATAGATCCACTGGTCTATTAGTCTAGTTGGTTAGGACGTCGGATTCTGATATTGGAACTTCCGTAGGCCCAGGTTCGAATCCTGGATGGACCTCATCTTTTGGCTGATAGCACCGTAGTGTAGGCTCAAACCAATCTGCATTTGTTCTTTTTTGTTCATTTTTCCCTGTCAAGTTAAAGGCGCAAGCAAACAAGAAGACTCTGTAAGTAAGTAAGTGGTGGCAGGTGAGTGTTTAGTTGGGTTGCACCGAGCATTGATGAATGACTCCTGCTCTGTTGAGTGGGGCTACCTACCACCTCCGTAGAACCGGACCGCTTTGAGGCTGTTTCGCCACTACTCACAGCGTCTCATTTGGATAACCATCCCATTCACTTACCTACTTATCGCAGCTGCTCTACAAATAATATCTAGATGATGCCAAATCTCAAGCTTTGAACGCGAAAACACATAAGTCTGTCAGTATCGCCGTGCCTTCCAGGAAGGACTTGAAAGAGCCACATTTTCTGACATTTGCAACAGAACGGGCTCTTCCCTCCGGCTTATCAATCAACTTCACCTCACCTGTGCCGCCTCAAGTTCAACGCCGGTCCCGGACCTAGAACCTCGCCGCGAGGCGACTCACACCTGCCATCTCTTCTCATCCATCGACATTCCCTTCACCTTGGGTACCCTTTTTTCTCATTAGGGGTTTTTCTTTTTCTTTTTCTCTCTTCTGTTTTCAAAACAAAGTAAAGAAAAGAAAGCCACCCCACAATGGCACCCTCTTTGGAAGAAGACCCGGACTCGGTCCAGGACGTCCTCGCCAACCCGTTGAAACAGAAACCCTCCCTCGTCGCGCCAGAACCGGAACACTGCCCCGGCCCGGAGTCCGCGGCGGCGGGCACGGCCGACTCGTGCGCCGGCTGCCCGAACAAGGAGATCTGCGCCGCGACGGCGACCAAGGGCCCGGACCCGGACATCCCCATCATCGCGTCGCGGCTCGCGTCCGTCGCGCACAAGATCCTCGTGCTTTCGGGCAAGGGCGGCGTCGGCAAGTCGACCTTCACGACGCTCCTCGCGCACGCCTTCGCGACGAACCCGGACAGCACCGTCGGCGTCATGGACACGGACATCTGCGGGCCCTCGATCCCCAAGATGCTCGGCGTCGAGTCCGAGACGGTCCACGTCTCGGGCGCCGGCTGGTCCCCCGTCTGGGTCCTCGACAACCTCGGCGTCATGTCGATCCAGTTCATGCTCCCCGACCGCGACGCCGCCGTCATCTGGCGCGGCGCCAAGAAGAACGGCCTCATCAAGCAGTTCCTCAAGGACGTCGAGTGGGGCCCCCTCGACTTCCTCCTCGTCGACACGCCCCCCGGCACCAGCGACGAGCACCTCAGCGTCAACACCTTCCTCCGCGACAGCGGCATCGACGGCGCCGTCGTCGTCACGACGCCCCAGGAGGTCTCGCTGCTCGACGTCCGCAAGGAGATTGACTTTTGCCGCAAGGCCGGCATCCGTGTCCTGGGGCTCGCCGAGAACATGGCCGGCTTCGTGTGCCCCAAGTGCACGAACCAGAGCGACATCTTCCGGGCGACGACGGGCGGCGGCCGGGCGTTGGCCGAGGAGATGGGGGTGCCGTTCCTGGGCAGCGTGCCGCTGGACCCGCGCATAGGCATGGCATGCGACTACGGCGAGAGCTTCTTCGACAGTTTCCCGGATAGCCCCGCATGTCTGGCGTTCAAGCAGGTTGTGAGGAACGTAAGCAAAGAGATAGGGCTGAACGAGAAGGACGTACTGCCCGAGTAGATGGGGGGGGGGGGGTT
>NWBT01000041.1:760515-792516 GCA_003386485.1 Colletotrichum lentis | reverse complement strand
CGTCTGCTCATCAAAGCGAAGCCCCCCCCCGCCATTTAACGGGCGGCCAGAGTTGCCCCACTAAGTGACCTCACACTCGCCAACACCCCGCCGTAAGCTTCGGTCCCCCCCGGTCAGCTTTGCCGTGTTCGGCCGCTGTGTAAGCCACAGTTCCGATAACCGTTGAATCTGATACAGCTGCCGTCTCTGCTTCTAGATGCCTGACAATGTACTGTCGAATCTCCTCTCTGGCCAGTTGTCTCTAGATAACTTAGTGCCATGAATCTCCCTCTCGCTGTACCACTGACGAGAGCATGGGAGTGAGAGGAGAAGAGATGGCGAGTGACAACAGGCAATCATTCACTGGTACTATTCTGTAGATTGTTCTTTTTTGTTCGCTGCTTCCTCTCTTCACTGCTTGGTTTGGCAACTGAACCTCAGAGAGGCACAGTTGAGCCCGAGTCATGGGGTACAGTTTGATCCAATCATCCATTCCGCTAAGCACTCGAATTCCTTCGAAACTCGCCCACGGCACGGTACCCAGCAGCCCGAACAAGGCCGGCGGCCTCCTGGGTCCTGGACCAGCAGGACAACAAAACAACCACTCTCACTCACACATATGATACACGAGAACCGAAAGCAGGGGTTGGTGTTCCTGTGCTTTTTTGCCAAAGGGAATGATGCCAGGACTGATGAATTGCCATGTGCCACACATCAAAAGCGATCCCACAGTCAGACCACGTGACTGTTCCGTGATTGGCCGTCGCCGAGCCGGAGTCGGAGCCAGCAGAGGCGCTGTGACAGNCCTCTAGAACCCCCCCCCCCCTTCCCCTTGCCGTATCCGCACCGTCCCGTGACTTGATTCGTGCGAACTCCCTCTTGTCTGTAATAGGTAGACCTTGCTTTGCAGTCCTATCCCGCCAAAACCTTCCGTGTCGTGATCTGCTTTCCGCCGATTGTTTTGACCGTTTCGACTGGTCCCTCCAATATATGACATCATCGATTCTTGTGTGAGCAAAAGTCAAGTAGCCGAAGACTCGTGCAGCATAGAGAGCGAGACACACAGTCGATACATCCACACACACACACACACACCGCGAAAGACTTCATGTTCGCCCGTCTCACCCAGCTGTCCCGCCACCTCCCCTCAGCCCAGACACTCACCCAAGCCGTCAAGCCCGCTTTTCCTCTCTCCGGCCTCGCCCGCGCCAGAATCATGGTCTCGGCCGACGAGCGCAACACCCGCACCATCCACACGGCGGCATGTCTGATCATCGGGGATGAGGTGCTCGGTGGGAAGGTGAGTTCCTGCACCGCGGTGTTCCGTCCAATTGTGTGGCTGGCTAACCGCGTGGCGTGTTTCGCAGACCGTTGATGTGAGTGAAGCCACACGTCTGCCTTTGGCAGCGTATGTGGTAGATGCTGTGGGCATGCATTCGTTGACCGGTTACCTCAGACCAACTCGGCGTACATGGCCAAGTGGTGCTTTTCCTTGGGTATTGTAAGTTCTCCAACGGCCTGCCGAACGAAGCCTGCGAAGGTGTGCTGAGTTGCGGCCAGAACTTGAAGAGAGTCGAGGTCATCGAGGACGATGAGAGCGAAATCGTCGAGGCCGTCAGGCGCATGAGCGACCGCTACGACTTTGTCGTTACCAGGTTTGTCGTTCCAGCCCCTGGTGCTTCGTGGCCGGACCTAACAGCAATGTCGCAGCGGTGGAATCGGACCAACGTAAGGACTTGGACCAGACCCCCTTACTCAAGGGCAACAGACCATGGCTCATATGCCGACAGGCACGACGACATCACCTACCAGTCAATAGCCAAGGCCTTTGACCTGCCCCTCGTCCTCAACCAAGACGCCTTCGAGCGCATGAAGACGCTCTCGAAGCCGCACCCGAACCAGCCGCACTTCGACTGGGACGTCGACTCCCCGGCTCGGCAGGCGAAGCTGCGGATGGTCATCCTCCCCACCGACGAGAAGCGAGACCCCAGCAAGCAGTTCCTCTTCCCCCACGAGGATCTCTGGGTCCCCGTCAACGTCGTCAACGGCAATATCCACATCTTGCCCGGCGTCCCGCGCCTCTGTGAGTCCCTCTCTCNCCCCCCCCCCCCCCCCCACTTCTCACTGGGGCGGTTGACTGACACCCGCGGGATAGTCGAGAAGCTCCTGGACGGCCTGAAGCCGGGCATCGTGCCCCGGCTCACCGACCCGGAGGGCAAGGGCCTCTGTCGTGTGCTCATCTCCACGCCGCTCCCGGAGAGTGCCGTCGCCGGATACCTGACCCAACTCGCGGCCAAGGTGGAGCCCAAGGGCGTCAAGGTCGGCAGCTACCCTCGATGGGGACAAAACGGCACGGTCACGCTGGTTGGACGGTAAGTGGCGACGACCAACACCCCCCTCCCTGCCCCCCCCCCCTTCGGATCTATCTGACTTGGCGGGTACATTCCGTAATCTGCCAAATGTCGACAATTTGGCGGATTCTCGAACAAGAACAAGGACCGCTGCTGACTCTCTGGTGTAGGGACCAGGCCTTCATCGAGAGCATCGTGGACGAGGTCGCGGAAGGTGTTCAGGGCAAGCGTGTGTATGCGGAGGGCGAGGATGATACCACAGCCGAAGCGGGAAAGGGCATCGAGTAGTCGAGGTTCCAGTAGCAGAGTCAAACTCAAATCAGACAGCAAACCCGCACGATTCCGACGAAAGTGGCGCCGCTGTACCCATCACAATTCCTCGCCTGCGGGGTGTTCCTGGGTGTAGTCCTCTAAAATCGAATCCGGGGCGATGTAACGTGCTCCCTTGCCGATCTAGAAAGAGCGGCATTGAGTCACCATCAATCATCGTCGTCTTCTATCCGAAGGAGTCGATTCTTTCGATGGATTGAACAGGCCATCCGCCCGTTGTCTCGTGGGCACTCGATGCCATCCTTGATGTCCGCTTCGCCCGGGTCAACCCTGAAAGGGAACAGCCGGCGGACCCGGGAAGACGCGCAAAGGCCACAGATGGGCCCTCGCCACGACCAATTCCAGCCCACGTGGCGGAGGTACATAGTAGTACTATATATATACGGATAGACGGAGGCGGAATCGAACGCCGATCTCTTGCGGATGGTGCGGGAAAAAGGGACAACTCTCGGCGCTCGCACAGACTGAAAAGGCGTCGCAGGCCGTTGATCCCTTAATTCCAACTCGGAGCGCAGTGCTGGTGCGACATCGCGAGTTGCCTCCATCCAACATCGAGGGGATCGTCGCGCAACCCCTGTCGAAGGCGATGGCACCAACAGGCCATCCACGAGCCCAGAATCCTGGACGCGTCAACACCCTCGGCCGCTGCAGATATGGAAACGATATTCCAGGGCGCTTCAAGAAAGATGAGGTTCCATTACAGTATCCGTACGGATAGCTAGTTGTACGAGAATGGCTTGGGCGAGCGAGATATGTCATTGCCAGCCGTCTGGCTACCTACCCATTGGAGACTGGCTTCGTTTCGCTGGGAGATGAGTGTGGATTGGAGCTCGGTGCCATCGTGGACGCCAGGGCGCGATACTCCCCAGTGTTTGGCTGTATTTGGGTCGCGTGACGGCACGATGGGGCTATTGCTCGCGGATCCTTATCGACGAGACGAAAACCACTGTGAGCAAGGTACTTGGTAGGGAGCCCGAACCGCTTACGGATACCCTCATAACCTTGTACTGTACACTAGGTAGCCAGGCCATGTCCGATGTACTGTACGGATAGCGAGTCAGCCAAATAGGACGACGTTCGGAAGGGTCAGTTCATGCCCCTTGAAAGCATGTCTTGGGCTCTGATACGGATAATCATTGCATTGTCGACACACCGAAAGTGGCGGGAGCTTCTTCCCCTCCACGGCAATATCGCACTGTGCCATTGGGCAACAGCTTGGAGATGCTTCTTCAGCACGGCTTCCCACGTTCCGTCACGTCCACTGAGTCGACGTGATCCGGCCGAGGTCGGGCACGGTTCAGTGCCAGACTGTAGCTGTGATCAGTGCGATTGGAGTCTGGAGCGGGCGAAAGGACACACGTGGAACCGCCGTCGCCATCACCACCATACGGTCTTGGTGCAGCAACCCCCAAGAACCATTCACTACGTAGTACCTGGCAGACGAGGCAAAGAGAGGCATGGCCCGAGAATGCCCCTGTCACCTAAACACCTCCACATGAAAGTACACTATAAATATAATGCGCAACACAATGAGGGATCGACACGATTGATAGTGCTTTGTTTCGGGAAGATGATCCGCGCTGTCTTTTACCGGCCGGGCCATGCATGCCAGCTCGCTCGCGGAGGAGGAACTGCAGTCGAGTCTGCAGTCGGTGCCAGCGCTTTAGCGTACGGGCTCCGCAGCGAACGAATCAAAGCTTCTGCTGGCCGCTAACGACCAAGAAGAGCCTCTCTCTCTGTCCCGAACGTGCTGTGTGCACTGCCGATTGTTCCATTTCTCTGTGCACAGCATGAGGAGAGCTAGCGGAAGATCTGACGGCTGACGAAGCGTTGCTGGCGCGGTGTCTGACTAGAGTAGCAGTTCCGTCAAGGCGTCAATGGATGGCCGACGTAAAAGCCGGCAAAAGTTCAGATGTCAGGACTACTTAGACCCTCATGTTGGTCGATATCATGTGTGAGAGGTATAGAGGTGGGGGGAAAGATTCGTTTCGGTCTGGAATGGAATGAATTTTGCTTTTGTGGTGGTGCGGCAAAACCATTGACCAGATGGAAGTTTCCATGCCACTTGGGAGCTTCGCTATCGTCTGGGCAGACGCACGCTCGACCCATTCTGTCATAATGTCATAATGACAGAAGTTCCCCAGTAACTTGGAGGCCCTGGGGTGCAGTAGCCCCCCTAGCCGCGTCGTTGAAACGGGAAAGTTGAGGGGCTCAAAGCAGCGTTGGGCTGCAGTTGAACCCCCCAGTCAGCCAGAGAGCGACCGAATGCATGGGTCGTGACTGCTGAAGCCCCTCTTCACGCGCATCTTGGCCGTGGAGTTGCTCGCAGTAGGTATCCGTCCGTACTGTGCGCCGAAGTGCGCTATACTCAACTGCTGGCTGCCCAGTGCTTTGCTGCAGTTTCCTGAGGTAATTTGTGTCGATTGGCTCTGTCGAGCACTGCCCATCAAGATGTCTTCCTGTCTGTCGTGTTCAGAAAGGAAACAAACAGAACAGGAAAAAGAAAAAGAAAAAGGGTCCGCGTATTGGAAACCTGAACAGAACCGATATAGTCCTTTCATGATGAACCCACCAGTCCGCGTCAATGGGCTTCCGTTCCTGTTTGGGGATGCGGCTGCGGATCGCACCATGGTCGCAGAATGAGTGATATCCTCGGATCGCGTTGGCTGCATGCGGTGTCCGATGATGTGCGTGTGCTACAGCACAACGGGGCGGCCATGCATATATACATGGCTGGCTAGAAGAGAGCTTGGATGGCCGCATCCGGATTCCGGTACTCGCGACTTATGGTGGCCATGTACTTGACGTGACGGCTGATAGTCGCCGTCATGTAACATGGTGCTCGACATATCCGCCGGCAGTAATCTGTACTCTGTACCGTGTCCGTATCTCAGTCCGCATCCATCTTCAGCGCGGGAGGGAACTTTAGACGACGTTGTGTATCCACAAGCGAGAGGACGAAGATGACATTGTGCGTTCCAATGCCTTCGCCCTTGCATGTTGGCTGCTGTCACACGCTGACAACGCGCAGACAATGTGTTTCTATCGGATACCGTGTACGATGGATGGACAGGGAGCGGGTGGTATGAAGTGTTACAATTGTTGTTATCAAGGATCTGGGCGCAAGTCGACGAAGACAATGTGCGTTGGTTGAGTTAGTGTGTGAATGAGGAGCGGGAGAGAGAGAGAGAGAGAGAGAGAGAGAGTATGTGGCTGGCATCAGCGCCACCAGTTGGCACGAGGATCGGTTGAGGTTGAGCATAGATGGTCCACGTGGATGTGAGAACGCCGACATGGGCATCTCAAGCTACTATACCCTATAAGAAGCACCGCCGCAGTGAACAGTCAAATTGATTCGTACCACGAATGGTGTATCTGTAGTAGATGGAGGCGTTACAACATCTCTGGAACCGCGAGCTAGGTGCCATGTATAGGGGCCAACGAGCCGCCAAATGTTGCCGTCGGTTCTTTCAAGATGACATGATACTTTTGGCAGTGGTCCGACAGCGACGCGTGTTGGTGACTTGTGTCCTGAATGGTTCGTGAACGACATGTCTCGCATGTTGCAACGAAATGGACGGTAGTCATCGACGGGAATGTGGCTGGGGGCGGAGCTCAGCACCAGCACACAACCGCCCACTGTCGGTTTTTGACTTTGGGCACGATGCAGGAAAAGAACAAGAGAGGGGGTTTTGAAGACAGAGCCATAGGATATAACCCGCGGGAACTTGAGGCGTGTGTGTGTGCAAAGTACGGGATGCCGTCAATGATGGCTCGCCCTTCGGTTCGGAGCAGAATTCATCGTCAACACTGTGCGAAAAGGTGCGACACGGTGCTGCTTGTAGTGCGAATCGGGCGCTATGGCCAAAGCTCCCCACGCCGGAGATCCACATTCTAAACCCTTTAGTTACATATGGCCATGGCACTCGGGCCGGGTCACCAACCCAGCTAGCTACCTACCGTAGGTGGTAGGTATTCCTACACTGACTGTGTGTATGTACGGGTCTCCCGGTACCGCCTTTTCAAGGACCGGTAATTGAGGTGTGTGCCTTGTCAAGCATTTCTTGGATCCTGGTCTCCGGATGAAGAAGACGATTACGGTTGCTTTTTTCCCTTTTCTCTACGTTTTGTTATACAAGCTACGTACGACGTGTCCCTGGAAGCCAACGACGGACAACGACCACAAGCAGAGCGGACGCGACATGCGGTTCGGCGATTCCTGCAGATCCGCGTTGCCCGCAACACCAACAATCGACCGAGGCAATGCCGCCAACACGTTGAGTCCAAATATCCTGGTTTTATGCTGCACCATGGGCCATGGCCATCGCGTCCGATGCTGTTGGTGGCGCTTCTGGGCATGGCCATCAGCAACCAACCCGACCTGTTGACACGGAGCAAGCTGGCAAGCATCTTGTGGGAAACCCAGGAGGCTAGAACGGACGCTGGACGAGCTAGAGCTGGAGCCAGCAGGTTAGCAACGAGCAAACCAAACCGGCTCATCTCACTCGCTGTTCCATGTAATGAAGGTAATCAGCAGTGTGGAGCTGTTGAACCAGGAAAATGCGATACGTCCTTTCCCACTCTCCACGTTGGCCCGTCGTCCTCCCATGTCGTTTTCCCGTCCAGATGAGATGACGGA
The DNA here is from genome assembly GCA_003386485.1 of Colletotrichum lentis. NCBI lineage: Eukaryota > Fungi > Ascomycota > Sordariomycetes > Glomerellales > Glomerellaceae > Colletotrichum > Colletotrichum lentis. Next base: position 785,217 of record NWBT01000041.1, on the reverse strand, counting down.
TGAAATAGGGGCGGGACCAGAGGTTGTGATTAGAGACGTAAGATTGAATAATGGCCAAGCGGTGAAGCGGTGAAGAGTAATACTCTGTATCTTCAAGCCTGGAATTCATGACGAAACCCGACTCCGTTACCGTGCTGGAGCTCTCATCCGTCACGGCCCCGACTGACCTCGAGTACGGGCGTACAAAACAAAACGTCTTGAGACTTGGCCGTCCGTCAGCTTGCAGAATGTAGTAAGGGAAAGCGAGCTCGATGAATCCATTATAATGGCTAATCGCACTATCGCGCGTACAGGTTAGGAGGCCCATACTTGAAAGTCTTCCATCAGCATCCCCCGATTCGTCCAGGTCGGTACGTACCTGCTTCAAGCAGGAGATGTGTGGCCTTAGCAGTGAGGTGGAACCCCCCATTTCGCTCCTCACTAGCACGAACCACCACGCCTGCAAGGGTATCGTGAGTGAGGTCAATTCGTGATGTATTCTCTAAGTGTAATCCTCTAGCTGCAGGGGTTTAGGGGCACTATATACTTATTAGTGCCCTTAGTAAGGCAGTTATTACTAGTTAGCTGGCATCATCCCCCCCTAGGAATTACTAATGCCTTTATTAGTAAAATTAGAAATGCTAATACTCCTGTTAGTGAAATTTCCTTCTAATTTATGTAATCCCCTATTAATTTACACTCTAATTATATACTTTTGCTCCTATTATCTATATTTTATAATTATGTCTCTTAAAATAGCTTCTTTAGACGTAAGTGTATTAGAATATTTTTTCCTTACTGTATTTATAAGTGTATATATAGTTATTTTAGCAATAGGAGTCTTATATTATTTACTATCTAGGTAGGAACTAGTAAGGTATTCCCTTACACTATTCTATATACATAGTACTTATTAATCTATATAGGTAGAGAGAAAAACCTCCTGTAATTTATATAGGAGGAAAACTACTCTATCTTATTAAACATTAGAAGGTTAGCTTGTTTTTACCTAATATAATATAGAATTATTATAAAGGGAAACATAATATATAGGTGTAGTGCACTGTTATTAGAGCCCTATTATGCATATAGGGCTTAGGGCTTTACTTTTGTAGGGCTTTAGTAGCTAATTAGACTTCTGTAAAAGTAGCTTCCTGCAGTTAGAATTAAACTAACTGTCTGCGCGTAGAGCGTATAGATACTGCTAGACGTATGCCACTACGTCACATAGGTGTATATATAGTTATATAGTATAATTAATCTGCTGTCTGTAGCTACTTAGTTACTAGCTTCTTTAATAATGTTATATAAGATTTACTTACGTCTTTAGTTATTAATAGTTAGGTTATTAACCTTAGAGATGTAATTAGTAAGGTTATCCTATTTATATTACGTTAGTTCTTATTTAGCTTTAAATACTTAATATTTATTAGGTAAATCTATAGTTATAGTAACTATATTAAGGAAAGAGAGAAAGGCTTTATTATTATTTATTAATCTAGTAAATCTATTTATATCCTATATAGTTTATTATCTTAGCTTTTTAAGAGGTTATTAGCTAACTACATTAAGAAGATATATTAGGTTATTTATAATTATTAAGTTATTAGTTTAATTATGTTATATTAGGTTAATAATTTTATAGTAGCCTTAGAGATTACCTTAGCTTATTAGTGTAGCCTTATTATATAGGATAAAGGTAAAGATATAGTTTATAAAGATAGGTAATTTATCTAGGTTATTAGTGTATCTTTCTCTATCTTAGACTTATTAGCACTCTATAAAACTAGATATATCTCCCTTTATTTATATATTAGTAGGTACCTACTAAAGTTAGTGTATAATAGTGTATTTTTTAGCTTTAGAGAGCACTATATTATTTAGGTTATTATTAAAAATAGTAACTACTATATTAAGAGCCTTAAACTACCTATTATTATTATAGGCTACGCTATAATAAGTGTAGCTAGGCTAGTGCCTACTATAACCTACTATTACTTATAACTAGCTAGAGGGGTGTGTATACATAACGCATATAAGATAAATACCTACATAAACTATATATTATTTACACTTTCTACTTTCTCTCCTTAGCTTAGATAAATTATATTAAGTTACTATACGCCTATTATAAGGTAATACTAGCCTATTATATATCTAAGCTCTTAAAACAATAATAAATACCTTACTAATTATACTATATAATAGGTATATAATAAGATAATAAAATAATAATAAGCTGTAAGGGTTCTCTATTAGTAGAGGTAAAAACTAAAGTTATAGCCTTAAAGTAAGTAATAGTAAAGATAATATAAGAAATAAGAGAGCTTAAAGTAAGGAGCGCTAACCTCTAAGGCGTAAGCCCTATAATTAAATTACGTAATAAAGAGTCCCTAGAAGTAGCAGACACTACGCCTATAGTAACTACTGTAGTAGCTACGCCTACACTAGCTAAGAACTACCCCTAAATTATTTAGAAACTAATACTAAACCCCCTAAAGTTCTCTAGCTAGCGCTAGGACTTCCTTATATAGTTACGCTAGATAGATAATAAGTTACATATTAATAAAGCATTCTTTATAATAAAGTAAGAGGCTTAGTACTTTATTAACTCCTACTTAGATATAATACCTTAGAGAATAGTATTAACCTACTATAAAATAGGAGGAGCCTAAGTAAATTATAACCCTAAAGAGTTTCTAAAGTACCTAAAGTGTATATATAGTAACCTAAATGTAAAGACCTATATATCTACCTCCTTAATAAGTATTAAGATAAAAGAGTATAAATCCTTTACTGCTTTTCTCTTAAAGTTTAAATAGGTGTTAGCTAAAGCAGGAGGCTACCTATAGCTAAGTAAAGCGTAAATTACACTCCTCTTAAATACTCTTCCTCTCTGCATCTAAAGCGCGCTAGTAAGTATCTTACTTTCTCCTACTTTCTACACCTATATATAATAAGTAAGTAAAGTAGCTTAGAAGGTTAAGAACCTAGCTAGCAGTATATAACCTACTTACTAGTACCTACTACCTTAAGCGCTAAAGGATACTAATAGAGATATATAAATAATAAGAAGAATAATAGTGTGTATAGCTAGTAAAGCTAAAGAAAAAGAACACTCTAAGGCGTAGAAAGTATATATTAAAACACATTAGTACTATACCTACTAGAAGATTAAATATCTAGCTTATAATTACCCTAATGTTAAGAAGAAGAAAAGCAGGCCTACTTATATAGCTAAAGTAACTACTAAGGTTAAGGAGCTTAAAGAAAGTAATAACACTTACAGTATAGCTAAAAGTAGAGAGGAGTTAGAAAAAGAGTAGCTCTAAAGCAAAATTAGGCTCTAAAGCTAATAAGTAAGAAGTATATAGGATAAGAGGAGTTTTAGTATAGGAGGAGAATAATTAGACTAGCTACACTATTAGATACTTATATTAATAAAGGATTCCCTACCTAAGCCCTTACTAATACTAGTTATAATACTTATGTAATAGTAAACTATAACTTTATGTATACTTAGCGTTTTCTATATATCTCTTAATAGAAAATCCCCCTAAAAGGGTTTACTAATAAATTAGCTAGTATAATAGCAGAGGAAGTAGTTATATTTAACCTTAAACTCTATAGATATTACTAACGTATATATATATACGTTATATACAGCCTTAATATTAATATATTCTTAGGGAAACCTTAGATAGAATATAACTATACTGTTTATAATGCTGTAAAGCGTACTATATACTACAGGTAAGCAGACCTTATGCTACGCCTAGTTAGCTAATAAGAGTCTGTAATAGTGTGTAAAATTAGAGCTACATAAGTAATTAGAGCGCCTGCCTTTATAGCTATCTATTATAAAGCTGTATATAAGAACTACACTGCCTGCTATAACCTATCTATAAGAAAGATAAGTAAGGACTTATAGGCGTTCTTTTAGATTATAGTAGTTAGCCTTACTAATATAGAGAAAGCCTTATAGCTAAAGTTAGATAAAAGGGTAAAACAAGCTGCTAAAGTTATAGCACTACTATAATAGATATATAATAAATATAGTAACTTATTTAACCCTAACACCTTAATAAAAATACCTCTACACTAGCCTAGCTATAACTACTATATAGACTTAGAACTAGAAGTAACCCTACTGTAGGGCCTCCTTTACAGTATATTAAGAGAGGAATTATTAGTTCTAAAGAAGACCCTAAAGGACCTCCTTAATAAAGGCTTTATCTAAGTAAGCAGCTCTATAGTAGGGGCGTTAGTGCTTTTTATATATAAACTAGGCAGTAAGTTACACTTTTACTGTAATTACTAAGCACTAAACGTAATTATAAAGAAGAACTGTTATCCCTTACTACTTATCTCTAAGACTCTCTATTATGTAGGATTAGCTAAGTAGTATACTAAAGTAGATATAGTAGCAGCCTTCTATAAGATATAAATTATAAATAGTAATAAGTATAAGACTGCCTTTTATATATAATATAGGCTTTTTAAGTAGTTAGTCTACCCCTTTAGGCTAATAAACATACCTACAAACTAGCAGCGCTTTATAAACAGCTTACTTTAGGAGTTTCTTAATAACTTTATTACTATATACCTTAATAATATCCTTATTTATTCTAATAGGATAAAAAAGAATTATAAATAAAAGGTCTACTAAGTCCTTAAGAAGCTCTATATAGTAGGGCTTAGCCTAGACGTAGGGAAAAGTAACTTTAGCGTAAAGAAGGTAAAGTATATTAGCTTTATCCTAGAAGCTAGAAAGGGCGTCTTAGCAGACCTAGAAAAGGTGTATGCTATTTATAAGTAGTTAGTGCCTTAGTCTGTTAAGGGCGTAAGAAGCTTCTTAGGTTTTACTAACTATTACTAGATATTTATACCTAACTACACTAAAGTAGTTAAGCTAATAACTTACCTTACTAAGAAAGGCGTATTATTTATATAGTCTATAGAGTACGCTGCAGTATTTAAGAAGCTAAAGAATTACTTTATAACAGCTCTATTACTATAAAACTTTAACCTAAACGCCCTAACGTTTATAGAGACTAACTGCTTTAGGTTTACACTAGGGGGCGCCTTAATGTAAGTAAATAATAAAAGTAAGTGCTAACTTATTACTTTTTACTTATAAAAGCTTATACTAGCGTAGTATAACTACCTTATCTATAATAAGGAGCTATTAGCTATACTAAATTACCTCTAAGCATAGAGAGTAGAGCTATACAGCTTAAAGGAGCCCTTTAAAGTAATAGTTAACTATAAGTCCCTTAAGTACTTTATAAAAAAGCAGAAGTTAACAAAGCGCTAAAGCTATTAGGCTAAGATACTTACTAAATATAACTTCTATATTATATACTAGCTTAGTAAGGATATAAGCGTTCCTAATACGCTCTCCTAGCGTAAGTAGGATATCCCCTTTATATAAGATAATAACTGCTAGTAGGGATATATTATCTAAATAATTCTAGATAAGGCGTAGCTAGTAATAGCCTGCTACATAATAGAGGTACCTTTAGCGCTACATATAGAGGTATTTAAGGATAAAGAATTATAAGCTTTATAGGTTATAACGTAGGATAGTAACGCTATCTTCTAAGTAGTGTATATAGCTGTTTAGTAAGAGGACTGCTTACTCCTACTAGACCTCTAGTTATACATTTAGATTATAGACTACTACCTTAATAACATAAAGTAACTTACCTAGAGGGGGAGAATATAGATACTAGGTAATAACAACCCTAATTCCCCCTCTAATAGCCTACACACTTAGTTAGTATAATAAAGCTATAATTTAACTGTAACTAGGCACCTAGGTAGAAACAGCACCTTAGAGATACTTTTATAGAGGTTTTACTAGCTAGGTTAGTTACAGATAGTGTAGTATTTTATCTGTAACTATAATGTATATAGGAGCAGTAAGATCTAGCGTAACATAAAGAAGGGCCTTTTATAACTGCTAAGCATACCTAAGCGCTTAAAAAGCAACCTCTTAATAAATTTTATTATAGACCTCTTACTATCTAGCCTAGACTATACTACTAACATATAGGTTATTATAGACTGCTTAGGAAAGTTAGTAACACTTAAGCTAATAGTAATAATAGATATAGAGGTATATACTAAAAGATTCTTAAGTTACTATTATTACTTCTACAGCATACTAAAGAGCATTATTAGTAATAGAGGGAGTAACTAGATAAGTAAGTTCTAGCGTAAGTTTTATATACTTACTAGTATTAAGTAAAGACTAAGTATATTATACTACCTATAGAGTAATAGGGCTACTAAGCGCTTTAACTAAGAGATTTAAGTAATATTATATACCTATATAAGTTACCTCTAAGAGGATTAGGCGTATTAGACACTAGTTACATAACTAGTAATTAATAACTACACTGCATTAGCAACTAGGTTAAGCCCCTTCTTTATAGAACATAGTTACTATATAGACCCTATTATAGTTAAAGAGAGCACGCTAAAGACAACAGACATATACAAAAAAGTCGCTAAAAGACTTATATAATAAATAACTAAAGTAACTTTAATAGTATAAGTAGTAATAGCTGCAGCCTAGTAACAAACTAAAGAATTAGCTAATAAGTAGCAAAGTGCAGCTAAAAGCTTTAAAGTAAGTAATAATATATAGTTATTAATATATAACTACTACTCTCTATAACTAAATTATAAGCTTAATTAGCTACACTACTATTACTAAGTTACTAAAGTAATTAGCCCCCTTATAGTTAAACTTAATGTACTTAGTAATATCTATAACTAATTTTATATAGACCTATTATACTACACTAGAAGTAACCTTTTACTAGGCTAGAAAGCCTATAATATGTAACCTCCCCCTTTAATAGAAGACAGTATGGAGGAATAGTATATTACTAAAATAATTAGTATGTAATAGCGTAGCAGAGGAAAGGTAAAAATACGCTAGGCGTTAGTACGCTAGGAGGGCTTTACTAAAGCTATATAGAAACCTATTAAATTAATTAAAGACACTATAGCCCTAGACTCCTTTAAAGAGAAGTATAGACCTATTAACGTCTATAATAGAGGTAATATATATACATAAAGGAAGATAAGAATATATAATAAGTAGATAAGTAATAAATCTTTATTAAAAGGCTGCAGCCTATAAAAAATAACTAAGCCCTATAGAGTAAGTAGTAGGGCTATATAGAATAAGTATGCTTAAAGCGTATAAGAGACTCCCCTACTAGGAGTCTCCTAGCTTAAGGAAGGGGCTGTAACTAAAGTCAGCAGTAATAAAGTTAATAAACTAAGAATATAAAGTTAGCATAAGAGTTACATAAGAGAGAGTATAAGACTAGTACTTACTCTCTTAAGAGAGACTAAGATCTCCTTAACTATAATAATAAAGTGCTTACCTTAGGTAGCTATAAGACTACTTAGGTAGGAAGTAACCTTACTATATATATTATTAGCAGTAGTAGTAGCAGCTTAGGTAGTAGTTATAGCAGTAGTAAAGGCTAGGAAGGGGGGAGTAGGCATAGTAGACATAGGGGGCGTATTATTAGACATACTATAGGTATGCTTTCTATACGTCTTCTTAGCGCTTTTCTATGCCTCCTACTCTAAGTTAGTTATAACCTTTTAGGCCTTAATAGCTAGCTAGAAGGAGGTGTGCTCTATAGAGCTAGAGGTAGTTAGGGTAGTAATATAGGTAGTAAGAGATATTACCTTATAAAGGCCTAAGGAGGCCTTAGGGATCTAAGTTATATTAGTAAGGCGTAAGATTTATATAAGTAGTAAAAGATATATAGGTTAGTAGCTATAGTTAGACTATATGTAGGGAAGATAATAATACCTATAGGTATTAATATTCTCTATATATTATATAGTAGTAGGGTTATATATAAGGCAGTAAGTATATAGGAAGTAAGGGTGTATATAAAGGACAGTTAGTATGTAGGTAGGGGTAGCAGTAGGGGTAGCAGTAAGGGTAGGGGCGTTAGTATAACGTCTCTTTATAATAGGAGAGCTATAGTTAGCCTTATTAGCCTTATTATTATTATTATTATCCTAGCTAGGTTAGTTAAATTATATAATATACTTACTAAAGAGGTAACTTATAGTAGGGGTAGGTAACTAAGGCTTAAGGCCTAGAGGAGTAATAGGGTTAAAAGCTTTATTATCCTTAGGGGATAGAAAGCAGCTAGGGATTACAGGGGGCTGTCTTATAAGTTAGTAACTAATTAGCAGTTTATATACATATATATAGGCCTATATAGGGATTAATTTACTTACAGCTATTATAAATTATCTAATTCCTATAATAGATAACTAGCAATTAGTAAAAGACTAATAAAAACAAAAGGAAAGCGTAGCTGCATGTAGGATAAATACTTACAATATTAACAAAAGGGCTAGTAAGAAAAAAAGAAGAAAAATAATAAGCCTGCTAGCCTATAAGAATATTTAGTAGGCTGTTTCTTAAATTACAGTATGTAACTATTAAGGGCTAGTAAAGCCCTATAGCGTAGGAGGGGAGTATATATTATAGGCTACGCTACAATAAGTGTAGCTAGGCTAGTACCTACTACAACCTACTATTACTTATAACTAGCTAGAGGGGTGTATATATATAACGCGTATAAGATAAATACCTACGTAAACTATATGTTATTTACACTTTCTACTTTCTCTCCTTAGCTTAGATAAATTGTATTAAGTTACTATATGCCTGTTGTAAGGTAATACCAGCCTGTTATAATTATAGAGGTAGGTTCTTAGGTAGTAGAGGTATTTCTAGAATTAGCAGCTAACTTACATAAGGAAATTTACGTTATTAATTTCTAGCTTCTTTTTTAGGTTCTAAGGTAGAGCTAGCTTATCTTACTTTAGCTTCTTAGTCTTAGTAGATTTCTAATTACCTAAGAAAGTATGCTTTTTGCTCTTACTTATCTTATTATTAATAGTCTTATCTTAATTATTACTATTATTATACTTATTATTATTGTAATTATTTCTATTATCCTTATTAGTGTTATTATTATTCTTATTAATTACGTTATTCTTATTTATTATCTTATGCTTATTAATTACCTTAATTTCTCTTATTACCTCTTCTAAATTATCTACTTTATTTTTATTATTATAGTTATTCTTATTAGGTTAGTTAGCAATAATGCTTTTTAGCTACGTAAGTTAATACTATTATAGGTTTATTAGATTTATCTTACTTAAATTATACCTCCTCTAAGTATAGTTATATCTAATTAGCTGTCTTTAGTATAAATAACTATATATAGGCAGCTCTAATTCTTAGTTACTTAGTTATGTTATTACTAGTGTGTTTATTAAGCTCCTCCTCTAAGATATAGTAGATTTTAAATAGTTATTAGTATGCTATTAGTTATTTTATAGAGGTTTATATAGGAGAAAGAAAAGAAAAGCAGAGATATAAAAGGGAGGAAAAGGGATAAGGCTGTAGGTAGTATAGAAGGCTTTATTACTTATTAAACCTATATACTTACCTTACCTATATTACTTACTTTCTTACAGAAGGTATAAACCTATATTTTAAAGTCTAAGATATCTTAGACCTATAGCTAGGTGTTATATAGCCTATTATTAGTTTAGATAAGGTACTTAGTGTCTAGGCCTTATTATCTGTTAGTAATAATTTTATATAGTAGTATTATCTAGCGCTAAAACTTAAGACCTAACCCTTATAGTTATAGAAGGAACTAAAGCTTCCTATATGCTATCCTTATTTATTATAAGCATTAAGGTAGGTTACGTAGCAGAATATTACCTAGCGTTAGGAGGGCTCTAGCGTAGATATCTAGTAGTAGAGCTAGTTTAAGGTAGTTAATTAAAATAATGTTATAGATCTTAGTATAATCTAAAAGTTATAGTTAATAGGCTAGTTATCTAACTCTTTCTATAATTATATATAGGCTAGCGTATTATTATATATATTTTTAACTAAGGGATAATACCTCTAGGATGTTATATCTACAGTAAAGTTATAATAGGATATATTATTTAGGTTTAAAAAACTTAGGCAGCTACTTTTAATTATAATATAATTTTATTTTTATTACTGCTATTACTATTACGTTATATACTTTAAGTTATGTTTTTAGTTTGTTTAGAGCCTTATTTATATTATCTGTAATTAGGTTAATAATGTTATTTAGTGTAAAGCTAAGGGCTATCTTATTTAGTAATTAGCTTATTACTAATACCTTAGTGTTATTAATTTTAAATTGTAGTTATAGTAGCGCCTTTAGCTAGTTATGTAGGTTATCTATAGAGGATATATAGATTTATAGTGCTAATTCTACTATTAGATTTATTTACTTACTTTAGCTATCTGTCTGTAGGTAATAGGCTGTTAAGTATAGTAGGTTACTTCCTACACGCTTCTAGATATACTACTACATCTTTAAAAGAAACTTTAGATTATAGTTACTTAGTATTACCTTTAGCAGACCTTAGTTATATTCCTATAGGTAGTTAATAAGGGCGTCTACTTATACTTTTACTAACCTAGTTGCTTATCTAGGTATTAGCCCAACTTATTTTAATATTTTATTTATAACTAATATTATTATATTTACTACTTATACTATTTAAGGTAGACTAAAGATAAAGTTAATAGTAATTATATAGTATAAGTATAGCAGTAGTAATATTAGTTGTATATTACTATATAGCTTATATATATAGATCTTTATAATGCTGTATTACAGATAGGTTATAATAAATTACTTAATATGTTTTGTTAGTTATAGAATGCAGTATTTAGTAAGTAATGCTGCTATCTTATTGCCTCCTATGTAGTTACTACTATAGGCTGCTTAAAGGATTTTATAGTAATATATATGTAGAATATATAGCCTGTCTAGCATACCCTATATTATTTTCTAGAGGAGGCCTTTATAAAGTATAAAAAGTAGCTTTACTTTATTAACTAGGTTAAGGATGTTATTATCTTATAATACTTTAAGTACCTTTATAAAGGTCTTATTATCCTTATAACCCTTTATTATCTTATTATAGAACTATAAGGTAATTTCTAATAGAATAGTACTAAATGTATCTTATATAGCTAGTAGTGTAATGTTATTATTATTATTAGAGTCTTAGTGTTAGGGTTCTATAATTTGTATTAGTAGTAGTGTTAGTCTATCTAACTTATTAGTAATAAATGCTGTTTATACCTATATCTATATTACCTAATCTTCTAGTGTATTATTAAGTAGTACGTTTAGACTGCTGTTATTAGGTTAGGGATTATCTTATCTAGGCGTTACTAGTAATCTTAAGAGTGCGTTAAGTATAATATATTCTTTACCTAGCTTATATATAATCCTAATATTAAATTAGCTTATATATTTTATTACTCTTATAAGTTTCTTATTATTAGCGCTTTATGCTATTATATTAGTAATATCTAATTATTATTATAGACTAATAATTACTATATAGTCTGTAATAATTATAGTTAGTAATATTAATACTATAATAAAGTGCTTATATTTTTTAAGTGCCTATATAAAACTAAGGGTTTCTATTTCTATTAGCTAGTATCTCTCTTCTGCTCTTAATAACGTTTATAAAAGAAATAATATTAGTTAGATTACTTCCTTTAGTAGTAGCTTTAACAGCTTACCCTTATTATCTATAATTTTATCTAAGGTAATTAGATTAATATAGTATACTATAATGCTAATCCCTATAGCTACTGTATTAAAGTTAATAAATAGTAGTTAGGTTATATTATAATAGTAAAGCCTAATGTTAGTAAGTAGGGCTTTCTTAACTATATTAAAGGCTTTCTGCTTTACGTTAGTTAGGGTTATATTAACTAAGGACGTCTATCTTTTCTAGCCTAGGTCTTTTCCTATAATACGCTTACTATCCTTTATCTATTATTATAGTAGTTCTATTTTATGTTATTCTAATAGCTTTATAATTTTAGTGTAGTTATATATGTTATTCCTAAGGTAGCCTATAAAGCTAATAAATATTTCTAGGTTATAAAGGGTAGTTAGGTATTAGATCTAACGTATAGCGTCTAGCTTCTTATTAGCTGTAAATAGTCTAAGTGTGTTAATATGTTATCTAAGGATAATAGTCCTTAGGAATCTAAAGAATGCCTTTTTTAGGTTAATACTAATATTCTTCTACTATAGTAGGTAAAGTACCTAATAAAGGTTATTCTAATATTCCTTAATTATATTAGATCCTATAATATTATTATTATAGTATAATATAGCTAGTGTTCCTACTAGTAAGGTATCTATTTACTATTATATATAGGCGTTATTATTCTTATAGTCTATAATAGTGTAGTTAAATATATATTATCTATCTAATATAATAATTATAAATATATCTTCTAACTCTAGGTAGAGTTACTATTAGTAGTAAAAGGAGCTAGCGTCTATAATAGAGATATATTTCTTATGCTTAATAACGTTAAAGATATTATCTTATAATTACATTAAGTAGCTGTCTAGTAAGGTGATTTTATTAAGACCTTAGATATTAACTACTATATAACTTTTCCTTTTTCTATAGACTTCTTACTAGACTATAAAAACTAAGAATAAGAATAAGACTAAGTTTATTATCTAATATAGTTATTACTAGTCTATAAGCTTATTAAGCTAGTTATAGATAATCTCTTACTCCTCTATATTAAGGTTATAAACTTTCTTTATCTTTAGGATCTAGTCCTCTTAGCTAGGTTTTATCTACACTTTTATTTATTAGTCCTTTAGGACGTTTATAAAGCCTATATCTTTAAAAATATTAAAGTAGTTATTAAGGACTTACCTAATATAGTAGGCTTTATCTCTACTATTATATATTATTATTCCTTTAGGGTGCTTTATTATAGTCTTAATAGGTTAGATCTTAATTAGCTTAAATTTACTAGCCTTATTATTAAATAAATAGGTTAGGTTATATAATCCTATATAGGCTGCTATACTAACGTTATCCTCCTTAACGTTCTAGTAGAATGTATTATTAGTAATTAAATTTAATATACCTAACCTTACCTTTATAGGGATAAGAATTAGCCTATTAGAGTTATTTATTATAATAATGTAGTATATGTTTTTATCTGCTAGTATTATATATAACATAAAGTAGTTACTTAGTAATAGTTTAAAAAGGAGATCCTTAATTATTAACACACTATAGTAAATAGAGATTAGTAATATAGAATTTAGTTAGAGAATTATAGTTATTACTAATTATACTAGTCCCTTAACTAGTTATTATTATTATAGTTTACATTCTAATAGTATAGATATATAGCAGGAGGTAATAATTACCTTTATAGCTAAGAATTTTAAGTTAAACTTCTTTAGTCTAAAGATATTAGTTCTTATAAGCATTTTTGCTTATAGTCTATTAACTAAGGATACCTCTTATATAAAGTAGGGATATACCTACGTGACGTAGTAGCATGCGTCTAGCAGCGTCTGTGCGCACTTTATGCGTGCAGACGGTTAGTTTAATTCTAACTGCAGGAAGCTACTTTTGCAGAAGTCTAATTAGCTACTAGAGCCCTACAAAAGTAAGGCCTTAGGCCCTACATACATAATAGGGCTCTAACAACAGTACACCTCCTAACGTATTATATTTTCTTTATATAGAAATACCTCTATACTAAGTTAGGTAAAAATAAGCTAACCTTCTAATGTTTAATAATAGAGTAGTTTTCCTCCTATATAAATTATGGGAGGTTTTTCTCTCTATATATAGATTAACTATATTATATATATAGTATAGTGTAAAGGAATACCTTACTTATTCCTACTTAGATAGTAAATAATGTAAGACTTCTCTTATAAATAAAGTAGGGATATAATAGCTTATTATTACTTATATCTATACCCTTAAAGTAAAATAGAAAAACTATATAGTCTAACGTTTAATAGAAGTTAGTACTAATACCTCTAACTGTTAATAGTTATACCTATTAGCGTATTTCTAAGTAGGGAAATATCTCTACTATCTATTTACTATTAGCTAATATACAGCTATAACTTATATTATTATATATATCCTCCTCCTTATTATCTATTAATAAGATTATTAGTTTTAATTATATATAAGTATATCTATAAGCTTTAAATCCTATACTAATATCTAGTTATAAATTAACTACTAATATAATAATAAGTATATTAGCTTTATTAGCAGCTATATTATAAGTAGTTACTACTAGTTTATATTAATTATATACCTCTATTACTAGTGTAATATTATTATTAGTAAGAGGAGTCTTATATTATTTACTATCTAAGTAGGAATAAGTAAGGTATTCCTTTACATTAATACTATATATATAATATAGTTAATCTATATATAGAGAGAAAAACCTCCTGTAATTTATATAAGAGAAAAATAAACCTATTATTAAATATTAGAAGGTTAGCTTATTTTTACCTAACATAATATAGGATTATTATAAAGGGAAAACATAATATATAGGGTAGGTTACACTATTATTAGAGCCTTATTATATATGTAGGGCTTAAGGCTCTACTTTTGCAGGGCTCTAGTAGCTAATTAGACTTCTGTAAAAGTAGCTTCCTGTAGTTAGAATTAAACTAACTGTCTACAGCATAAAGTGCGTATAGACGCTGCTAGACGTATACCACTGCGTCACGCAGGTATATAACATTATTAGATAGTAGTTTTTTAATTAGGCTAGACTATTATAGTAATTTAGTAACTCTAGCACACTAAGTAGTGCGTTAGCTGTTAGTGTTATTAATCCCTTACGTTTAATTTTGTAAATAGCTACGCTATGTTTTTCTCTTAGGTGTTAGAAGAGGGTATTCCCTAATAGGAAATCCTATCTATAGTTTTTATAGTTATAGCTGCTAACTTCTCTAGTAGTAAAGAAGGTAACGTCTGTATTATTAATCTTATTATAATTATAATAGGGTATTAAGGTGTAGTCTAGTAGGGTGTAGTTATCTTTATTATCCTATATGTTACTATTATATTAGTTATCTTCTACTTCTAGTTATAGTGTATTAGCATCCTAGTCTTATAATATAGGTTTATTATTATTTTCTTCTACTATATATATAGTAGCCTATATAGATCTACGTTAGTTATATTTAGCTTAGGGAATCTATAGTTAATTTAGCTAGTTAGCTCCTTATAACTGTAATTAGTTTATTAGCTATAATTATTATTATTAGTAGTTATTATTAGTATTTCTCTATTAGTAGTTATTTAGATATATTAGGCTAGAGCTAGGTGTTAGAAATAGCTGTTACAGTTAGGGTGTCTAATATATCTGCAGTAGTTAGGCTAATAGTAGCTGTTAGTAGTTATTATTATATTATAGCCTGTATACACCTAACGGCTAGTTATATAATCCTTAGTTTTACGTCTAATATATGTTAAATTTAGGACGTCTGTTTAGATAGGGAGGGCTTCTGTAGTTTTATCCTTATAATGCTGTAGGTGCTATATTAGCGTAATTAGCTATAGCTGTAATTTATAAGTTATTACTGTTAACGTAGTTACTATACTAGTCTCTTACTATTCTAATTAGTATGCTTTTATAATTATTAAGTTAGTTAAGGAATTAGGCTAATATAGTTTTGTTATTAGGCTTATTAACTTATAATTAGATATTACTATCTAGGGCCTTAAAGATAATTTGCAGTTAGGTATATAAGTCTTTAATTTCTACATTTTATATATCTCTTATTATAGTCTAGATAAAAGGTCTAATAGTGTAGCCTTTACTTAAATATTATAGTATTAGCTTGTAATTATATAGGGTGTGTAGTGCTTTAGAGGTGTTCTATTTAAAGCGTTTTTATAGGGTTTCTATAATAAGTTAGATATTATAGTTAGCTAAGGTAACTTATTTAAGGGATATAAGCTTAGTTATATATTAAGCTAGAGCTATACTTAATAAGCACTATAACTATATATCTCTAATAGGGGTGTTACCTTAAGTTATTACTAAGTGTCTTAGATAATTATAGAAAATATAGATATCTATATATATAATATGCTTTATGCTACTAGTAATACTATATTTAGATATGTCTCTTACTATTAGATTAAAATATCTAACTTCTTCTAGCTTAAGTAAAGTAATACCTACAGCTGTAGCTAGTGTACCCTATCTGTTACTTTGTTAGCTACCTTATAGTGCTAGGGCTATAGCAGTAGCAATCTGTTATAGTGCCTTAACTAAGAGCATACCTATAGCTTATTAGTTATTTAAGCCTTATTACTAGTTATTATTATTATTATCTTATAGGCTATTATAATTATTATATTCTATTCTAGATTACTTAATAGATTCTCTATTATTAAGTAGTATATCTTATAGTTAGAAGCAGACGTTATTAATTAGGGATAGTAGTTAGTTAATATTTAATAAAGATAATAGGGAGCTAATATCTAAGAATAGAGGATCTAGTTAGAGCTAGTAGGTAGTTACCTTATGTTAAACAGAGGTAGTTAGTAGTAGTATCTCTATAGCTACTACTTAGTTAATTAGTGTTATTAGTTAAACAGGTAGGTACGCCTATATTAATAACATTATTAGCTAAGATCTAGGTAGGTAGTTATCTTATAGCAGTAGGTAACTTACAACCTATTAGATTACTATCTAAACAGCTTATTATAATTTAAGCTAGTTAATTAGAAAAGGCAGTTTAATATTACTAGCTATATAGTTAACATTAATACCTATATCTTATAGAACTTAATAGGTATAGTGCCTAATATCTAATAATATAGTTCCTATCTGTAGGTAGTTAGGGTTATCCTAATAGAATTAAAGCAGTTAGTATACTTAGAGACAGGCTATTATAGATAAATAAGTTATTAACTTATAGGGGTAGTTATTAGCTTATTAAGGTAGTTAGGGTAGGGTTAGAGATAGTAGGCTTATTTTACCTCTAGTTAGTATAAAGTTTTTAACTATAATAGTAATCCCTAGTGGCTAGTAGCTTAATGCCTAGCGCCTAGTAGGTATTAGTAGTAATTAAATTAAAAACCAGTTATGCTACTAGTTTGCAAGGGTATTATAAGTAAGGTCAATTTGTAATGTATTCTCTAAGTGTAATCCTCTAGCTGCAGGGGTTTAGGGGCACTATATACTTGTTAGTGCCCTTAGTGGGGCAGTTGTTGCCAGTTGGCTAGCAACGCCCCTCTCACCCTCTCAATCTCACCCTTTCCCTTTTCCTTTTTTGTCCACACACCACTTTAATCGATCGTCCCCCCCCCTTGCACTTTATCAATGGAAGCTGCCCCTCGGCTGCTTTGCTTGCTGGTGGGCACCTGCAGGCATATGCACCGGGCCTCTTTTTATGGTTCCAGGCCCCCCTGCTGCAGCCGACGCTACTGCATCAGAAGGTCGCGGCGACAAACTCCAACATTGCAAATTCCTTTTTTTTTTTTTTTTTTTTCATTCTTTTTTTCATTCCCTTTTTCATTCCCTTCCTCATCCCGACCGAATCCCACCCTTTATTCGAACACTCGGTATCCGCACCCTGCCAATTACTTGGGGGCTCCCCATTGTTCTGGTTGATCGCGTTATAGCAATGTCATGACGCACTGTATCACGACCCTATTCGAGCGTAGCAATCAATGGTCATCAATTGGTATTCGGGGCCCCCTGCTTTTGCGCAAAAACTAGCTTGCCGCCCTACGACACAATTCACGATTGACGTGCCATCGCCGCAAATAGCGCTTCCGCCATCCATATGCTCTCTCGTTCGCTCATCTGCCCAAGTCCGCCGACATGTGCGCAGTGCCGCATGTCGCATACCTCGACATTAGTGGTGAGGCTCGCACATGCGCCTGGGCATCCTGCGACTTTGGCTGTCAAATCAGGACGACGGCGCTAAACGTCGAGTCTTTGCTGACCAACCGCTGTGGCCCGTCCTGGCGAAGAGGACTGCGACTAAGCTTGGTTCACCAGAGAGGTCAATGCTTCTACGATGTAGGGTATGACGGAGTACGTTCATTGTAGGTTGTAGGTAAGGCGGGGGTCGAGAGCGAAAGGGCGTCTCTTCTTGGCGCGGCAGAAGCCGCACGCATTGGGCCTTGAATGGGGCGAAGAACCTGAGAAGATGTAAGGACAGACAGAGCTTCTAATGGATAGAGCACACACACGCCAAGAGAAAAAGGGCCTGCCCGACTACCTACACAGTCCGTAGTCACGACAGAGAGGAGGTAGAGTGGCGGCGAGATGAGGCTGTAGCATCAGACGTTGGCTGTCTCTGCCTCTGTTGCATTCTCTCAATTCACTCTCTTTATGCATTCTCTCTCAGTGTGCTTGTAGCAGCAGAGAGATGTGTTTAGGGGAATAACCGCTTATGGATAAGGTAGTATCGGAGAAGTATGATACAGCCCCCCCTTTCAGTTCAGAGATCTCAGTAGGTACACAAGTACGACTACCTAGGCAGCTAGGTAGGTAGGTAGTGGAGGTAGGTAGCAACAGGAGACGAGAGCAAAAAAGGAAAAAAGAAAAAGGTAAGGCCAGGGAAAGAGCAGAGAGATGGTCGGTCAGGTCAGGGTCAGGAAAGGAAGGAGGGGCCAGGGAGGCGAATTCTAAGGCAGGAAAGAAAAAGGTACATCCTCGGAGCGTGTGGGTGTACTGCGGTTTCTGTCGTGCAGCAGCTGTCATAGCAGGTACCCCGGGACGCTAACCTAAGTAGTACCTTTGACCCCCTTCGTATGCCGACTTCAGGCGGGTACCTCCCTCAGCCAGACNGGGGGGGGGGCGACTGAGAGAGGTGGGCAAGGCAAGAGGAGGGAGGTGCGGTCCAGCGCGCCAGTTACTGCTGTGCCTGCCGTGCTTGCTGCTGGTCACTGTCAGTGATCCGTCCTCCTTTCACTGGACCGACCCGTTTCCCTCCATCTCCACATTTTGGCCAAAAGCCCCCCCTTAGCAACGAAACACCACCCCATTCTCTCATTCTCCTTCTCGAAAGACCGTCTCTGCTGTCAGTCCCGGATTTCTGCCATCGACCTCGTCGTTTCACCTTTAAACTTCGCAATCCGGCCTGTGCCGTCCCAGATTCCCACCCGTCCGTTTCGCTCGCTGGAAGCCCGTCCCTTTATTTCCGCTACGCTCACGCTCACGCCTACGTCCTGTCGCCATTCACACGCTGAACCCTTGCCGAATCCGTCGACACGCCAAATCGCCCCAGCTGCTTCGCTTGCTGCTGAACCGTTCCCCGGATCACCTCCTACGTCTTCCTCTCCTACGTCTTCCTTCAACAGCTGCCTCGAGCCATCAACAACGTCCGCGAGCAAGACCGTCGCGAATTCCTCCATCTCCCAATCACTCCATCACAAAATGGCGTCCAAGGTTCGTCGTCGCCACCTCCCGTTTCCCTTCAATTTTGTTGCCGTCGTCTATCCGTCGCTCCATCGAGCCGTCGCTAACCTGTTGCCATGTCGCAGTTTTTGAGGGAGTACAAGCTGGTCGTCGTCGGCGGCGGTGGTGTCGGTAAATCCTGCTTGACCATCCAATTGATTCAGAGCCACTTTGTCGACGAATATGACCCGACGATCGAAGGTGCGTTGTCCCGAACCCCTTGCTCCACCGTTCAATGCGACGGCTTCGAATCAATGGCATGCTAATGTCAACCTCGCCCATTTCAGATTCCTATCGCAAGCAGTGCGTCATCGACGAGGAGGTCGCTCTACTCGATGTCCTCGACACGGCCGGCCAGGAGGAGTACTCGGCCATGAGGGAGCAGTACATGAGAACGGGAGAGGGTTTCCTGCTGGTCTACTCCATCACTTCGCGACAGAGCTTCGAGGAGATCACCACATTCCAGCAGCAAATTCTGAGAGTAAAGGACAAGGACTATTTCCCCATGGTCGTCGTCGGCAACAAGTGCGATCTAGAGAGCGAGAGAGAAGTCACACGACAAGGTATGATTCTGATTTCCTGCTGTGCCGCGACGCCGCATGAGGCTGCTCCTTTGAGGCCCGGGTCCGTTGCGGATTCATGGATGGAATGGAAAGTAGCTGACATCTCTCACTCGCACGCGTTACAGAGGGAGAGGCCCTTGCTAAGTCATTCGGCTGCAAGTTCATCGAGACGTCGGCCAAGTCCCGCATCAATGTCGACAAGGCTTTCTATGATATTGTCCGAGAGATCCGTCGGTACAACCGCGAGATGCAGGGCTACTCTACCGGCAGTGGCGGCGCCTCGGGCATCAACGGCCCCCCGAAGCCCATGGACGTCGATAACGGCGAGCAAGAGGCAGGCTGCTGCTCCAAGTGCGTACTAATGTGAGCGGTCCTCTTTGGGGAAAGGGAGAGCGGCAGGAGGAGGGGCGGCAGCGACGCTAGCCGCCGGAGAGCTGTGGAATGAATACCCTGGGCCTCGACCGGGCCTGGTGTGGGATGTTGGCAGGTGCCAAACGCAACCTTTCTCTCCGTCTGGATTCTTGAGCGGTCCAAGCTGACCCCATCATATGTTGATTGGAGAAGAGGTGTCGACGTGGGGGGCCAATGATGAAAAACTTGATTGTGTTGCATCGGATGGGGAGTCGGGTTCTGACTTGCTGCACACTTTTGGGAACTTGTTCTTTTCAGGGCAACTCCATGGACACGAACATGGACACAGTCACAGCCACAGCATACACGACTGGTATGTGTGGCACTAGGGACAAAACGAGGACCGTTCTTGTCACAGGGCTATCTCAGGGACCCTCGGTTGAGTATGCCATGAGAAGAAAGGGCTGGGGACATGTTGGTCTGTCATGCCAGCCCAGAGAGAGAGGCTGCGCGTGCGCGGGTGTGCGCGCGTGTGTGTGTGTGTGTGTGTGTTTGTATGTGTGTTTGTGTGTTGGCTACAGGCCTTAGGAAGGGGTGGCCTTGAGATTCTTTACTTGGGAGGGTTATTTGAGACCAAACATCGGCTTGTCTCTGTCTCTTCTTTATATCAGTACTCCTTTTTTTTTCCCCGCTTTTCCATACTGTAATTTCTTCTTTCTTCTGAGACACCGCAAGGTTCTTCTGAGGTCAGAGTCAGTCGTCAAGTCATACAGATTCCCTTGATGTTAATCCGACCGGGCAATGTGCATGCATGCATGGCATGCCTTTCTTTTCTGCTTTTTTTGCATGTGACTTCAACCGTTGAGCCAGGGTTAAACGAGATCCCTTACTTGTGACGTGAGTAACAGGCCAAGACTGCAAGGACGTTTTGTGCCGAGACAGCCTGATGTGTGAGTTGTCACCTGTAGCTAGCATTGCCTAGCACTATTCTGATAGTGCTTGGATGTGTAGGTTAATACAAGAAGATGAATAGGAGGCATATGAATGTACCCAGCAAAGGTCTCAACTGTTGAATAAACTTGCGTACCAAAAGGTATCAATTGTGCAGCATTTCAATCCAGTTGAAAACTGGCTAGTTATTTCCACTGAACCAGCCTGGGTCTATGATGTTCAATCATGGATATAGCATCGCCACATCATCATGACTATCCTGTCCTCAACAGGCGAGATGATAGAGGCTGTCATCATTTACCTGAATATGTCACCAAGAGACATGTAGGATGCTTATAGATAGAGAGACCTCTGGATCTCTCAACAAGTCCCTCTCCCCGCCAGAAGACAGGCCCCCCTCCCCTCCTGGGTGGCCTGGCCTGGCCTACAGTGTTGCCTCGTGCAGCCAGTCAGTCTCACACTCGGCCTCAACGGCGTCATGTCGCTCAGTCCAGAAACATCCATCCCACAAACCAGTGAACCACTCACACAGATGACCAAGAGAAAAACGCCAGAATCTCTCCTTTCTTTTTTTCTTTTTTCTCCTCCCCTCTTTGCTTTTTTCTTCCCTTTTCGTCTTTTCTTTTTCTTTACTCGCGCGAAACCAGCTGCAATGTGCTGTACGAAGGACCCCCCCCCCCCTCGCCCTCCCTCCTCTCGCTTTGCAGCTGCCATGTCATATAACTACTGCCCGGTTCGGTCGGACCTCTACCGCTACTCCAACACCTCCTCGACGACAACGCCGGGCATCGGGTCCCAGTTTTGCTTCCAGAGCGTCACGGGCTCGACGCCGCCGACCCATTCGTGCACGCCCGGTTGCAGGCCCCGCTCGAGGCTCTCGCAGACGACGCCCTGGCAGTTGAGGCACAGGTAGACGAGCGCGTCGGCGAAGCCGTCCGTCGTGAGCCGACTCGGCCGCTCCTTGCAGAAGAGGCACGCGTCGGGCCCGAAGTTGGTCACGGCCCATTCGGCCACGAACATGGTCTGCACCATCATCGCCGCCGCGAGCCGGTACCGGTGGAACTGGCACAGCCGCCGGTTGAGCAGCTTGGCCGCGCAGAGGCACCCCGTCACCGGGTTCGCCGCACCGGCCCCGGCCCCGGCCCCGCCCCACGACCCACCGAACTCGGCCCCGGCCTCCTCCGTCACGGCGCACACGGAGCACGCGTAGGCCCGCATGTTGAGGAACTCCCCGCGCGTCAGCGGCGAGGCGCCTTCGAAGAGGTTCTTCTTGCCCTTCATGTCGCACGCGTCGCAGACCGCGTACGGCTGCGGGCGGACCATGTGCTGGACGTTCTCGCAGTGCGCGCCGTTGCGCACCGCCGCGCCGCAGTGCGGCTGGCTCTCCTCGCAGCGCGTGTCTCGGTATTCTTCGTCGGCGGCGGCGGATGAGGCGTCAAAGTCGGCGGGCTCGTCGGGGATATCGCAGAGCACGTTGTACCCCGGCCTCTTCCACTTGGACAGGAGCTCCCTCAGGTTCTTCTCGTACGCGGGCGGGTCCCACTGCGTCTGGTACGGCGGACGGCGCTGCGCCTGCGGGTGGTCCTCGAGCTCGAGGAGCACCCGCTGGGGCGCCCGTGTGGGCCTGGCGTTGGCCGGAACGTCCATGATCTCGGGGATCGAGAACTGGCGGAGCTCGACGGGGATGAAGCGCATGTCCCTGACGTAGAGGTGCATCGCCTGCCTGATGTCGCCGGCGACGCGGTTCTGCTCCTGGACCTCTGTGTCGTCCACGTCCATGGAGAGATCCGGGTCCACAACGACCTCGGACCCCTGGGCCATGCGGTAAATGTCGCTGTCGGATGTTGTGTCGTGACTGCTGCTGCCGCCGCCGCCGCCGCCGCCGCCGCTGCCTATGATCCGCCCGATCTCATCCCGGTTTTGAGGCGGTCCCCCGAACGGAGGGAAGCTTTCGTTGCTTGGGAGCTGCTGACGACCGCCGCGCTGGGCGTTGAAGTTGCCCACCCACGTCTCGTAGCCCTGGCCTGTCTGGAGCGCCTCGTGGGCGGCGTTATTGTCGCCGTAGTACGTCTGGTTGGCAGGGTTCTCGGACGAGGTCGACGCCGACGCCGACGCCGGTGCCGGTGCCGGTGCCGGTGCCGTGCTCCCGCCGCTCGAGGCATTGACCGGCGAAAGGGTGTTGAAGAAGGCGTTGTACCTGCCGCCCACGCCGGCGGCGATGTTGGGAGCCTCCCCCGGCCTAGACGGAGTCTGCGCGGCGGCGTAGACGGCCGTGCTAAAGGCAGCGCTGGCCTCGGCGCGCTTCGGCTTGTTGGGCCCGATGAGCTGGTCCTCTGGTACGTGCCACCGGCCGCTGTTGACGCCGTCGGGCCCGTAGCCGAGCGACATGTAGTAGTCGGGCGTGTCGGCGCCGACGGTGCGGCCGCGCTTGCACGTCCCGTTGCTCCAGTGGTCGCACGCCCTTCCCTTGTCGTGGCAGCTGTCGCAGGGCCGCTTGCGGTCGCACCTGTCGCCGTTCTCGAGGCACGGCTGGCACCCGATGAAGGTCTTGGCCCGGTCGCCCGAGACGCGCGAGTAGCCGATCATCTTGCGGTCCATGTGCGGCAGCGTGCGCGTCAGCCCGTCGGGCGGCCGGATCTGGCACGTCAGGCCCCAGATGGAGCACCTTGCGCACGCGAAGCCGGCGTCGTCGTTGTTGTAGCCGCGGCAGTGGATGTCGTTGGCGGCGCAGTTGGTGCACTTGTGGCGGCCGGTCCGGGGCCCGGACTTGTTGAGCGTCGTGACCTTGTCGCCGAAGCCCGGGTAGGTGTAGGGCGCGTCGTACCGCACGCCGGTCCAGGGGTCGACGCAGGCGAGGCCGTTGGCGTCGCAGCGGCCGCACCTGTACTCGCCCAGGCGCACGTCGAGGATCCACGAGCACGGCTTCCAGCGGCGCTCGCCGAGCTGCGAGTAGCACTCGCGGCACATGTGGCGCCACCACGGCCGGCGGTCTGCCGCGATGACGCCGTCCCGGGGCTCCGGGCGGTCCCACATGAGGGCGGCGGGCGGCGGGGCCTGCCGCACGATGCCCAGCGCCCGCTCCTCGTTGTACATCTCGCAGCGCACGCCGTCGATCTTGCAGGGCGTGCAGCCGATCTTGACGCGGTCGTCAATGTCGCACAGCGTCGGCCGGTTGGACCCGCGCTTCTCGCGGCACCGCACGCAGCAGCTGGCCTCGAGGTCGAACTGCGAGTACGTCGGCCGCGAGTTGGCGAAGCGCTTCTGCCAGTACTCGCCCCCGCGCACCGTGCACACGTGGTCCGGGTTCGTGAGGTTGCGGTACTTGGTGCACTGCGAGCACTCCATCTCGTTGGCGTGGTCCGCGTCGCAGGGTCGGTCTTGGTGCCCGCCCGCGCGGCACCGGTCGCAGAGGCCGTCCTGGGGGATCCCGAGCTGCGGCCGGCGGCGGTAGAGGGGCGGGTCCGGGTTGTCGCGCGG
>NWBT01000041.1:680574-758067 GCA_003386485.1 Colletotrichum lentis | reverse complement strand
CCCCCCCCCCCCCCCCCAATATTAGCTCACGCGCTCCATCACGCACTTCTCTGCCGGCGTGTCACGCAACCCGGGGGGCTAGCTCACCGGTGCAGTTGGCGCCGGGGCGGCCGCAGTAGCTGTCGCAGATCTCCAGGTTGTGGAACGGGTCGGCCGCGCGGGTGTCCGTCTCGGGACGATGGGCGGCCGTGGCGCAGAGCCACGGGTACTCCGTGTCGGGGACGAATTGCGGGATGCCCTGGGACAACGCGTCGCGGCCGAGCCAGGAGGGGACCATGGGGGTCTGGAAGGCCGGGAGCTGCCATGCCGTCGCGACGCCATGGAGGAGCAGCGCCCAGACGAGGAGCAGGGAGGACATGGTCGGTATCTTCATGTTCGGGGTGGGGGTTTCCGTCAGGATATCACGCTTGCTTCTCGTGCCTGATTAGCGTATTGAAAGTGAGGGCGGCAGAGGATGGCGAGACCGCTCAACCAAGTGGGTGACGGAGCCCTATTTGAGCATCCTGATGGCGCTTCGTTATATGGCAACCATGGCGTCCTGGGGGATACGTGGCAGCGCGAATCTTTCAAGACGAAATCTTGGCCGCAACGCCCCCTGGCGGAAATCAGGCAGGCGAGGGAATCGCTCGTATGTATGGAGGCGTCAGAGTCATAATGGCGGATGATGGAACTAGCGTTTGCTGTGCCGTACAACGTCGATATGGACAACACACCACTTCACGACGATCAAGACAGGTGGGCTTTTTCCCCCTTTTTCCCCTTTTTTTTCTTTTCAAACCCATGAACCCCCTCCAAGAGGCCATGACTCACACTCACTGTATGTATGAGCAAGTGGATGGAATCAAAGAACCAGACATTACTGCATTTCAAAGGCGATGCCTTCTTGGCATCCAAAGGCCACATGGCCTCATCCAGTGCCCCCCCCGACCGATTAGATCTTCCTCACCAAGACTACTAGGTTTAGCGCCTTTTACGAGTTCCAAGTTGCAAAACACCATTTCGTCCGTCCAAAGCTTGAATCGAGCTTCGGCTCCCAGCCATCTGTCTCATGGCTATCGTGGCCGGGTCCGTAAAGGAGCGTAAAGGGTATTTCATGACCAAGTCAACCCCGCCGTTATGGATGGACTATGGAAAATAAAAAGCAAACCTTCCGGGATGCGCCCTGCGCCGCACGATGCAAATTATCCGTGGTCGTTAAGGAGTGTCGTGAAATCCCGTCGTTGGAAATCAGTTGTCTTGTCGTTCATCTCGTGCTCTCATCTTGGAAACGCCGAAGGTGGGTGGGTTGTTGTCCTTTCGGTGAGAGACAATACTTGTGAATGAGTGTCGTGAATAAGACCTTTATGAACTTTTGCCGCCCAAATACATGTATGTAAAAACCGTCCCGAAATGATTTAAAAAAAAAAAAATGGTGTCCAAGTAAGAAGCGGATAGGAACTAGGTCAACACGAGAGCCAAAACCGGCGCCATGATGACGAAGAGGGATGAGGCTGCGGGTTTCGCCGCTGCGCCCCCCGTCGGGACGGCGACGGGGCCGGTGGTGCCAGTGCCTGGAGAAGATACGGTCGACGAGAGAGCTCGCGTTCCGGAGGCTGATCCACCAGTTCCGCCCGTCGCGGTGGACGCCGAGACAACGCCGCTTGTTGCGGTGCCTGACGATGCCGTCCAAGGGCTTCCCGTCAAAGTTGTCGTCAAATCGCCTGTAGGAACGCTCGCAGGGGAGCTTCCGGCGGGGTCAGAGGCACTTCCAGCCGACGTTCCCAGCACGGTCGACGACGTCGAAATAGTTGCCGTCACGATCGTGGAGCCAGACGTGGCGGCAACCGTCGACGACGCCTCAGATGTCTCTGCTGGGCTGACAGCCGAGGACGCCGAAGACACGACGCTGCCTGTGCCCTGGGAAACCGTTGGCGTCGGTGTTGGAGTCTGCGAGGTTGGTGCTTCGGCGGGCGTTGTGGTTGTGGTGGTGGTGGTGGTGGTGGTGTCCGGGATGGGCACCGCCAAAGTCTCTGTAGAACCGGCGTCTTGGCTGGCCGTGGTCAACAAGGCCGAGCTCACCTGGCTCTGGGGCGGCAGCACCGTCGCAGAAGTCGGGCTCTGGGGCGCCTCGCCATCGCAGAACGAGAGGAACTGCTGGAACTTGGGCTCGAGGTAGACCCGCAGAGTCTCCTTTTCGTCCCCGACGTTCTCTCTGACGCACTGCCTGCACGACTCCAGGTCCGTCTGGAAGGCCGATGTGGGATTGCAGATGTTCGTGGCCTTGCCGGTGGACTGCACCTCGATGTAGCAATTGTTGCAGGTGTCGAAGCAGATGGCCGGAGCGATCGTCTCGTCACGTTTGTTCAGAAGCGAGCGGCGCTCGTGGACCCTGCCCTCCTTGTGGTGCTTGGCATTATGCTTGCCGCCCTCGTACGAAGAAGACACGGACACGGGGGGCGCCGGCGCTACTGTCGCTGTGGATTGTGCCGGGGGCGGGAAGTGCGTCAAGTCAGTGGCGGAGGCCCAGTTGCCAGTCGTCATGGTGGTCTTCTCGTGGCCCTTTTTGCCCTTCACTTTGGTGACGATGACATGGTAGTCAAAAATGTCGTAGGGAAGACCAAATGCGTTGGGGTTGAGGTTGAAGTATCCATCGTTAGGGGGGTAGTAATGCGTCTGGTTTTCTTTCCACGTGGCCAAGGTGTACGACGGCGCAGGAACGCAGTCTCTTGGGTTACAGACGTACTCATCTGCTGGCGAGTCGGCCCACAAGCTGCAGCCGGCCGGTTTGGCGGGGTTGCAGACGTATCCAGGCGGGCAGCCCCAGGTGAGGTTTGACCGGGGGTTGAATTCGACAATGGGGTTGACGCCAGGAGTGTTGGTAGGGGCAGGGCAAGCCGTCCGGTCAGTCTGGGTAACGGTCGAAGGAGGGAGCGTCAGAGTAATCGGCGGGAGGGTCAAGGTTGAGGTGACGACGGAGGTTGGGCCAGGGATCACGCTCGTGATAGTAGTCCCGTCCTCTGTGATGGTCACGGTGGAAGCAGGGGCTGTTTCAGTAACAGTCGTCACCACCGTCGAACCAGGCAGAGTGGTCGTGGAAGGGGGCAACGTAACGACATCTGTTGTCAGCAGCGTCAAAGTCGTCCCTGGCAGTTGGATGGCCGTGACCTGTCCCGCGATTGTCGAGAGGAGTGTCGACCCTGCTAGAGTGATCGTCTCCGGAGGCGGCCGGATTGTCGCAGTTGCGGTAGTGGCAACCAGGATCGTCGTGAGCCGACCAGAAATGGTCGTCGGCACCTGGATTGTCTCCTCAATCGTCGTATTTATCAGCACAGTCGTGATCTGGCCGGGAAGCGTGGTTGGTACGACGATGGTCGTCGCCCGGCCCGAGAGCGTGGTTGGAACCAGAACGGTAGTGAGCTCTCCAGAAAGCGTGGTTGGAACCAGGATCGTCTCCTCGATGGTACTAGTGACCACAACCGTCGTGAGCTCGCCAGCAATTGTTGTCGGCACCCGGACAGTTGTAACCACTCCGGGGATCGTCGTCGGAACCAGAATCGTAGTGGGCTCGCCCTCGATGGTGGTGGGGACCAGAATGGTTGTGAGCTCTCCGGGGATCGTCGTCGGCACCACGACAGTCGAGAGAGCCGTGGCGGTCCTCGTACGCGTGACATAGGATACGACCGGAACTTTGGAAACGATTGTCCGAACGCTCGTGATGTAGGATGTCTCCCGAACCGTTCTCTCATCCGTCACCGTCACTGGGTAGCCTGTCGACAGAGTGATGGTGTCGTAGAAGGTTGTCGACACGAAGATGGTGGTGGGCGACGTGTATTTCTCCGTCAGTGTAGCCGTTCTCGTGGCAGTAGCCGTCCGCGTCTGGACCTCTGTGAACGAAGCAGTCACGGTCGCCGACGAGGTGTAGGTTTTGTAGCTGAAGTACGTCGAGACGGACCAGGCCGTTGTTGTTGTGGTGTGGTCGACTATAATGGTGTACGGGATGCTCGTTGTGTAGGCAAAGGTCGAGGTGATGGTCGTCGGAGACACAAACACCGATGTCACTGTGGCCGTCCTGGTCACTGGCTTGGTAATGGTCGCGAAGTCAGTCATCTTCTTTGTGACGATGGCCGTGTCAGTGAACCGCTGCGTGTCAGTAAACTTTTGCGTCACGGTGTCAGTCAAGTAAAACCTCTTGGTCCGAGTCTCGACAGTCGTGTAGGTCTTGGTCACATATATGGTGGAGCTGGAAACGACGGTAGTGGGCACGACGGTGGTCAAAACGTGCGTCGTCACAAACGTCGAGATGGAGGTGTGGATCTTGGTGGCAGTAACCTCACGAGTTTCCGTGAACCTTTGCGTCTCGGTGTGCTTCTTGGTCTCGGTGTACTTCTGAGTCTCGACCTCCTTCTGGGTCTTGGTGTAGCCTTGAGTCACAGTCAGAGGTACTGTGAAGCTTTCGGTGAGCGTCTTCCAGATCGTCGTTGTGCGAGTCTCGCAGACTTCGGGGTGGGTGCGCTTCTTCCTGCCGTAGCCGCCATTGGTTGTTGGCGCCGCGTATGTCGGAACTGGTTCGACAACGGGCTTGCACCTGGCAGCCTGTCAGTTCCAAGTCACCTTGCCTCCGAAACAACACGAAGTTGACATGAAAAAGTTGAGCGCTAGATTCCCTCCTTGTCTCGTTTCCTCTGTCCCCTAGTGTTTGTCCTCGTATAGATGGGACAGACGGCGTACGTAGAGACAGAGTGGTATTGAAATCAATGTGTTGGGCGTCAAGCGACCATTCACAAC
Organism: Colletotrichum lentis; assembly: GCA_003386485.1. NCBI lineage: Eukaryota > Fungi > Ascomycota > Sordariomycetes > Glomerellales > Glomerellaceae > Colletotrichum > Colletotrichum lentis. The sequence continues at coordinate 753,303 of NWBT01000041.1, read as the reverse complement.
TTACAGAGCAACTGTGGTTGTAACCGGGTATGACTTGATAACAGTTCGGGTCTCGAAATCTGTGGTTGTGTATCCTTCCGTCGTAAAGACTGTTTCCTTGGAAACGACCGTGATGCTGCATCGGATGAGCTTTAGCCCTTGGCTGGGTCAGATGAGACGCTCGACTCACGTGGATACAGCAGGTTTTTTCTCAGTAACCGTCTTGGTCACAACATTTGTCTGAACATCTGTATGGATATCTGTCTGTTTGGCAGTGACAGTGACAGTCTCCGTTTTCTTCTCCACGACCGTTTCGGTCTTCTTTTCGGTGACTGTAACTGTCTGACCCCACGGGCATTTGGAACCCCAATGCTTGCAGTCATGAGTGTTGGTGTCGTAGGTTGGTGACTTCTTCTCTGCGTCGGCGGGCGTGGGCTCCGTTTGAGCTGCAATAGAGGAGGCAGGCTCCGCAGTGGGCTTAGACGCTGGCACCGGCGAAGAGTCCACATCGGGGTGAAGCAAGGGAGCAGGTGAAGTTGCCGGCTCAGGAGCGACCGAGTGTTCAAGCGAGGGCTCAGGAGAGGACCCGTTCTGCCTGGCATAGACTACGCGATCATCCTGCGCCGTGACACTGAGGGCTAAAGACCCCAAGGCCACAAAGGCTGTGAAGCGCATGGCGGCGAGCTGGATCAAGCGAAGGAATATGGAACCAACTGCCCAGTGTCAATGCAGCATACAAAGCTTGCCCGCGTTGCCAACGATGGTACTAACGAGTGTAAGAGGGCGGCGGCTGGTTGAAGCTGAGGAGCACGCACAAGAGAGCGCCGGTCAGAGGGTGGGTGCAGGACAGACTCAAAGAAGACGAGGATGGTACCCTGGGGGGGCTCATATGTATGCACAATGGGTTGCAGCAAGCAGGAAAAGAGGCCGAGAGCCGAGTCGACAAGACAGCCACACTTGAGACCAGTATGAAGAGGAGGAGGAGGAGGAGGAGGAGGAGGAGGAGGAGGAGGGCTACCTTCAACAGTAGGATGAGATTCCCCGCAAGGTTTAGCTAGAGACTGCAGTCCGTACCTCGTAAGCAACCTCGCGCTCTGTCCTTCTTGCGGGACCCCCGTCTGAGGTGGTGTCTGAACAAAAGGTGGATGGGTGGGTGACCTAGAGGCTCGGCATCACAGCAGCACAGCACAAGGTAAGAGGAGGAGGGCGTTGGCCAAACAAATAAACGAGAGATGCAAAGAGGCATGGAAACGAGATGCAAAGAGGAACCCGGCACGATGGGGAGCTAAGCTCTAGGCATACGTTTCCCTCGTATACTGATGTGCCCCATGATGACGGGGCATGCCCTCGGACGGTAGTTGGGGGCAAATAGAGATGTGCGTTTCTGCCAGAGAGAGGTTCAACCGAAGGTCATTGGCAAATGCAAGATCGGAACGAAAGCAACATAAGGCACAAGAGGGGAGAGAGGGCCGCCGACAGAGGGGTGGACACATGGGAGGAGGGGCGTGATGCCCCACCGAGATCCTGGTCGAAGCTGCAGAGATGGCGGCAGGGACGTAGACCGCAGTTCAGTTGGCAGCAGGCCATTGCTTCGAGTGGCGGGCGAGGTTTAAGTTGAGGGCGCGGAGGGAGGTGTGACAACGGGGCAGATTGATTGTTGACACCAAAGAAGTGTGTTTGGCGGAGGAGGAGAAGGGGCGAGAAGGCACAGACAGACTTTGGGCACCTCGATCAGTTGGGTACACGTCCCGGAGGAGTTTGGCCGTGCCGCGCGCAGAGGGCACGTCTTTAAGCATGTTCACCGATAGCCATATGCAAGCCGTTGAGGCATGGCAAAGGTAGTGCCAAGCCAAGCCTGGCCGAGATATGGAGCTTGATTGCCGGGTTCGAGAGTCAAGATGGCGCACAGTCTCCAACGAGCCTGCAGCACAGTCGTCTCCGGCCGGGTCGATGATGCATTACGGCGACGCACTTGGGAGGGGAAGAAGACAGCAGAGAGCCATTCAAAAAAAGAAAGAAAAAAAAAAAAGGCAAGACAAAAGCTGGGGAAACTAGGTGCCGAGTACGGATAGGCGAGACAGAGAGTCGAAACCATGTGGGCTTTGTGCGTGTACACTACGGATACCTCAAGCGGGAATGCTGTCCGGTGTTCGTCCCATCTGCGCGCCCTGGACACAAGAGTGAGGTCGGGCGGCATGGGCCGGCTGTTGTCTTCGTTCCTGGGGGGTGGGGGGGGTGATATCGGCAGGGGCCAAGACCATAGTGTAGAGACTCCTGCACATGCAGGGAGCGTTTTCTTGGGCGGAGGACGTGAGTGGCCAGCCTCTACTCCCCTGGCACAAGAACTGACCATGGTGCTGTATGCGTGCATGGCGGGTCGAAGCCGTGGTGCGATGGTGCCTCGTTGTACGGGCCAGGTCTCGAAGATGACGCCAAGGTGGAGCGCGAGGGTAACGTAATGAGCACTCACTCGTCCGTAACCGATGGATAATCTCGGACGTGGATGCGGACGCGGCCGGGGAGCGGGAGGGTGGTATTGATGCGGGGAGCGGGATGTGAGGCGCCTGCAACGGTTGAGGTCCAGCGTACCTAGGGAAAAGCGACTGATGATCATTGACCAAGAGACGCATGCGGTATTGCTTCCGGACGGGCAGATACGACGGGGGTGCCTTTGACGTTTTGGTCGAGGCCGCGGTCGAGGCCGAGTGTGCGGCAAACGGCCAGAAACAAGAGCCTGAAAGCGCTCTTTGCACGGCTTCATGCCTGTCTGTCAAGAAGCAACCAACAGACTAGGGGCGTTGCGGGTGCTCCCATCATGGCCAACGAAGGGGGGCCATCTTGGTATGTCTTTTGACGCCTTTCCGAGGTGGCAATGCAAAGTCGGCTGCAGCGGGTGCGATTGGAGAAGAAAGCCCGATGGTGGGTTGATCCTAGAAGACGCCTTCAGTCTCTCGCGATTAGTGGGATTCCCCGACCATTTGCCCGATGAGAGGATGAATGTTGCGGCTGAAAGCCTGTCAGCATCACCAGCCGTAGACGTGGGAGAATCATTGGACTTGAGGTCTGGTCATGCATGGCGTAAATCGCTGGCCAGGGAACTTGTAAGCCACGTCTGTGAGACTTGAGAGAGAGAGAGAGAGAGAGACTGAGACTGACTGGATCGACAAGGGACATGTCGTAGCTAGCAAGCAGCAAGCAGGCTGGAGGCAGTCAGTCTTACGATTGGGATGAGAAAACGTGAATGAACCTGGGAGAGGTAGAAGCGTGTGTGCGAGGGTGTAAGCAGCGAAGGAGTAGTGAGATGAGATGACATGATGACAGGACCAGGAACAGGGGAGCAGAGCAGAGCAGAGCAGAGCAGAGCAGAGCAGAGCAGAGGGAGTTGAGTTGAGTTGAGTTGAGTCCAAGTGCGTGACAGACAAAGACAGACGACAGTGGGTGATAATAGAGACTGGCCTAGGACGGAAGGAGATTAGCGCAGGAACAGCCCGGAAACATGTTTCCGCCCTATGGGAGGAGCTACACGTGTACTCGGCTCTGATCCAGTGATCCTGGACCGGGAAAGAGGGGAAGCGAGCGGATGGGGGACACTCTCATTGGCTGCCAGATCAATTACCTCATCAGCGATACCCGAGCTAGGCTTAGCGTAAGATGTGTCATCCAAATCCCCTTGAGAGTGAGTAGGTACCTATGTTACATGTACTACTGTACAGAGTGGGTATTACTGTACTGTACCTAGGTACTCATGGTATGAACCAGTACTCCGTACTCCCTCCACTATCTTCACTCAGTTCCATCTACGTTGGCACCAAGTCGGCATAAAGGATGTCCGGCAGGCAGATCGGCCTTGTCCCAGAGCGACCGTTTCCCGCCATGGCCATTGCTGCAGAGCCCGAGACCAGCAAGAAGAGACATCAGATTAGGACATTGAGGTGTGGCCGGCCCGGCAAAGAAGCTCCTTGCAAGCCACACGCAAGACGACACCCCATAACCTGCATAAGTCTCCATCGTTTCTCCTCCACCGCCACCGCTATCGTCAAGGATGCGTCTTACTCGACCCATCCACAGGGCTGACACCTTCATCGCCCTCGTGTTCCTTCTCCTCATCCTCATCCTCATCCTCATCCTCATGCCTTCAATGGGCTGCCACGGCCATCCGGGCCTGATCTGACAGACCGCACAACAATACCCCCAGTTGCCGATCCCCAGCCCGAGCCTGCAGCTTGCTTCAACTGAGCTGTTCCCATCCAGACCTCCAAGGGTCGACTTGGCAGCGACCATCTATTGACTGACTTGCAGATATTCGGCCATGGTCCCCCTGCATCAACCAATGCCACCACACCGTCCCACATGCATGCTGATGATGCCCGGACAATAGCAGCCAGCAGCCAGCATCGAGGTATCCGTAGCCAGGTAACAGCCATCTGCGTCCGACTTGGCCTTCACAATCTTCTTTCTGCCTGCGCCACCGTCTCTTCACCCTGAACCCCAACTCTACTCGGGCCTGTTGCTGAACTATCCGTCAGAGATGCTATGAGTTGACTTCATTGTAATAACAGCGCATGTGCCAGGTCCCACAGTTGGAAGACCTGTTCACCTGACTCGGCTTCTTGTTTCTTTGGTTTTGGTTGGTAAAGCGACTTTCCCTCCTCGAATCCAGATACACCTGGGTAACGTGGTCAGCCCATTGCCGACCGCTTCCTGTCTCTGTAGGCTAAAAAAGTGCATGCTTGTACGAATACTTATACCATCGAGGCTTTGTGCTGTTGCCATATCCCCCGCGCAACGCAGGGCAGCCTGATCGCAGCACACCTTTTTGCTACTTGCACACTGAGGTCTTGGTGTACATTCTGTTTGGGGTCCAGCATACTTACTTGGACGACTCATATGCGTTGGAACGACCACTCCTGGCCACAAGACATCGCCCTCGAGCTCGAGAATCGGTCAAGCCACCACTGGTCCAACTCCTCGCCCCGTGATTTCGTCGTTTCCAGGCCAAAGACCGAGGGAGGTGGTTTGATCTCTCAACGTTCTACAGGCCCAAGACAAGGCTGGCGCGGTTCACGGTCAGCAACCACCAAACCCGCTTCGGGTGCCCCAAGAAATGCCAACCACCTCCCCTCCCTGCCCACCCACCAATTATCGAAGAACTGTCTTCCACCCCTCCAGAGAACCGGTAGGGGCTTCCCAGCCGTGTCAGTCATCATCTCTCAGAGCCTGCCGAGCCCGGCCTGGATCGGGGGGGCCGACAAAGGCTTGCATACAACCATCCCCTCCTCTGCTTCTTCTACCACCTCCCCGTCCGTATTCTCGGTTGCCTCTTCTTTCTCCAAGTCTTACAGGCCGGAACGGCCTTGCACACCACACAAATGGTAATGAATCGGATGGCACCTCCCCAGTGGCAACAGTCTTATCAGAACCGCTCCCGTCTCGGTCGCTCCCCTCCATTGGGCCACCCGTTTCCACCGTACCCATTCGTCCGTCCGGGCACACGACGAGAGCGACGCTGCGGGGTTTGGTCCATATGCGTGCTGTTCATCTCATCCGTTTCTTTTTCTTTTACCTTCGACTACCCTTCAAAGAACCATCCCAGACGCGCTATTGCCGTTTCTTCGGGTCTTCGGGCACAGGCTCACTTGATCAATCTCGAGACATCCTTGGCAGGGCTGCCCATCGCTTTGCAGGCCACTGACCCCAGCCTCTACCCGCTCTTCTGCTCATTCTCTCCTGCTGCGCTGCCTTCCACCAGACTTCGCCACCGCTTCTGGGATCACTGTGCTGCCCCTCCAAATAAGCACGTCGACCGGCCGCTATGTGTTGAGACAGCTGCCGGCAACGTGGTCTTTTTACCCCCCCCCCCAGCGCCTCACCAAGCCGGTGACTTGACGAGGCTGTCGAAAGATGATTTTTTTTTTGCGTTGCGTCTGGCTTGTAGCCTTTATCGACCTCGTGGCCGGGCAGTATGATGGATGGGACCTCGAGAAAGGCCAAGTCAGCTCGGAGATGTGCTTTTGGTACTCACCCAGAGGTCCGTAGCGCTGTGTCATGACGGAACGCCCGACTGCTAACAAACCTTGAAGCTGCTGTTATTCGCGATACTCTATGGCTTGACGGCGGAAGAATCTACTGGACTCCTACGTACCGAGATGGAACTGAGGGGCCCCCGGAAACCCTGGGTACGTTTCAGCGCGCACCGGTCGTGAACCATCTTTGACATTCTTTACAGATAACCCTTTGGGTTTGATGTACTCGTTGAACTTCAGCAAGCCCTTTGACAAAACCACAAACATCACCTCGCTGATCGCCACCAAGTCCAAGGCTTTGGGAGGCACCGGCAACGCCAACAGCCTAGCACCAAACACCATCGACGGCGCGCTGCTCCACAACGACGCCGAGTTCTTCCTGTACGGGGGCGTCCTCTCCAAGCGGACGGACGCCTTCGATCCTCCGCCCGGCGATAGGGTAATGGCGCTCCGTCTCCATGCGTACGGCCCTGAAAAGCCTAGTTTTCAGAATGGCAGCGGCGACAGCCATGCTCTCGGGGACGACGTGACGCGGTATGTTGCCCACGGAGGAGCCGCCAGTGCGCCCTCCGAGAACAAGGCCTGGTACGTGGGCGGCATGCGCTCGCCTCTCTGGGGCGAGATGTACATGAGCAACCCGAATCGCTCGCTGAACGCCGTCAACACCTCAAACACCCTGATCACTCTCGACATGACCGAACAGCTATTCGAAAAGTTCTCGAACCAGTCGCTGCCAAGCACCACCATCCGGGCAAGAGCAAACCCCGAGGTCGTTTGGGTTCCTGTCGGGGCAAAAGGCATTCTCGTCGTTGTTGGGGGCGTGACCTACCCCGAGTATGTCAACTTGAATCACAAGTCCGAAGATGCTGTCAAGAGCGTAAGTCCTGCGCCCATCGCTCGTTAGTATCGGTGGTATCTGACGGTTCGCACAGCAACAAGAGAGCCCTGCGTTCATGGAGACCATAGACATCTACGACGTGGCCGGCAACAAGTGGTACCAGCAGAAAACCGAGGGGGTCAAACCCCCGGCCCTTGCCCGAGGCTGTGCTGTCCTGGCGCCGGCACAGGACCACTCGAGCTTTAGCATCTACTACTATGGCGGATACGACGGCATCAGCGCCCAAGAAGACTTTAGCGATGATGTCTGGCTTCTGTCCATCCCTTCCTTCCAGTGGACCAAGGTCTATGAGGGCAGAGCTCTCCACGCGCGCGCCGGTCATCGGTGCGTCATGCCTTACCCCGATCAGATGATGGTTGTAGGCGGCTACACGGCCATGCGCGGAAGAGGAAACCCGCCCTGCCTCGAGGGAGGCATCGTTCAAGTGTTCAATCTCTCGAGTGCAGAATGGCTTGATGGGTACAGTCCGAGCAAATGGTCCAACTACACCATACCATCCGCCGTCGTCAGCAAGATTGGAGGCGACGCAAGGGGATCGGCGACAAAGACGCAACCCGAGGGATCCGGATGGGCGGATCCGGGCCTGGCGGCCATCTTCGCGACGCCGTATGAGACTTCAAAGATCCGAACGTGGTATCCCTACATCGAGTCCAAGGAAACTACCCGACCCACCATCCCGGACGGCGGAAACGGAGGTGGCGGCGGCGGCGGCGGCGGCGGTGGGACCCCGAAGTGGGTCGCCCCCGTCCTCGGCGTCGTCCTCGGTCTCGTCTTCGTCACCGCCGTCCTCGTCGGCTTCTGCCTCTGGCGTCGCCGCAGGGTCCTCCGCCGCGGAAACGGGACCGCAACCCAGACGGACGACAACGGCTCCCGCATCATCTCCTGGATCAGGGGCCAGCCGAGCGAGCCGGCCAAGGCGCCCACCGTCACGACCGAGGAGACGCTTTCTAACCGGGACATGGCCGAGGTCCGCACGCCGCCTCCGGCGCCCGCGGCGTCGCCCGCGCCGCGGCATTCGGTCCACGAAGTGGCCGATACCCAAATCATCGCCGAGCTTCCAGGTACGTTCTGGAAAGAAACAAATTGTTCCCCAAGCAGGGGGAAAAAATGACGCTGACCGAAACAACAACCGCAAAGACACGTCGCCGCGCCCGGAGCTCCACGGGGTCGGCCTGACGCCCGTCGAAATCATCAACAAGCACACCCACTTCGGCACCGGGCTAGGCCCCAACGTCCCCAACCAATCGTCCTACTACGCCTCCGTCTCCAGCAACGAGAACGCGTCCACGCTCTCCCGTTCCTCCGGCGTCCTCGGCTACCAAACCCGTGCCCAGTCGCCCGACCCGGGGCCCCCGTCGCCGCCGATCGGCACGGCCGTCGTGCCTGCGTCCGCGGGGGGTCGCGTCGGCTCCGACGTCTCCGGTCTCAGCGAGCGCGACGCGAAGCATCTGAGGAGCCTCAGCGAGGCGACGGTGAGCTCGGCGTCGTCGGGAGGCGGCGGCGAACAAGGTGGTGTCGGCGGTGGGCCGACGGCGCGGGAGCAGCAACAGCCGCGCGGCGTCCCGGCCACGGTGCCCGAGACGCCGACGCCCGGACACCCGAGCCCGTTGAGCCCGCCGACGGGGGCGTCGGATGGGGAGGACTACATCAGCGCGAGGATGCTGCCTGTGAGCCCGGCGGGTACGGCGACGATGAGAAGGAGCATGTTCCATGAGAGCGAGGATGATCTTGGGTCGCGGAGGTGATTTTCTGATATAGGGTCTTCATGACATATTAACTGTACATTGGCGCTTGAACGGTGCAGAGTCTGCTTATATCGTCATCCATGTGACCTCCATCACCCAACGCGCCAGATTTTGAGAACGCGTTCTTGGTCGATCCAGCATGCTTCTTTTTTACCACCTTGTCTAACAACGCCCGCAGGAAAAGGAAAGAAGATGAGATCGTGATCCGAATTTCCGACCGCAATGACGATAAGCCAGGTCGTTTCGTAGCTCGGCGGCATTCAGGCAAGGGGGGTGGGGGTGGTCCTTTCGAGGGAAAACAATAGACACGATTTCCTAGATCTGGACTTCCGTGGTCTTCTGGCCAGTAAGCGGGACCCAGATGTGGTCAGCCGTAACGAGCTTCGGCTTCGGCCTCTGCTGCTTTTAAACAGAGGGGGGACGTCTACTTGGTTCAAGTGTAGTTAGTTCATGGCAAGATACGAACTTCATCATGACCTCGTCAACGGCGTGAGCAACATCTCAATTGATGCATTCATTCGCGTTCTTCTTGTGACTCTTCAGTCGTCATTGGTTGTTTTCTCATCTTTGCAAGCACGCATTCTGCCTTGCCGTGTATGCTCGCAACCAGAATCAGCTGCGGTACAATTGAACGCTTCAAACCGGGTACAATTCAGAGTCACGCCTGAGTAGTGCTCACCAAAGTTTACCCCACCAAAGTCATCATGTAAGGTTCTCGGGCAACTTTGCTCGTCATGAGCACTCGGGGAGAAAGTCATCGGTGTTGGGCAACGCATGCTGTCATCATTTCTCGTCTCTTCGCTTGGCCGCGTCGTAGAAATACACTACAAAACCCATGCCATCGTGTCATGCCTCGCCGACCTTACGCTGCTTCTCTCGCGGGGAATGGGTGGAGGAACTGATACTGGCCTTGGACGAGGAATGTCTCAGCGACCTCTCCGCCACCGACTCGGCGCCGGAACCAGCGTCGGCGCGACTGGCGTTGCGCTCCCTGGCCAAGGGCGAGGGGATCTCGGGTGTGACGGATCTCGACTTGATGTTCGGCCGCTTCGACTTGGACACGGAAGCCATCTTCTTCCTTCTCTTGTCCGACGCATTGGACCCGGTGCTCGCCTTCCTACTGACGGTGCCGTCGCCGTCGTCGCTCGTGGCGGCGACGGAGGGCGCCAGGCTACGATTGGAGCTCGTTGAGCTGCGGCGGTGGACGCTGGTAGTGCTACTCCGGCGTCGATGCTCGCGCTCGATGGCGGCGGCGCGGGGGTGGATCGTCGTCTTCTCCGGGACGTGCTGGTGGCGGACGGGGGCGGGGCCGGAGCGGTCGATGCGATGCCAAGGCAGCCACCAGAAGATGCCCCAGCGCTGTTTGGCGACTTGGCGGTCACGGGCGGCGAGCTTCTTCTGGATGATGGCGCGGCGCTCGTTCTCCTTCTCCCAGTATTCGGTGCGGTAGATCTCCCAGTTTTCTCGGAAGGTCGGGGTGAAGGGCTTGGCCAGCAGGAGCAGCTTGACGTAGTCGCCGCCGGGGGCAAGGTCCTCCTCGTGGCCGCCCTTCTCTTCGTCTTCGACCAGGACGGGTAGGGTTGGGTGGTTCTCGGCAGTGAGGTTCAGCTCCTTCTCGACGTCGCGCAGGGTGCAAGGTTCGACGTAGCGGTAGGAGGAGCTGGCGGTATGGGAGAAGAGGCCGTATGTCAGGAAGAAGCCAATGGTGGAGAGAAACTCGGCCCACCAGGGTCGTCGGATAATGACCAGCTTGGCGTTGAAGCCTCGGAGCCCTCTGTTGGAGATGGCGAACCAACGTCGCGGCCAGCGTATGCCCCGTTCCCAGATGCCCGTAGCCCAGACCAGTATGGCGGTCATGACACCGCCCATGAAGCAGATCTTCTCGAATGTCTCGACGCCCCAGTACACGGAGCCGCCGATGCCGCGGCCGTCCTCGCGCGGGGCGAAGAAGAGGGCGTAGCCAAAGCCGCTTATCCAAGCGGTCAGCAGGGTGAAGAAGAAGGTGTGGTGGCGGCGGCGGGCGCGCAGCTCGAGGTACTGGGCGCGCAGGGAAGCCTCAAGGATGAGGAGGTTCAGGTAGATCATGGACGGGGAGCTCGGGGTGTGGCTCAAGGGGTCGCCTTGCTTGCCCGAGTCGGGGACGACGCCGGTGGTGCCGACGGCGGCCTTCAACTCCTTGCCGGGAGGCGGGGCGCCCTTGACGAGCGAGTCGAGCTCGTCGGCCATGGTGGTGGTCGTAGGTAGGGGGAATGATGCTTGGGCGTGCCGTGGGAGGAAGATTTCGACGGCGATGCGGCGGTCAGGTTCGCTTCGGGGACGGGATTGAGGGAGGGAGGGAGGGGAGGCCTTGACGGCAGCCGTGGTCAGCAACGCCTTGCCGACATGCGCGGTGATCGGAGCGGAGGGTGCAGGTGCAGGTGCAGAAGACGGGTGAGCAAACACCGAGAATGCTGCGTTTGCTGCACTGCCCTGTTGTGCGTGTGTGTATGTGTATGTGTGTGTAGGAGGAGTAGACGAAGCTCCGACGACGTCGGCCGGCAAGACAAGGGCGGAATTGGGGGAGTTTGGTAGTCAGATGTCAATCAGGCCGGCGCAGGTGGTGGTAGTGGTAGTGGTGGCTTGGGGTGAGGACCGTGAGGTGGAAATTCCTCCGCCTGGTGGCAGGTGTGGACAGCAGAACGTCATAGCGAGGTGGGATGGCCCGGGCGCCGTGGCCGATAAGCGATAACGATAGCGATAAGGCTTGTTGGGGAGTGGAGAGAGAGGGAGGAGAGAGGAGAGAGAGAGCGCGAGAGAGACCGCACTTTTTTTGACATGTGCCATTTTGGTTAAAGATTAGAGGGTGCAGATTTCAGTACTTTTATGTGGCGTCGCTAGGTGAGAGATACACGCACATTGTCGAGGCCGACCAAGTGCACTCACTCATTTCCCCCAGCTCACGTGTATCCGTACGTGATCAAGTCGTCCAAGAGTTCTTCCGCAGAGCTGAAGAGATAAATAAGACGTTATGAGACATTAATTACACCTTCATCTCTTCTCGTGACAAAGCCAATTGGGGTTCTTCTGCAGGAAGGTCTCTTGCACGTTATTGTGCATTCTTTCTCCAAACAAAACACCATCTGTACTCCGTATCCGTACTCGCCATCCGATTGTTGCCTGCATTTGAGCCCAGTAGTGCCCCTGGACCGCTGCTTACTGCATCCGGGTTAGACCAAAGGCCTGCGATCAGGAACATGCGGCATCGGTAAGCATCATCACCGGTGGCTCAGACGGGGCGGCTGGGCTAGAAATTCCCAAAATGAATGATCCAGCGGATCGGCCGCCTATTTCTGCTGTTGAATTAGAGGGTCCCACAGAGGGCACTTTGTGCGCGCCGAAAGGGTGCGTAGAGATAGGAGTTATTAGCCTAAGTTAGCCTAGTTACTTAGTAAATATTAGAGGGACTGCTGCAGGCCTTACCCTAGGCAGTAGGCTTTATAGAGGCATTAGGCACCTAGAAAAGAGGTTGCTAAGGGCCTAGTTAGGTAGTAAGGTTAGGCATAAGAGTAACAGAATAGTAATAGTTATATATATAGTTAGTTAGATATATATATAATATATAATATAAATAATATTATAATAATAACTAATAATATAAAGATTATATTAAAATCCTTTTCTAACTAAACTATCTAGTTTAAGTTGTTAAATTAGAGGGTCCTATAGAGGGCACTTTATGCGCGCTAGAAAGGGTGTATAGAGATAGGAGGTATTAGCTTAATTTAGCCTAGTTGCTTAGTAAATATTAAAGGGACTGCTGTAGGCTTTACTTTAGGCAGTAGGCTTTATAGAGGCCTTAGGCACCTAGAAAAGGGGTTACTAAGGGCTAAGTTAGGTAGTAAGGCTAGGCATAAGGGTAACATAATAGTTATAGTTATATATATAGTTAGATATATATATAACGTATAATATACATAATATTAACTTATTACTATTACCTCTATTAATTTAATAATTAAGAGTCTTATATACCTACGTAACGTAGTAGTATACGTCTAGCAGCGTCTATACGCTCTACGTGTAGACAGTTAGTTTAATTCTAACTATAGGAAGCTACTTTTATAGAAGTCTAATTAGCCACTAGAGCCCTATAAAAGTAGAGCCTTAGGCCCTATATGTATAATAGGGCTTTAATAATAGTGCACTACACCTACGTATTATGTTTTCCCTTTATAATAATCCTATATTATATTAGGTAAAAATAAGCTAACCTTCTAATATTTAATAAGATAGAGTAGTTTTCCTCTTATATAAATTATAGGAGGTTTTTCTCTCTATCTATATAGATTAATAAGTACTATATATATAAAATAGTGTAAGGGAATACCTTACTAGTTCCTACTTAGATAGTGAATAATATAAGACTCCTATTACTATAAAAAAAAGAGTTTTATATACTTAGAAATTAATAGTAATAAGCTTAGTAATGTAATTCCTATAAGCTAAAAGTATATAATAATAACTAATAATATAAAGATTACTTTGAAATTCTCTTCTAACTAGACTATCTAGTTTAAGTAGCTCTAGGTAAAAGCTAGAGCTTATAACCTATAGGAAGTAATTAACCTATTAGTAAGTAATTCTTATAAGCTTAGTAAGACTATTATAGCACTTATAGAGCGCCTAATACACCCTTAGCCTTATAACTATCTAAGATACTAAGCTCTATATATAGAATTAAGCTCCTTAAGCGCTTAAGGGGTAGAAGTAACCTTAATCCTAACAGCTAGTTAGGAATTACTTCTTAACGCTATAGTAGTAGCTAACTTATAGGCTAAAAGGGTCTATAAGCTCTTACTAAGTAACCTACTATTATATAAGGAGTAGTAAAGTAAATATACTAACGTATTAAAGGAGTATAAAACATATATATAAAAATACACCCTACTATAGGACTAGTTTAGAGATACTATAAGTATTAAGCTTTTAGAACATTATTACAAACTAAATAAGCACCTTAACTAATAGGTAAAGAAGCTTAAGAATTATATTACTAAGCGCCTAAAGGAAAGGTATAATAAGGTATAGATAAAATACAAAAGAATTCTCTATAAAGGCGCTTAGAATTACCTTACTAACGTAAAGGAGCTTCAGAAATAGCTTCTTATATAGGAAAGCGCTCTTTATAATATAAAGGCTAATAAAGTCCTTAATATATAGCACTTAAAGTACTAGTTTTAAGATATTATAAAAGCCTTTTTAACTAGTTACCTTACCTAATAGGTATTTACCTACCTATAGTAAAGTAAGAAGGATATTAAGAAAGGGAATCTTATAATCTCTATAATAATAAGTAATATATAAGAGGTAATAAAGCTTCTTAGTAATACGCCTATTAGGTAAAAGGCTATATATAGCGCCTTTAGCCTAACTAATATAGGTTATAAGAACCCTAAAGGTAACTATAGAAATTAAAATAATAGAAACTATAGTAGTAGGAATTATAGCTATAGAGGCTGCTAGTAGATATAATCTTATAAGCTAAGCATACTTTATAAGTAATCTTTATTATTATTAAGGCCTCTAGCGCTATTATAAGAGTAAAGTATACTATCTAAGTAAGAGAGGTTAAGTATAAGCGTAGTAGAGATACTACTTTTAAAATATATAAGCTACTAGCTTTACCTTACCTTAAGGCACTATATTAACTACTGCTAGTATACCTTTCCTTATATACGCCCTAAAGGGTAGTAGTAAAGTAAAGTAGTTAAGGCTATAATTAAAGAGTGTATATAATATAACTTAAAGCTTACTAAACGCCTATAAGAGGTAAGAGTAGTAACTATTAAGAATAACTAACTATATAGTAGATATAGAGGAAAGATTATACTAGCCTCCTTTTACACTATAAAAAGCCTTTATTACCTAGCTTACTTAGTAATATTAGATTTAGGCTTAATAGTATATATTTTTAATAAGCCTTTATAGTTTAAGATAATAAGGGCTGCATTAGTAGGTAATTTCCTATAGGCTAGCTTATAGTAACTACCTATTAAAGTATATAGCACTATGTAAATTAGGCTTAGGAGGCGTATAGGCACTATTATAAGGCCTACCCTATATAACGTTACCCTTTACCTTAGCCTTATAGCTAACCTAGTGTCTTTTAAGAAGCTAAAGTAATAAGGTATTTAGTAGGATATAAGCTTTAGAAATAACTGCTTACAAAAGGCAGATAGGTCCTTTATAGCCTACCTTAATAATATTTATAACTAATAGGTTTTTAACTATAGGCCCTTTAAGGTAGAGGCTGCTTTAGCTACTACTATGCTTTTACCTCCTATAGGCTTAGATAAAGCGCCCTAATTACACTAATAAAATAAATACACTATAAAGATATATAGAAAGCTAATTCTTAGTAACCTATTTACTTAGCACTATAGGCTAGGTTACTTAGGCCTTAAAGTAATTAAGAGGATTATTAACGTAGCTTATAGAGTATATCTTAAGAGCTCTAATAATTATAAGATTTACACTATTAACTATAATACCTATGTAAAAGGTAAAGCTTACTGCTTAGCTAGGTATAGCCTATATAAATCTATAATCTATATAGAGCCTAGTAACTACTTAGTAATTAACTTCTATAACCTAGAGGTTAGTTATATAGGGTATATATCTTATATAAGAATTTCTAACTATAGTAGTAATTATATATAGGATTTCTACCTATACTAAAGAACTACTAAAATACTACTTACTATACTTATAGACTTTCTTACTCTATTAGAAGTGTAATATAACTATTAAGTAAAGGTTATTAAGACTAATAATAAGCTTCTACACTACTTAGATATTATAGACGTAATAGAGGTATGTAGTATACGCCTTAAGGTAAGCGCCTTAAATACCTAAGTGTAAAATAAGGCTGTAGAGCATATTACTATAGTTATTAAGTAAAAAGCATATAGTATAGTAATTAATATATACCTACTAAACGTCCTTTAGCTAGAGGTCTATATAGTAGCTATCTACCTTTATAACTACATACTATAAGTATCTTACAGTTAGAAAACCCTATACTAACTGTAGTATAAGCACTTCTAGAGTAAAGCTAATATAGTATATACTTAGCTAGACCTTTCTTACCTATATATATATAGTTATAAAGTATATATACTTACTACTAACGCCTAACTTTACTATAATTAATACTAATAACTAGCCTTAAGGGCTTAGATTAGCTATCTTATAGGCTACAGCTTAAGTAACTTATACTAGATATAAAGCCCTACCTATAGTAAAGTATTTACTATATAGGATGTTATTTTTAATAAGAAGATTTCTTTTAATAGTAATATTANTTACCTTTAATAGTAATATTATAAAGCTTACTAATAATATATATAAGAGTAATCTATAGGAAATAGCTACTATAATTAAGTATCTTATATACTAAGAGGCGTAGGAAAGAAGCTTTATATATATAGCAGATAAAGAAGCTAATAAGATCTAAGAATATACTAACTATACTAAGGGGGCAGAAAGCCCTAACAGCCTAACCCTTTATAGCTATAAAACTAAAGACCTTTTAAATTACAGCTATAAAAGGCTAGCCCCTCTATTACTCTATACTAAAGTAAGGTTTATATTAATAATACTACTAATAATACTACCCCTAAGGGCTTTATTTATAACTACCTTTAGAGACATACTTAACATAAGGGGGTAGAAAGAAGGATCTTAATCTTAAGAATAATAATTATAAGCGCTTAAAGGAGCTACTAATAATATAACTCTTAAGCGTAAGCTACTAAGATAATCTTTTAAGGCTGTATTTCTAGTAGGTTACTCCTACTAGAAGTAACGCTTATATATTTAAGCTAAGTAGAAATAACTAAATAGCACTTATTTACTATAGGAGAGGGCTAATTACCTTATTTTGCTAGTAAGTGTAGGTCTACTAGGTGCGTCTATAATAGAGCTAAAAGTGTAACTAGGTATGCCTTTAAGTATACCTAGCGTGTAGCCTAATGTAGGCTAAAAGCAGAAGGCAGCTAATAGGCTTACTATAAGGAGCAGTAAAGCAGCCTTTTTAATAGGCACCTACTAGAAACACCTACCTCCCCTTTCTATATTATATAGTTAGCTAGTAAACTACCCTTTTAAAGACGCTTTTAAGGAGGCTAAAAGGAGCTATCTTTATAGCTATAAGATATTAAGATTATAGAGGGAAGTTCTTAAAGGCTTTACTTATAGTAATTAGATTCTTAACTGCATATAGGTCTATATATATAAGCTTAATAAGTATAGCTACCTTATAAAGGTAAAGGTAAGGCTTATTATATATAGTAACTAATAGGTAACAGACTTATATAATACGTATATAGCTATATTAGTAGGTATGTCTTTCTAAATATTAATAGCCTTAGCTGCCTAGTTTAACTTAAAGTTACTCTAATATAATGCTATTAACATATTTATCTATATAGATATTAATAAGGAGGTATATATAGAGTTACTACTAGGTTACTATAAGAAAGGCGTTATTATATACCTTTAGAAAGCCCTCTACAGCTTATACTAATTACCTCTCCTCTAGTAATAGCACTTTAAAGTAGAACTTATTATATAAGGCTTTTAATATATTATAGGTAAAGATTACTACTAGTAGAAAGGCTAGATTATATTCTTTTTTTATATTAATAACTATATATTAGTATTTCTAAAGGCCTATAAGCGTATAGTAATTAAGGAGCTAAGCGCCCTCTAAGCAAAGTATTACCTTAAAGGAGGCTAGAAGCTTTAGTAGTTCCTAGGCCTTAAAGTCCTATATAACTAAGTAAGCAGGAGACTCTAGCTCTTATAAGTAGTATATATAGAGAAGGCTATAAAACTACTTCCTATACATACTAACGTTATAGATAATATATATAAATTTACCTCTATAATAAGATACTAAAAAAGAGGATTTTATAATCTCTATAATAATAAGTAATATATAAAAGGTAATAAAGCTTCTTAGTAACATACCTATTAGGTAAAAGGCTATATATAACGCCTTTAGCCTAACTAATATAGGTTATAAGAACCCTAAAGGTAACTATAGGAATTAAAATAATAGAAACTATAGTAGTAAGAATTACCTATGTAACGTAGTAGCATACGTCTAGTAGCGTCTATACGCTCTACATGCAGACAGTTAGTTTAATTCTAACTATAGGAAGCTACTTTTACAGAAGTCTAATTAGCTACTAAAGCCCTACAAAAGTAAAGCCTTAGGCCCTACATATATAATAGGGCTCTAATAATAGTATACTACACCTACGTATTATGTTTTTCCTTTATAATAATCCTATATTATATTAGGTAAAAACAAGCTAACCTTTTAATATTTAATAAGATAGAGTAGTTTTCTCCCTATATAAATTATAGGAGGTTTTTCTTTCTACCTATATAGATTAATAAGTACTATATATATAGAATAGTGTAAGGGAATACCTTACTAGTTCCTACCTAGATAGTAAATAATATAAGACTCCTATTACTATAAAAAAAATAGTAGTAAGAATTATAGCTATAGAGGCTGCTAGTAAATATAATCTTATAAGCTAAGTATACTTTATAAGTAATCTTTATTATTATTAGGGCTTATAGCGCCTTTATAAAAGTAAAGTATACTACCTAAGTAAGAAAGGTTAAGTATAAGCGTAGTAGAGATACTACTTTTAAAACGTATAAGCTACTAGCTTTACCTTACCTTAAGGCACTATATTAACTACTATTAGTACACCCTTCCTTAAATAAGCTCTAAAGGGTAGTAAGAGAGTAAAGCAGTTAAGGCTATAATTAAAAAGTATATATAATATAACCTAAAGCTTACTAAACGCTTATAAGAGGTAAGAGCAGTAACTATTAAGAATAACTAACTATATAGTAGGTGTAGGGGAAAGATTACACTAGCTTCCTTTTAAACTATAAAAAGCCTTTATTACCTAGCTTACTTAGTAATATTAGACTTAAGCTTAATAGTATATATTTTTAATAAGCCTTTATAGTTTAAGATAATAAAGGCTATACTAGCAGGTAATTTTCTATAGGCTAGCTTATAGTAACTTCTTATTAAAGCATATAGCACTATATAAATTAGGCTTCGAGGGCGTATAAGCACTATTATAATTTATAAGGCTTACCTTATATAATGTTACCTTTTACTTTAGCCTTATAGCTAACTTAGTGTTCTTTAAGAAGCTAAAGTAATAAGGTATCTAGTAGGATATAAGCTCTAGAAATAACTACCTATAAAAGGTAAATAGGTCCTTTATAGCCTACCTTAATAATATTTATAACTAATATATCCTTAACTATAAGCCCTTTAAGGTAGAGGCTACTTTAGCTGCTACCATACCCTTACCTCCTATAGGCTTAGATAAAGCACCCTAATTACGCTAACAAAATAAATACACTATAAAGATATATAGGAAGCTAATTCTTAGCAGCCTATTTACTTAGCACTATAGGCTAGGTTACCTAAGCCCTAAAGTAATTAAGAGGATTATTAATATAGCTTATAGAGTGTATCTTAAGGGCTCTAATAATTATAAGATTTACATTATTAACTATAATGCCTATATAAAAGGTAAGGCCTACTGCTTAGCTAGATGCAGCCTATATAAATCTATAATCTATATAAAGCCTAGTAACTACTTAGTAATAAACTTCTATAACCTAGAGGTTAGTTACATAAGGTATATATCTTATATAATAATTTCTAACTACAGCAGTAGTAATATATAGGATTTCTACCTACGCTAAAGAACTACTAAGATACTACTTACTACACTTATAGACTTTCTTACCTTATTAGAAGTGTAATATAACTATTAGGTAAAAGTTATTAAGACTAATAATAAGCTCTTATGCTACTTAGATATTATAGACGTAATAGAGGCGTATAGTATACGCCTTAAAGTAAGCGCCCTAAATACCTAAGCGTAAAACAAAGCTATAGAGCGTATTACTATAGTTATTAAGTAAAAAGCATATAGTATAGTAATTAATATATACCTACTAAACGTCCTTTAGCTAGAGGTCTATATAGCTATAACTTACTTTTATAACTACATACTATAAGCGTCTTATAGTTAGAAAACCCTATACTAACTAATAACTATAGTATAAGCACTTCTAAAGTAAAGCTAATATAGTATACACTTAGCTAGACCTTTCTTACCTATATATATATAGTTATAAAGTATATATACTTACTACTAACACCTAACTTCACTATAATTAACACTAATAACTAGCCCTAAGGGCCTAAATTAGCTATCTTATAGGCTATAGCTTAAGTAACTTATATTAGATATAAAGCCCTATCTATAGTAAAGTATTTACTATATAGGATGTTATTTTTAATAAGAAGGTTACTTTTAATAGTAATATCATAAAGCTTACTAATAATATATATAAGAGTAATCTATAGAAAATAGCTGCTATAATTAAGCGTCTTATACGCTAAGAGGTATAGGAAAGAAGCTTTATATATACAGCAGATAAAGAAGCTAATAAGATCTAAGAATATACTAACTACACTAAGGGGGTAGAAAGCCCTAGCAGCCTAACTCTTTATAGCTATAAAACTAAAAACCCTTTAAATTACAGCTATAAAGGGCTAGCCCCTCTATTACGTTATACTAAAGTAAGGTTTATATTAATAATACTACTAATAATACTATCCCTAAAGGCCTTATTTGTAACTACCCTTAGAGATACACTTAACGTAAGGAGGTAGGAAGAAGAATCTTAATCTTAAGAATAATAATTATAAGTATTTAAAGAAGCTACTAATAATATAACTCTTAAGTATAAGCTGCTAAGATAATCTTTTAAGGCTATATTTTTAGTAGGTTACTCCTACTAAAAGTAACGCTTATATATTAAAGCTAAATAGAAATAACTAAATAGTATTTATACCCTATAAGAGAGAGCTAATTACCCTATTTTGCTAGTAAGTGTAGGTCTACTAAGTACGCCTATAATAAAGCTAAAAGTATAACTAGGTATACCTTTAAGTATATCTAATATATAGCCTAATATAGGCTAGAAGCAGGAGGCAGCTAATAGGCTTACTATAAGGAGCAGTAGAGCAGCCTTTTTAATAGCTACCTACTAGAAACACCTACCTCCTCTTCCTATATTACATAGTTAGCTAGTAAACTACCCTTTTAAAGATGCTTTTAAGAAGGCTAAAAGGAGCTATCTTTATAGCTCTAAGACATTAAGGTTATAGAGGGAAGTTCCTAAAGGCTTTACTTATAGTTATTAGATTCTTAACTATATCTAGGTCTATATATATAAGCTTAATAAGTATAGCTACCTTATAAAGGTAAAAGTAAGGCTTATTATATATAGTAACTAATAAGTAAAAGATTTATATAATATATATATAGCTATATTAGTAAGTATATCTTTCTAAATATTAATAGCTCTAGCTACCTACTTTAACTTAGAGCTACTTTAATATAATGCTATTAATATGTTTATCTATATAGATATTAATAAGGAGGTGTATATAGAGTTACTACTAGGTTACTATAAGAAAAGCATTATTATACGCCTTTAGAAAGCCCTCTATAGCTTACGCTAATTACCTCTCCTCTAGTAATAGCACTTTAAAGTAGGACTTATTATATAAGGGTTTTAATATATTATAAGTAAAGATTACTACTAGTAGAAAGGCTAGATTATATTCTTCTTTTATATTAATAACTACATTTTAGTGTTTCTAAAGGCTTATAAGCATGTAGTAATTAAGAAGCTAAGAGCCCTCTAAGTAAAGTATTACCTTAAAGGAGGCTAAGAGCTCTAGTAGTTCCTAGGCCTTAAAGTCCTATATAACTACATAAGTAGAAGACTTTAGCTCTTATAAGCAGTATATATAGAAAAGGCTATAAAATACTCCCTATACACACTAACGCTATAGATAATATATATAAATTTACCTCTATAATAAAGGAAGAGCTCTTACTACATACTAATAATGTAGTATATTATAAGATAAATAGATACTAGCAGAAGGTTAGTATAATCCTTTATACTGCTATTATAATACGCCCTAATATTGCTTTTATAGTAAGTAGGCTTATAAGGTTTAATTAGAACCTAAGTAAAGCTTACTAAAAGGCTGCTAACTATATATTATTATACCTTTATTATATATATTACCTCTATCTTTAATTTAGCGTTAAGCCTAGTAGTAATAAAGACGCCTTAGAGGTTACCTCTAACGTAAGCTTTATAGATAATTTACTTAACTATAAGAGCTTCTAAGCCTTTATAATAAAGCTTTTTAGAGGCTTTATTACCTAGCAGGCTAATAAGTAAGATACTATTACTGTTAAATAGACTATATATATACATATAGGTACTAAAAGATAAGGTAAACTAAAGAATGTATTCTATAACTGTCCTTCCTACCTATAAGATAGGTATTATATAAGACAGATATACTGTCTTAGATTACCTAAGTCAGTTAGATAACACCTTTAGGTAGTTTCCCTTTGCTATATAAATAAGTGCTGCATAATCTAATCTCTACACTTATCTCCCTAAGTTAAGGGTGTTATATAGTTATGTAATAGTGCTATTCTAATACTTATAATTTTTCTTTTATAACCTAACTATATAATCCCTTTAATGTAGCTAATTAGGTTATACTAATTGTTCTATTAATAACTTTATATATAAATTTAGTAGGTTATACTACTAATTATTATATAATAGATTTAAAAAACAGAAGAATTAAAAACGCCTGTAATCCTTTCTACCCTACTTATACAGTCCTTCCTTCCTTCCTATCTAGTTAAGCAGGTAGGTTACATACAGTAGTTACTATATTTACCCTCTAGCTTTACCTTAACTGCCTAGCAGCCTATCCTTTTCCTCTTTTTCTCTTTAATAACTACACTACTTCTCTCTTTATATAAAAAACTTAACTAAACTAAAATTAACTAAACTAAAATTAACTTCTTTATACAGACCTAAGCTTCTTTTAGTTATTATATCTCTTATTCCTACTAGAGGCTAGATAACCCCTATAGGCACTATTACTACTTATACTAACGCTAGTAGCACCTATTAGGTAACTCTTCCTACTTTAACAGCTTATAACTATACCTTCTTTATTACCCTCTTAATTAACATACATATAGGTCTTACCTAATAGTTTGTATAGTGCTAACTTTTAACATAGGAGAAAGAGCGTAAGGTAGCTTATATACTCTTACGTAATATTAAGATTTACCTCCCTACTAGTAAAGATGTCTCTTTTCTGCTTACTAAGATAATCTATTATAAGGGATATTTTTATATAGTCCTTATCTAAAGCTGTAGATAAGCTGTTAATACCTACCCCTAGAAGTGCAGCTATAGCGTTAGCACTTTTTACTTTACTACTTACACTTATATTACTACATACTAGAATAGTGCTTATATAGAGTGCGTCTAGTAGTTATATAGAGCTTATTACTACTACTATAGTAGAGGATTATATAACACTAATAATAATAATAATAATAATAATAAGGATAATAATACTCCTTATTATACTTATTCTTATACTTATTATATAAAGAAGCAGAAGGCTTATTTACTTATAAGTAGTTATAAGCTTAGTAGTTCTAATACTCCTCTTATTATTAAGTAAGGGTTGCAGACTCTTCTAGGTTCCTTAACTAGTTATATAACTTATAGGTAGATAGCTAGGTAGTTATATAAAGCAGAAAATCTAGGATTAGCAGTGTTTAGTGTGCATTTAGATTTAGATTAAAAGGTAAATTAGGTAGTTAACATATAAGGGTAAGCTTATATATAGTAATTATTAATTACTCTTTTCCTCTAACCTTTTAACATACGCCTTAATTTAAATTTATAATATATTACTTATTACTAGCTGTTATAGTGCTAAATTTAGCGTCTTTTTAGTAAGGGCGTCTGCTAGGTTGTCTTTACTATTAATCTATCTTACCTCTAAGATCTCTTTCTTTTTATATAACTCTTATAGGCTTATAATGTTAATTATAAGTCTCTTTTTATTAGTTATACCTAGTTATATAAGGTATTTATATAAGGATTATAAGTCTAAACACACTATAACTAGTATCCTTAGCATCTAGAGCGTATAAAGGATGTAGTTAAGCGTTATACTTAGGGAAATACTACTATTAAATCTAGTAGCTATTCTATATAGCTTGCTTATAAGAACGCTTCTAGTGATCCTTTTGCACTTTGTTAAGCTTTAGTGTATAATATTACCTCTAATTTTAAAGTCTATAGTTATATAAGTAGTTTCTTCTGCTAGTATAATTATAAATCCTAGTTATAAAGAAAGGTTAGTATTATTAGTAAAAGATCTATCTGTAAATATATATATCTTTATATATAAGAGGTCTAGAGGTATAAAGGTAAGACCTTAATCTAGGTTATTAATCTGCTATTAAAGTTATACGTTTAAGGCTTTAATGTCTTTTACTTCTAGTTACTTAACCTAGATAGTAACAGACAGATTATATAAGGCTTCTAGTTAGTAAATTAAGGTAAGATAAGCTTCCCTTACCCTTTATAAGATATATTATTATTAGGCGTTAGGTGTACTGCTATTAATAAGTGTAAGGTGCTTAACTTAACCTTTCTAGGTAAAGGTTAGGTAATTATTATATAGCTTAATTTATCCTCTATTAAAGTTAAGTCTTTCTCCTTATTAAAGTATTATCTTTAGCTTTATATAAAGCCCCTTTTTCTATAATTTTTCCTCCTCTTTCTAGGAGAACTAAACTATTATAAAGCTTAAAGTGTTATCTGTCTGTATTGCTGTAATACTAAAAGTGTTAAGTCCCTTAGTTATATAGAGGAGGTAAGGGTTATATATAGATTCTTTTATCCTTAGTTCTACCTTATAGTGCTCTAAGTATGTCTTATACTAGTAGAGTCCTAATTTAGTAAGCCTATATAATAGCTTAATAATCTAAAGAAGTATGTTTTTAGGATATCTACCTTTAAGTTCCTTAGGTAGTTATATAATAATTATATAAGTTAACTTATTAGTAGCCTAGGTGTAGGCTTAGATAATGTCTTATACTATATAATAATATCTAAAAGATATAATTAGAGTTATGCTAATTGTAAGTAGGAGGCGTTAGCTTATCCTCTAGATAGTAGGTACCTAAGTAAGGAGTAATTCTTTCTTTTAGTCCCTATAACCTTATATAATAAGTCTTAACTTCTTATACAGCTTAGTTAATAAATTCTTAATCTCCTATACTTTATAAGTGCTATAAACGCAGATTCTATTATGCTTATCTAGGTTATATAAGATAAAAGTAAATACCCCTTAATTAATAAGGGTATTAATCTTAATCCTATCTAATTCCTTATATAGTGCCCCTAAGGCTGTAATAATATTATTAAGTTAGAGTTAAACTATAAGGTTATAGTAGTCTTTTTCTTATTATAATAAGTATATAGCGTATATTTATAGTAATTATTATATAGTAGGTTTCTAGCCCTTCTTTAGTTATCCTCTCTTCCTTAGTTATTATTATTAGGTTAGCTATATAACACCTAGGTCTACCTATACCTATAAGTCTTCCTTATAAAGGTATAGTTTTATATATATTATATAAAACTATATAGGACTATTTACTATCCTAACTGTAATAGTGTATCCCTTAATCCTTTTAATCTTATATAGGCTAGACTAGCCCTTCTTTTCTCTCTATACTAGCACTTTACTTTTAATAGGAAGGGAAAGTACCTTCTAGATATTAGAGCTATTCCTAGTGTTAATTACATAATTAATTTTTACTTCTATATAAATACTCTGAAGTAGTTTTATTACCTTTTAGACTATCTCTACTCTTTATATAATGTCTAGTAATAGTAGTAAGTTCTTATTAATTTAAGGGTAAGTTCTAAAAATAAGAAGGGTTAGTATAATACTATTTAGGCTAGTAGTGTTATTTAGGGCTTTTACTACTATCTAGAGGATTATCTTATTATCTATATTATAGCTAATCTCCTAGTAGAGAATATTATATATATATCTAAGTAATATATAGGCTTTTGTAATCTTACTAACTACCTAGTAAGCTTCTACTAGCATCTTATTATATATAATCTCTATAATCTTAGCCTAGCCTCTAAATTCTATAGAAGTAAGATTTATCCTTAGATTATATATAATATAATCTAGTAGACTAATATATATACTAATTTAGCACTTATAAAGAGCGTTCTAAGTGTCTTATGCTAATATTAACCTTAGGAACGTTACACCTTAAAATCCTATCTCTATATTAATAACATAAAGAACATTCTTCTCCCCTAGTTATATAACATCTATAACTATCTTATAGTTAAAATAGCTCTTATTTTTTAAGGAGAACTTAAATCTCCTTAAGGTAGGGTTATATAACTAGCAGTAATAATAGAATCTCTAGATCTTCTCTAGAACAGTAAGGTTAATATTATTATATCTAGCATTCTTTAGAAGCTAGTGTAGTTAATCTGTATAAGGGTGTCTAAATTATTAGTAAAGTTATTAGAGTTATTCTTTAGTAAAGAACATCCCTACCTTTATACAGCTTAAGTTAAAGAATAAATAGCCTTATTACTAAATAATAGGGATTAGTAGTCTGTCTTTTTATATAATAACATTATTAACGTTATTAAAATACATACTAAGTTAGTTAGCGTTATATAGAGAAAATAGGAATAGTATAGATACATTAAGAATATAGTATATAATACTACCTAGTAGGTTTTCTATAGTTATAGTCCCTATAGCTGTAATTAATATATTTACACTAAACTGTATATAGGCTAATCTTAGTACCTATAATATCTTTATATAAGGATATTCTCTTAAGTACGCTAGCACTTAAGGCTTCCTAATAGTTAAAAACTTAGCTACACCTATATCCTAGAGCTCTCCCTAGTATATAGTGCTATATAGGTCTTACAGTATAAATTAGCTTACTTCTAATATCCTTACTGCTAAAAAAATATCCTCTCCTATTATATAATAGAAGAATATAGATAATAAGAGGAAGGTTAAGGCTTCTTTATTACTAGAGTGTATATCTTAGTTATTATTATATAAGTCTTTAATAAGATTCTCTCTCTTAACTTCTAATAGGTATAATATAAAATCCTTATATAGATCCTAGTTAAGTGTAGTATATACCTAAATATACTAGTCTTTTATATACTTTTATTTATCCTCTATATAATTTGTTAACTAATAGCCCTCCTTCTTATAGATAAAGCACCTCTTATTATTTATATAGAAGGGTCTTTATCTTATAAATAGCTAGCCTTATCTTCTATTATATAGTTATCTAGAGAGTTAATTATTATATAGCTGCTTATAGCATCCCTTTTAGTTAGAGGTGTACCTTCTATCTATAAAGTAAATATTATGTAATATTATCTTTTAATTAAGGGCTACTTAAAGTAAAGCCCTTAGGTTAGAGAAGAACTCTTTATATATATAATCTGCTTTAAGATTACTAAGAGCAGTTTCTAGCTTAGGTACTCCTTAATATACTTAAGTAACTTATATATAAAGTATTACTTTACCCTAGAATCTAGATCTAAGTGCTTATTATATAAGAGGTATCTTATTAAGGAGAGTTTTAAGCACTTCTATTATAGTCTTCTTAGGGTTCTCTCTCCTTACTTATATAAAGAATATAGTAGTCTAATCTACCTAATACAGGCTGTAGTTAATATTAGTATTAAAATACTTATCTAATATACTATATATCTTATCCTACCTCCTAGTTAGGCTAATATAATAGAGGTAGAACTCTTTTATATAATCCTAGAGGATATCTAGAAACATAGCGTAGTACTAATCTTCTATAATATAGAGTTATTAATAAAAACTAATAAAGACTTTAGCTTTATTATATAAGATATTATATAGCTTACTAGTGTAGTTTCTGTCTTTTTGCTATCCTTTCTAGAAGATTAAGATAGTACTTAGTTTGTATAGTCTGTTCTAAATAATACGCTTTAGTAAAAGGTTATAGATACTATTCTTCTAGTATATAGGCGTTATATAGCCTTAGAATTATAGAAAACTATTAACCTCTTAGGTAAATTATGTTCTAGGGGGTATATTCTAGGTTACTAGTTAGAGGTCTTATGTAACTAAGGTTTAAGTTATCTATACATTATATAAGTCCTTAATAAAGTCTATTACTAGTTTAGTAGTATATAGTGTAGTAATAGGATTAGGGTTTTAGGTAGGTGTCTCTATAGGTGTAATCTGTTCCTAGGAGGTTATTATATATATTAGATAAGGGGAGGGATACTCTAGTTACTTATCCTAATTATTAAATTCCTAGATAATAGTATAGATTAAGTCTATAATCTGCTTAGTTAAGCTTTATACTATACTAATACTAAATCCCTTTTGCTTTAGGATTTATATAAGCTCTTATCTATAGGGTTAGCTAACTAGGTTCTATTAGGTAGATATCTAATAGTAGAATTCTTTATATAGAGTTGTCTTTAGTAGGTCCTTATTAAGGGTAATATAGAGGATTTATATAATTATGTATCTAACGTATATAGTAAGTTCCTCCTTATTTAACGCCCTAGTAATATTAATTAGGTTACTCTAGATTCTTAGGTTTATTAACTTCTTCTATATAATAAGTAGAATCTTACTTTTAGTGCTTATCTCTTTATATATAGGTAGGTATAATTCCTCCTCTTAGGGTCTATTTAAGGGATTACCTTCTTACTTACCTTATAAAGCTATAGTTAATAGTAGCTGTTTTGTCTTATATAGTGTCTATTATTATTATTATAGGTGTAGTAGCGTATACTATGTATTTTAGGATTTATATAGTAAGTATCTCTATCTAGTTCTTACTAGAAGGTAATAATAAAGATCTCTATTATATAAAACTAAAATAGTAGTTATCTTACTTCTAAATACCTAGTTCTTACTAGAAGGTAACAGTAGGTAGGATTAAGGAAATAGCATAAGATACCTTACGTCTAACTACCTAGTTCTTACTAGAAGGTAATAGTAGTTAGATTTTAGATATATTACTATATAACATCTAGTATAATAATTCTTATCTCTTTACTCTTACTAATCTGTAATTACATAAAGTAATTATATAATTACTAAGTAACTACTAATTAGTGTTAAATAGACTATATATATATATATAGGTACTAAAAGATAGGGTAAACTAAAGAATGTATTCTATAACTATTCTTCCTACCTATAAGATAGGTATTATATAAGACAGATATACTATCCTAGATTGCCTAAGTTAGTTAGATAACACCTTTAGGTAGTTTCCCTTTACTGTATAAATAAGTGCTGTATAATCTAATCTCTACACTTATCTCCCTAAGTTAAGGGTGTTATATAGTTATATAATAGTGCTGTTCTAATAATTACTATATTAACTACTAAGGTAGAGCTTCTAGCGCTCTTATAAGCAGCTAAGGAAGCCCTTTTTACTAGCTAATTAATATTACGCTTATAAGTATAGCTCCCTATAGAGTGCAGTTAGCACTTAATATATATATTAAAAGCATCTTAGCCTATAAGAATATAAATATAATATAATAATTAATAGACTATTAATCTTATAACTAAGGAGCTCTTAAAGCTTTATATAAAGTTATATTATATAGATATTTATAACTACTAGTTATAATAGAAGGTTACTTAGTAATATATTAACATTATATATATACTATCTATAGAGCTTATAGTAGATAGACTTACTAAAGCCCTTAACCTATTAAAGTATAAAGCCTTCTTATAATAGATAAATATAACTAATAAAAAGGTATTTCTTAAGCATAACTAAGTATAAAAGCTTACTAAAGATAAGGCTTACTTAGAAGCATAAATAATAAAGAAGGATATATAAGCTATTAAGAAGACTTATTTATAGTAATAGAAGTCTTATATTATTTACTATCTAGGTAGGAACTAATAAGGTATTCCCTTACACTATTCTATATATATAGTACTTATTAATTTATATAGGTAGAGAGAAAAACCTCCTATAATTTATATAAAAGGAAAACTACTCTATCTTATTAAACATTAGAAGGTTAGCTTATTTTTACCTAATATAATATAGAATTATTATAAAGAGAAAACATAATATGTAGGTGTAGTATACTATTATTAGAGCCCTATTATGTATATAGGGCCTAAGGCTCTACTTTTGCAGGGCTCTAGTAGCTAATTAGACTTCTACAAAAGTAGTTTCCTATAGTTAGAATTAAACTAACTGTCTGTGCGTAGAGCGCATAGACGCTGCTAGATGTATACTACTGCATTATGTAGGTTAAGAAGACTTATAATCTCCTATATACTAGTGCTCTATAAGCACTATAGATTACAGAAAAGCCCTTTCTAAGCGCCTTTTATATAGGGTATTATAAAGTAAAGGCTTTACTTTTTATAGCTATAAGCTATAAAGACCTATAAGAAGGCCTTCCCTAAGGGGGTATATTAAATTAGAGGGTCCTATAGAGGGCACTTTATATATACTAGAAAGAGTATATAGAGATAGAAGTCATTAGCCTAATTTAGCCTAGTTGCTTAGTAAATATTAGAGGGACTGCTATAGGCTTTACCCTAAGCAGTAGGCTTTATAGAGGCCTTAGACACCTAGAAAAGGGGTTGCTAAGGGCCTAGTTAGGCAGTAAGGCTAGGTAATAATGCTATTCCTACTAATTAGTTAGTAACTAATTTAGACTCTAATATATCTATTTACCCTCCTTCTCCTAATAATCCTTTATTAAGTAAAGGTAATAATAATAATAATAGTAATAATACTAAAGGTAATAGTAGAAATAGTAATAATAAGAATAATAATAATAAGTCTAATATATCTTACCTCTCTATTAATAAGCAGTTAGGCCCTTAGGGCTAATCTAGTTATAGTAATACTAAACTAACTAAGTCTCCTTCCTATTAGTTATTATAAAGCCTCTACTAAAATAGCGCTAATAATAATAATAGAGCTTACTAACTTAGCCTTAATCCCTTAGAGTCCCCTTCTCTAATACGTTTAGAGAGCTTTTACTAAAGTAGCGCTATCCCTTTTAAGCTAGCCTATAAGGAGTTTTAGGCTGCTTATCTCCTTATAAAGGCTTTCTTTAAGGCCTTTAGTAAGGAGGAGTAGTATTAGGTTTTTACTACTTAATAAGCTATTACTAACATTTTAGTATAGTATACTACCCTATATAAAATAGGTAAGAATCCTAACTAGTATGTTTACTTAGTCTTATATACTATATATATAATAGTAAAGCACTTTAATAATATAAAGAAGGCTACTACAGTAGAGGTAGTAGCCTCTAGCTATAAATAGACCTAGTATAGAGAGCTAGCTGCAGATAAAAAAGAGGGTAAGCTTACTAGTAAAACATTATAGACTGTTTACTATAAACCTCTTATCCTACTTATTTTATTTTATTTTATCTTAGCTAATTATTTTATAGTAGGTAGGTAGTAATAGCTTACCTAACTAAATTACTTATTAGTATTATAAAGCTACTTATAGTTTACTAATTTTATTTCTATAGAATTTTACTCTTATTACCTACTATATAGTAATAATTCTCTAAAATAGCTATTATTAGTTATCTTATTTCTTATAAGTCTTTTATATAAGCTTCCTATAGCTCTATATCTTTCCTTAGGTATTCTCTAGATATTATAGTAGTTCCTAAGTGTTATATTCTATTAGCTATTCTACCTATTTAACTAGAAACTTCTTATTCTCTCTCTACCCCTAGTAGGCTATAATTTCTTTTACCTCTTATTCCTTAGGCTTATCCTCTAACTTTAGAAGCTTTAATAAGTAGTCTCTATCTTCTTAGTAAGACGTCTAAGGTTTAATAAGGCTTACTAAAAACATATTATATATTTACTAGTACTACTATAGGAGGTAAACTTAGTATACTTACATCTTAATTCTCTTAGCTATAGTAATATAGATATATCTAGGTATTAGCTTATAGTTCTTAAACTAGAAGTTCTTTATTAAGAGACTAATAATCTCTTCTTAATAGTATTCTTTTAGCTTATAGTTTTAGTTATAGTATTTAGACTAGCTCTCTGTAGCTATTTACTACTATTTAACTGCTTTATCCCTTACAGCCTTAGTATATAAGATTCTTTTATATATACTAGTAATAGTAACGTAGTTACTAGATAGGATATACTCTATAGTCTTTAGGTAGTACCTATATAGGGCTATTATTAGTAAGACCCTAATAGTAGTATACTAGCTATTATTATATATAAACTCTACTTTACTAAGCTAGACTGCCTATCTCCCTAATAAGCTATTAGTATATATTTAGAAATACTTTTCTAACGTTTAGTACACCCTTTCTATTAGGCTGTTAGTCTAGAGGTAATACGCTATAGATAACTAGCGTTTAATTACCCTCTTATAGGTAAATTCCTCTTAGAACTTACTTATAAGAAGCTTATCTCTATTACTAATAATACCTTTAGGTATCCTAAACTAACACTTAATATAGTTATAGATAATATATACTAATTACGCTACATTAAGTATTTTTACTATAGGAATAAACATACTATACTTTATTATCCTATAAATAATAATAAGGATGTAGTTATACTCTATATTATCTCTATAAAGACTTAGTAGAAGTCTTATAATAAAGTCTATAGATATCTCTTAGAATAGGTGTAATAGTATTAGTAAGAGCTAAAGTTATCTATATAGCTTATACTTAGGTACCTATACCTCTTAGTATACTTAGTAGCTCTATATATACTCTTAGATAGTCTATCTAATATTTTCCTAGTAGAACTTCCTTATAATTAAATCTAGGGTTTTTACTATACCTATATATTCTAACCTTAAGTTATTATAGTGTTACTAAAGGATCTCTATTCTTAATGTTAGTACTTTAGGAATAACTAGTCTTCCTTTAAAGAATAAGGTCCCTACCTTATTAAGGGTGTAGTTTTTCCTGCTTTTAGTAGCACTTTAAACCCTTACTAATTATATCTAGTAGAACTTATCTTTAGCCTATAGTCCTCTAACTATATCTTTTAGACTAGTAATAGGATTATTATATAATACTATTTTACCTTATAGAAGTCTCTTTATAACTAGGTGTAGGATATACTGCTTTAGAATAATAACCTTAGCTTTACTTAACTTCTTAGCATCCTTAGACTGCTATTAGAAAGTATTTATTATAGACTTCTTTACTCTCTAGCCTTAGGTTATAACAGCTATAATAGTAATAGTTTAATTAGTATACCTTATAGTATACTACTAATAGAGAGGAGAGAAACCTCTCTCTTTTAGCTTAGTATTCTTTCTATTATTAGGCTTTATAAGAAATACTTATTAGTAAGAGGAGTCTTATATTATTTACTATCTAAGTAGGAATAAGTAAGGTATTCCTTTACACTAATACTATATACATAATACAGTTAATCTATATATAGAGAGAAAAACCTCTTATAATTTATATAGGAGGAAAACAACCCTATTATTAAATATTAGAAGGTTAGCTTGTTTTTACCTAACATAATATAGGATTATTATAAAGGGAAAACATAATACATAGGGTAGATTACACTGTTGTTAGAGCCCTATTATGCATGTAGGGCCTAGGGCTCTACTTTTGTAGGGCTCTAGTAGCTAATTAGACTTCTGTAAAAGTAGCTTCCTGCAGTTAGAATTAAACTAACTATCTGCAGCATAAAGTGCGTATAGATGCTGCTAGATATATACTACTACGTTACGTAGGTATAAGAAATACTTATACTATATATATATATATACTTAAACTATTTTATTATTACTTTTAACTTAGGAGATCTATTATTAAATATCCTCTAGTAGCTCTCTAACTAAGTTAAGCTTCTAGGCTAGTATTAAGAGGATATCTATATATAGAATATCCCCCTCTATATAGTCTAGCCTCCTAGACAGCCTATCTGCTAGATTTATCTTCCTAGGCCTATACTTTAGGTTAAAGTTAAAAGCTAATAACTTATACACCTATTATACTAGTCTCCCTTAGAGATCTCTTACTAGTGCTCTAATAACGCCCTTAAGGGCTTAGTAATCTATTAGGATAAGGAACTTATCTAATAAGCTCTATAAGTAGTAGGCCTAATGTTTTAGGCTATTTATAATAGTAAGAAGCTCCTATTAGCTTATATACTATCTCTGCTTTATTTTAGAGAGCTTATATAACTAGTAGGTAACTAGACGCTAAAGCCCCTCTACTAGTTATAATAGGATAGCACTAACTGCCTTTATAGATATATCTACTTTAACTCTTATTTATCTAGTAGGGTTCTAATATATAAGCACTATTACTAAGCAGAAAGCTTACTTAAGCTAGTTAAAAGCCTTTTCTACTATATTAGACTAGTAGAAGGCTAACCTCTTATCTATACCCTTAAGTAACTCTATTATTAGTAAGATAATTATAAAGTATCTAGTAATAAATTTCTAATAGAAGTTATAAAACCTTAGGAATACTTAGAGGTCTCTAATAGATATAGGTGCCTTCTATTTAGTAATTACTTATATATAAGATTACTTTATTTAAACCTTATCCCTAGTAATAATATACCTTAAAAACTTAATTTCCTCTTAGTAGAACTTATACTTTAATAGTTTTATATATAAGCTAAATTATTATAGTTATTTAAGTATATAGTAAAGGTCTTTTATATACTGTTTATATATCTATAAGTAAATTATAATGTTATTTAAGTATATAATACAGTAAGAGTCTAAAAGGTTAGTAAGCACTTAATAAATATACACTTAGAAGGTTATAGAAGCGTTTATAAGTCTAAATAGCATTACTATATATTTAAAATACCTATAGTATATCCTAAAGGCTGTCTTCTATTAGTCTTCCTTCTTAATATAGATATAATAATATACCTCTTTAAGATTAATCTTAGAGATAAACTAGGCTCTACTTAGCCTACCTAATAGCTTACTAATTAGTAGGAGAGGGTACTAGTTCTTAATAGTTACCTTATTAAGGCTATAATAGTCTATATATAACCTAAGGGACCTATCCTTCTTTAGGATAAATAGGACTAGTATACCTACCTTACTAATAGACAGCTTTATATATCCCTAGGCCTTTATCTCCTTAATATAGGCATAGAGCTCCTCTAGTTAATAGGCGTTTAGGGGGTATAACGCCCTAAAAAAAGGTTTTATATCTAGCATAAGGTTAATAGAATGTTCTACACCTTTAAGCTTATTTAGAGTCTTTACTATATCTTTATTAAAGATATCTACTATATTAAGTAACTTAGGTAGAAGGACTATCCCTCTAAGCTTTAGTAATAGCTTATTAAGGGAGCTCCCCCTAATATAGAGAATATAAGCCTTATAACTATTCTTAACTACTTCCTATATAAAAGCTACTAGCTTTATAATAGAGAAACGCTTATAGGCCTATATATTAGATACTATATTAATAATAATACCCTCTTAATCTATAGAGCGCTATTCTAATAGTAGGTTAGAAGCCTTTTTTAGTTTTAGGACCTTAGCAAAAAGTTACTAAAGCTTCTAAGGGTGCTTTTATAAATCTAGAAGGAAAAAGGTTAACTAGTATGCCTTACCTAGCCTTAAGGAGTCCCTACTAAAGGACTTTAGGACTAAGACCTCTACTGCAGTAGGTTTTAACCTAAGGCGCTACACTAGGCTTATACTAATAACTTAATAAGGTCTACTTAGGAGCCTATATCTATATCTACTTCTATAATCTGTTTACTAAGCTTTTAGAGAGTAATAGCCTTACCCTTAGTTATAGGTCCTATAGAAACCTTTTTAATAGGTGTAGTAAGAGTAAGCTTCTCTTTTATACTTACTTATTTTCTAAAAAGTAAACCTTTTTATCCTTATATACCTATATAGCTTAGACTCTAGCCTAAGGATAGTTATTTTATAGACTAGTTAGTATACTATTAGTATTAGGTTTCTTTATGTTCTAAAGTTAGAAATACTTCTCTTTAAGGTACTTTATCTTCCTATAGTAGCTACACTTTAGAAGGCTTAATAAGGTCTAGAATTAATATATATATAGAGAGAAGTCTTAGTAAGGCTATAAGGGCTCCTTATAGTCCTTCTACTTATTATATAACTATAACCTCTAGAATAGAGAAGGCTAAGATGTAGGCTCTATAGTAGTTACTTTATACTTCTAGCTATCCTTTTGTAACCTATTAGCGCCTCTTCTATTATATACTAACTATAGGTACTCTACCTCCTAAGCTATATATTAGACTTTCTTAATAGGTACCTTTTAATAGATTATCTTATCTTATAGGTAGATTAAGAGACTAAAAAAGAAGTTATATACCTTAGACTTAGATTTATATAGGTTCTCTATACCTAAGTTCTAGTAAATTACTAACTATTTAGAGAAGAATTAACTAGGCGTCTACCTATCCTACTAACGCTTCCTTTATAGCTCTCTTTAGTACTTCTATTCTTAGGTATCCTAGTTAAGATACTATTAGTAAATAAATATTAGGAATAATTCCTATATAAGTAGTTCTTTAAGACTATACTTATAGTTTCTCTATTATATCTATAGAGATAGAGATAACTTAGATAAAGCCTACTTTATATATTACTCTACTATACTGCCTATATAAAAATAGTTACCTACCTTAATAACTATAATCTAATTTACTATTTAGGCGTTAGTAGCCTCTTTCTTAATAACCTTATAATTATAGGTAGGAGGTTTCTTATAGTCCTTTTATAGGGTATACTATACTATCTAATTAATAATTTCTTAAAGAAGAACCTCTTAGGCCTTATAGTCTAGGTATCTCTACTCTTATTCTATAGCACTCTAGTTTATAAGAAACTATATAGTAGTTTATATTAACTATATTATAGCTATAACTACCTTATTATCTAAGTTTAGTAGGCTGCTACTACTTCCTTATATTAGGTAGAGAATTAGTATGCCTTTACTAATAAATATATAGTTAGCCTTATTTACCTATATACTTAGGGGATATACTTCCTTAAGAGGGAATTAGTATAGTAGTCTCTATATTAAATTAAAAGAGTTTTCCTATATACAGCCTATTATAGGTAAGGCTTTATATCTTACTTAATAGCAGTTTTATGTTAGTTTCTTAGGAATAGGATATTATAGCTTATTAACGCTAATAGCTCTTTAGTAACTACTAATTAAAGGCCTATTAGTAGCCTAAGTAAAGTTATTATTTCCTTTTATTTTAAACCTATACTAGTTACTTTAAAGAGATAGAAGTAAAAGAATTATAAGAGTATAGCTAAATACACTTAACTAGGTAGGGTTTAAGTAGAAAGGTAGGTCTAACTATATTATGTAACTTTTACTTAAAGATTCTAACTATAGTAGAATCTTCTTTTAATTAAGAAAAGAGAGGAGGTATAGCCTATATACCTCTTAATCTAAGGAATCTCTAAACAGTTACCTAGCTAACTCCTTATAGGTGCCTAAGGCCTCTATAAAGCCTACTGCCTAGGGTGAAGCCTACAGTAGTCCCTCTAATATTTACTAAGCAACTAGGCTAAATTAGGCTAATAACTTCTATCTTTATACACCCTTTCTAGCGTATATAAAGTGCCCTCTGTAGGACCCTCTAATTTAACACGCCTTAACTACCCTCTATAGGACCCTCTAATTTAACACCTACAGTAGTCCCTCTGTTATTTACTAAGCAACCTAGCTAAATAAGGCTAATAATGTTAGATTATTAAGGGTTATAGTAATAGGTTAATTAAATATGTATTAAGATGTGTATATAACTGTAACACTTAGAATAAAAGCTTATACTATAAACATACCCTTATGCTTTATTGCATATATCTTTATAACTATGAGAGATATAAGTAAGAGGTTTGCATATTCATAATCTATGCTTAATAAGGAATAGAATAACATATCATTTTATTATATTACCTCTCTAGGTGGCTTAAAACCTTGTTTTGTAAGTAGTAACTAGGATACCTAGTCTTATTCACTTAGCAATAATCTTAGTAATAAGCTAATTACTATTTCCTTTAATAACCTACTATAAGTGCTTTAATATACAGAAATAACTAATAATATAATTTAGATATCTTAGAGATAACTATAATACAAGCAGTAGATAATTTACAGACCTCTATACCTTAGTAGTTATATATAGATTAGAGTATTTCTTTATCCTTAGAGGTATTATATCTATTATCTTTATTATTATCCTTTATATTAATACATTATTATACTACTTACATCTTCCCTACTTTTATTACGTAATTTCTACTCTTACACTTATCTACCCTATTACATCTTAGTAGTTATAAGCCTAGAATTACACCTATAAGACTGGAAATACCCTATACACTGCAAAAACCACGCTTTTTAAAAAACCTACGATTTTTACCCTCTATAAGAGTTAAACCTTATACCTTTTAAATACATTAAGTTATAACTATTCTAACCTTTTAACTACTATACCAGACAACCTTTTTCCACCTATATATATAGATTACAATAAATACTACTAATAACGCTATATATATATAAATAACCTTAACTTTTCCCCTATACCTCCTACCTACCTTTTTAATAACAACTTTACTAATCCTTACCCTATAATAATAAGAGCACTACTATTTAAACCGTCTATAACCTACAATTCTAACTATACTATCTATTTTATTAAAATACCCTTCCTTAATTTTTCCTACCTTAATTTACCTTAATACCTATAACTATACCTATACCTTAACTTTACCCTTATACTACAAAATCAACTATACCTCCTATACCCTCTTTTTAACCACTATTTAATTCCCTTTTTCAAGCTCTATACAAATCCATAACTTAAATTCCTATACCTATTTCCTTTCCTCTAATATTAACTAATTTCAAACTAAATCTATACTATACCTATAAGATAAGACCTTTTACAGGTAACTATATATAAAATAAAGAAAATCAACATACCTAGACTGTCTAGTAGCTAAAACTACCTTACTTAGGCTTCTAGATTTTAAGCTTTACTTATTAGTAAAGATATAGACTTTAACCTTAAGGTTAAGCCTAATACTCCTACCTAAAAGAAGAGTAATAAAAAGGCTTTTACCTATATAAAGCTCTACTGTAAGGATTCTCCTCTTAGGGTTATAAAGGACTCTAAAACAGGCTTTAAAGCTTAGTTTAAGCTATAGGATCTATATAAACCTACTAGTTTTACTAACAAATTTCTTACCTATAAAGAATTCTTTAATACTTCCTTAGATTCTTTTAATTCTATAGAAGGTTACTTAAATAAAGTAAAGGAGCTAACTAATAGTCTAGCTTTAAAAGATATCCCTTTACCTAATTAAGTAATTATATCCTAGGTTTTAAATAGCCTAGATAATAGTTATAAAGGTTTTATAACTAACGTAACTTAGGAGCTTAGAAAAGATTCTAAAGCTTATACCTTTAAATCTCTTTCTGCTAATCTTATTAATAAAGCAAAAAGAAAGCCCTATACTATATTATATACTTCTAATAAGCCTAATAAGGGTAGTAAAAAACCCTAGAAGAAGCAGAAGGGACTTTATTATACCTACTGTAAGCTAAAAAGCCATAAGGTTAAAGATTGTAATTTTCTTTATCCTAATAAAGCCCTAAAAGGCTAGAAGAAACCTACTGCTTTAGCAGTAAATAATAAGAATAAGATAAATAAGGGTATAAGAAATAAGAAGAAAGAAACCCTCTATAAAAAACAGAAGGCTTTAATAGCTAAAAGAGCTTTAATAGAAGAATTAAGCTCTAATAGTAAAGAAGAAGAAGAAGAAGAAGAAGTAGACCCTTTAGTTAATATAACCTTAGATGCTATAGATCTTGATAAAGGGGAAATAAGTACTCTAGAAGACGATAAAGACAAAGATCTTATTAAATTTAAAGACGTTATAAGTAAAATCTTATATAATAAACTATATAATAACTCTTCTTCTAATAATAAGAATACAGGTTATATAAATAAGATAGATAAAGTTAGACCTAGTATAGATAATAAAGACGTTTTTTGCCTTAATACAGGAGCTATAGTTAACGTTATAAGTAATAAATCTCTCTTTATAAAAACAAGAGCTGCTTCTAAAGTAGTAAACTAGGGAGAAGTAAAGAAACAGAAGATAAACCTTATAGGGGATATTACTATACAATTCCCTAATAATAATAAGAAAGATAATAGTATATATATACTAAAGAACTATTATTATATGCCTGATCTAGGAATTAATCTCCTTAGTTAAAACAGCCTTAGAAAGCTAAAAATAGCTTCCCTATTTTAGAATAAAATAGTTACTTTAATAAATACAAAAGACTCTAGTACTATTTGTAAGGGGGTACTTAAAAATAACCTATACTTTCTTAATATAAAGACTCTTACTTATAAAGAGATTAATTCTCTAGAAGTAGAAGAAAATAACTATATAAATACTATAAAAGATAGTAATAAAAAGCGTAAGAAATATACTTTTAATAAGGTTAAGAACGCTAATATAAATACCTATATAAAGTGGTATAATAGACTAGGTTATGTGAATCCTACTGTTATAAAAGCTTTAGAAAATAACACTAAAACAAAAGAGAAAATAACTATACCCTTAGAATATAACTGTAAGATCTGCCTTAGGGCTAACTTTACTACTAAAGCTAATAAAATATCTAATAACTATAATAAGGATTATAACTACCTAGATAAAGTTACTACTAATCTTTATAGTCCTATAACTCCTTCTACTTATAATAAATATAGATAGTTTATTATATTCTTAGAAAGATTATCTAGAGAAGCCTCTATAACCTTACTTAAAACTAAGGAAGCTAAAGAGGTTAATACTGCTATTAAGCAGTATATAAATAAGAAGAGTATTAATAATAATAAGATAAAGAACTTTAATACAGATAGTAAATCTAAATTTAATAATAAGGTTATACCTACGTAACGTAGTAGTATATATCTAGCAGCGTCTATACGCTCTACGCGCAGACAGTTAGTTTAATTCTAACTGCAGGAAGCTACTTTTACAGAAGTCTAATTAGCTACTAGAGCCCTACAAAAGTAAAGCCCTAGGCCCTATATACATAATAGGGCTCTAATAATAGTATATTATACCTACATATTATATTTTCCCTTTATAATAATCCTATATTATATTAGGTAAAAATAAGCTAACCTTCTAATGTTTAATAAGATAGAGTAGTTTTCCTCCTATATAAATTACAGGAGGTTTTTCTCTCTACCTGTATAGATTAATAAGTACTATATATATAGAATAGTATAAGGGAATACCTTACTAGTTCCTACCTAGATAGTGAATAATATAAGACTCCTATTACTAAATAATAAGATTATAAATTACACCTATATAATAAACAGTATAAATTATAATATAAAAGTACCTTATACTTATAAACCTAATAGTATAATAGAGAGGGTTATAAGGACTATAACTAATAAAATAAGAGCTCTCTTATTAAGAGCTAACCTTCCTCTATATCTATAGGGTAAAGCTGCTTTAACAGCAGTAGACCTTTATAATATAACTCCACATAAGGCTATACACTATAAAACACCTTATAAAAAGGTTAATAATAAAAAGCCTAATATTAATAATATAGTTACTTTTAGATCTATCTGTTATTATAAAAATTAGGATCCTAAGATAAAGAAACTAGATAATAAAGCTGTAAAAGCTATAGTCTTAAATAATAAGGCTAATATATATAAGGTCTATAATTTTTAAAAGAAGAGAACCTTCTAGACCTAAGATATTATAATACTAGAAAATTAATTCCTAACTTCTAAGGATAATAATAATAATACTAATAAAATAGAACTACATAGCAGTAGTAATAACAGTACTAACAATACTAATAATATAAGTAGTTTAACAGCCTTAAATCCTCCCTTAGAAGATAACAATACTAGCGTAAAAACTAGTATTAATAGAGATAATACTAGTATAACTAGGACTAGTATAGATAAAAATAATAATTATAAGAAATCTAAGATAATAGTTAATATTCCTAAGCTAACTAATAAGAAAAAAGCTAAATATAACTAGGTTAAAGAATAAGAAGAAGCGCTTATAACTATAAAAGACTGCCTAGCTATAAACAACATCCTTACCACGTTAAATACAAAGGATAATAAATCATATAGATATAGAAAAGCTTTATATATATTATCTGTAGCTGCTTTATCTACTCCTAATACCTTTAAGTAAGCATTAGCTTTACCTAAAGCTAAATATTAGATTTAAGCTATAGAGCTAGAGATAAGTAGTCTAGATAAATTAAATACTTAGATAATAACTATCTTACTAAAAGGAAGAATTCCTTTAGGGGGTAGATAGGTATATTTAATAAAGACAAATAGTAATACAGGTGAACTAAAATATAAAGCAAGATAGGTAGTCTAAGGATTTAACTAATATATTAGTATAGATTATCTAGAGACTTTTTTAACTACTTGTAAGCCTAAAAACTATATAGCGTTATTAATAATAGGGCTTAAATTAGGCTAGGATTTTAAGTAATTTGACGTCTCTAACGCCTTCCCTTACGCTACTATAGATAAAGAAATATAGGTTAAAATGCCTACTAGTTTTATATATAATAAAATAACTAATACCTTAGAATATAACCCTATAAAGGCTGCTAAAAATAAGGATTTATACTGTAAGCTTAAGAGAGCTTTATATAGCCTTAAA
The DNA here is from genome assembly GCA_003386485.1 of Colletotrichum lentis. Classification (NCBI taxonomy): domain Eukaryota; kingdom Fungi; phylum Ascomycota; class Sordariomycetes; order Glomerellales; family Glomerellaceae; genus Colletotrichum; species Colletotrichum lentis. The sequence continues at coordinate 710,819 of NWBT01000041.1, read as the reverse complement.
CAGAGCCCTAGACTCTAGTATAAACACTTAAGATCTATACTATATAAAATAGGCTTTAAAGAATCTCCTTACAATAAAGGGATCTTTATAGCTAATAATAATAAAATAATAGCTGTGCTTATATGCTACGTAGATAATACTATAATTATAGCACCTAATAATACATATATAGAGTATTTTTATAACTTTGTTAATTAATATTTACTTTTAAAAGACTTAGGAATGCCTTCTATCTTTCTAGGTAGTGAAATATCTATAGATAAGAAGAATAAGATCTTAAATATCTATTAATCTAGTTATATACATAAGTTACTAGATAAATATAATAAGAAAGATATCCCTTATAGGGAAAGTCCTGTTAATCCTATTTTAAAATTAAGGAAAAATACAGCATAGGTAACCCTAGAAGAAATAAAGATATATTAACAATAAGTAGGATCTCTACTATATACTAGCCTTAAGACTAGACTAGATATAACCTACCCTGTTAATCTATATGCTAGATTTATAAGTAATCCTTTATAGGAGCACTTTTTAGCCCTAGATTATATATAGGGATATTTAAATAAATACCCTAATCTTAGTCTTATATTTAACTGTAATAAAATAGACCTACAGTTAATAGGATTTACAGACTCTAACTAGGCTGGAGATCTAGACGATAGAATGTCTACTTCTAAATATATATTTAACTTAGGTTATTATAATTCTATAAGCTAGTCTTCTATAAAACAGAAGACTATAGCCTTTTTTTTAGCTAAAGCAGAATATATAGCTTTAACAGAAGCTGTAAAGGAAGCTATATATCTATATAATTCTTATTCCTATATATATAAGGAATTAAAGCTTTTAGAAACCTATAAGCTTAATAAGCTTAATAAGCCTATAATATTAATAGATAATAAAGCTGCTTAACGTATAGCTGAAAATCTAGAATTACATAAGAAGGCTAAGCATATTAATATAAAATACTACTTTTCTAGATTTCATATCTATAAAAATAACATCTCTTTATTCTATATTCATACTAAGAATAATATAGCGGGTATATTTACTAAGCCTGTTAATTTACAGATACTTAAGTATTTTAAAGAGACTATAAACCTAAATAATAAGGGGTTTTTACCTAAAGAACTAGTAGAAATAAAGATAAATAAGCTTAAAGAGCTTAATAATCTAGTCTATATTATAACTACAACCTTAAAGGAAAAGTATAAGAATAAACAAAAGAAGATAAGATAACTATCTTTCTTTATACTATAACCTATAAGAGGTTTCCCCTTATATAACCTTTTTCTCTTACTATAAGAGTTTTTACTACTATAACTATAAGCTATAACCTTTTCTCTTACCTATATAAGAGTTTTTACCTTATAATATAATAATAACTTTTTTACTTATAAAGTGTTTTTACGTATAACAATAACTATAAATTTTTTTTCTCTCTATAAGAGTTTTTATTTTTAAATAACTTACTTTATCTCTAGTATATATATATTCTAAATAATATAACTAGTAAGCTTTCTATAAGATAGTAACCTTAAGGGGGTAACTTAGAATAAAAGCTTATGCTATAAACATACCCTTATGCTTTATTGTATATATCTTTATACCTATAGGGGATATAAGTAAGAGGTTTACATATTTATAATCTCTGCTTAATAAAAAATAGAATAATATATCATTTTATTATATTACCTCTCTAGGTGGCTTAGAACCTTGTTTTGTAAGTAGTATTTAGGATACCTAGTCTTATTCACTTAGCAATAATCTTAGTAATAAGCTAATCACTATTTCCTTTAATAACCTACTATAAGTGCTTTAATATATAGAAATAACTAATAATATAATTTAGATATCTTAGAGATAACTATAATGCAAGTAGTAAATAATTTACAGACCTCTATACCTTAGTAGTTATATATAGATTAGAGTATTTCTCTATCCTTAGAGGTATTATATCTATTATCTTTATTATTATCCTTTATATTAATACATTATTATACTACTTACATCTTCCCTACTTTTATTACGTGATTTCTACTCTTACACTTATCTACCCTATTACATCTTAGTGTAACTATTATGCCCTGCTGCGCTAGCCCCTAACTTAGGCCTATAAGAACCCTATTCCTAGGCGCCTAAGGCTATAACTAGAGCCTACTGCTTAGGAAGAAGCCTACAGCAGTCTCTCTAGTATTTAGTAAAGGGCTAGCTACGCTAGGCTTAAGCCTATCTCTAGGCCTACGCCCTATACGTATAGGTTACACCCTATATATATACACCTTTTAATTTAATATACCCCCTTAGGGAAAGACTTCTCTATAGCCTTTACAGGCTGCAGAAAGGGCGTTAATATTATGTAAGCTTAGCGTGTAAGAAGGTTTTTCCTACTAGCTTATACGCTTATAAGACTGTTTCCTCTACTACCTATACGTTAGGCTTAGTTATTTCTGCCTGCAGGTAGGCTTTATTAATTATAAGATCCCTTATATAGTTAGCCTTAAGGACCTCCTTCTTATTAGTTATATTAAGCTAAAGGAGGAAGGTATTATATTTTGCTAAATTAAAGGCCTTTATTAAGCTGTCTGCTATAAGCTCTACTAATAGGGTATATATAATATCTATGTAGCTATTAGTAAATTCTTAGTGCAGCTAGTAGTTATAAATATCTATATAGTAAAGCTTAGTATGTAGCTATAAAATCTTACTTATAATAAGCTTTACTATCTACTAGTTATTACACTAGATTTATACTCTTATAGGCGTTACCTTTATTAACATATATATAGATAGGTCTCTATACTATGTAGGTAGTTAGATCTATAGTTATAAGATTAGTTAGCTTATAAAAAGCGCCTCCTTAGTAGCCTAGGTAAGTATAAGTAGCTCTACTTCTATTATTAAGGTTATAACTATATCTTATCTATTAGCTTACTATATAATAAGGCCTCTAAAAAGCTTTATTATAAAGGCTTATAAGCTCCTTTAGGTTAGAGTATTATTACTAAAGCTTATATTAGAGGTAACTTTAAAGGTATCCTCTTTACTACCTAACTTAGCGCTAAAGCAAAGGTAAAGGTATTACGTTTTATAGAGGCACTAAAGGACTCTATTAGCAGCTTTCTAGTGTGTATCTAAAGGGTTTTAATTAAATCTTATAAGCCTACTTATAGCAAAAGTAATATCTAGGTGTATTATTATAGTAGCATAAAGAATAGTGCTAACTTTATGTTAATAATAGTAAATCTCTACAGGAGGTGTATTATCTTTATATAGTAATAGCTCTTCCTTTATTATAGGTATATACTAGGTAGTATTATTATCTATAACGTTAGTATATATAGGAAGCAGCTTCTTATACTTCTTAGTATATATAGCCTATAAGAGCTATAGGTAATAGGTTTTATAGTTATATATAACCTTAAGGCTAAGAAACTACTAGAGATTCTTACTACCTTTAAGGTAGTATTTAGTCTGTAGCGTATATAGCTTATTTATTACTATAAGCTTATAGGCCTTTAGGAAGGTAAGAATGTAATTATTAACGTAAAAGAAGAAGGTAACTTCTCCTTTCTGCTAATAGTAATCCTCTCTAGCTATACGTTTAAAACTCTACGCTATAAGACCCTTCTTAAAGTGCTTTTACTAGAGTATAGGTAAATAGTGCAGCCTATAGAGGGCTTTCTAAAGGCGTAGGATAATACCTTTCTTATAGTGTCTAGGTAGTATCTCTATATATTAAAAAGGTGTAGTAAAGTAGGATAGCTAGAGCAGTAAGGTGACTAGGAATAATTACTATAACCTACTAAAGCTAACATAAGATACCTCCTAATTAGCAGTAAGTAAACTATCTTAATTAGGGCTGTAAAGGCTCTAATTAGGACTTACTCCTATAACTAATTAAGAGAGAAACTCCTATATATCTTACGTAACTACGCCCTTCTAGGCTATGCATTATGTAAACGTGTTTTATTTTCTAAGGGTCTAGTGATATATATTAAGTATAACTATCGCATTAAGTTTCTAACTAACACCTTAGAGCTTCTAGCAAAATCTCTTAGCCTTAATTGTACTACACCTACTAGATAGCGCAGATTACTACCTGCAGCTAGCCTAAGCGCTTTATCTTAGCAATAGTTAATCTATCCTCCCTCTGCTAGGCTATCCTGCTAATAAAGAAGCAGAGCCTCTGCTGTAAGGCCTACCTTACCCTAATAATAAGGCCTGTATTAGCTGCTAGGTTATTAAGAAGTAAGATTACTAATCTAACGCTAGTAATATTAATTACTATATAATTATCTATTCTGCTATTAATAGTAATAATGTTATATAGAGAGTTCCCTCTATACTACTTAATAATAAAGCTTATCTAAGCTGTTATAAACTATTTTATAACCTCTAAGGGGTTATAATTAAGAGGGGCGTTAATATTAAAAGGGTTATTTAAGTTAAGTATAGGTATAACTAAGAATAAGGACTTAATAAGATTAGACTTAATAAGATTAGAAAGGAGGATTTAATTTAGTTACTTTAGTTTTAGGATAATTTATCTAAATTATAGGTTTAGCAGGTTACAGTAAAGGAGATTTATCTAGATTATAGGTTTAGTAGGTTGCAGCAAAGGAGATTCTATTCTAGCTAATGATATATACCTAACAAGCCTACCTCTTAAGGTTAAATACCTCTATAGTTAAGAGTTCTTACTGCAGACCTTAGTAGTATAGACCTTAAGAGCAAAGCTATCTCTAGTAGACTATACTAACCCCTATAGTACTATATGTTTTTAAACAAGCTACCTTACTAAGTTAACAGCATAAGAATAAGGTATAGTGCTTATATTAGGCTAACTGCTGTTAGGTTTTTTTTTTTTTTTTTTTTTTTTTACATTATGTAACTAATCTTAACTATAGGATCTAATTAGTTCTACGCTAGTTTAATTAGCGTTCTTAAATCTTATGTAACTACAGTTAAAAGTAAATTATAATAAAAGGCTTTAGGTTAATCTAAAGAATCTATCTCTAAATTAAAAGAAAAGAATTAGTTATATATTTATTATCTTCCTAATTAGAAGTAAGCAGCTAAGGTCTAATATCTATCTCTAATTAAGACTCTTAGTTATATAATTAGGAACTAAAGAAATTTAGCACTAATAGGCACCCTATTATAATTATCCCCTAGTTTCTTATCTTCTCTCTAAAGGGAAGAAACTACTTAAAACGCCTAATTAGTGCTAAAGAAAGAAATATTTAGTATACAGTCTACTATAATTAAGCCTTACCCTTCTTAGATCCCTTAGTAGTCTTACTAGTCTTACCTATCTTACCTATCTTATTTACCTTTACTATTCTTATAGTATACTTTTATTCCTATATATCTCTAGTATTATTATAAGCCTATCTATCCTAATCCTAACCTCTACTTAGTAAAAGCTAAAGCGTATAAAGAGAAGTTAAGAAAGCAGCCTTATTAATTAGATTATTATATTAGTTAACCTAATCCTCTTTAGAATACTTATTAATCTATAAGCTTCTTAGGTTAGTATATTACTTAAGAAGCTTCTTATGCTAGAGAGTATAGGATTAGTAATTATATTTATTATTAAGCTACTAGTTAAGTTTAGTCTAGGAAAGTGTAACTTAGACCTTCTTCTAATAAGGCTAGATATTAGCAGGCAGTAGGGAATACTTAGATTAAGATAAAGGTCCCTCTATATCTATATTATCTATTTCTATATTATCTATATCTATATTATTAAGATCTATAAAGTCTCCCTTAGGTAAATCCTCTATTATTATATTTAAAAGAGACTTAGTAAGTCTTATTTATAAGGTACTAGTAAAAGCTAGAAGAAAGGCGCTTAGAGTTTACTTATAATTATAAAACTATTAGTTAATTAAGGGAAGTTAGTAGCTTAGGGGAATAAGAAGGGTATTAATTAGAACTATTATAGCTAGAGTTATAAAAGGCTAAGACTAGTAATTTATACTTTTAGTAGTAAGCAGAAAGAGAGTACCTTATATTATTAATTAAGTAATACATTAGGATCTAGGTTTAAGTAGTGTTAATAGTAGATTTACTAAAGTAATTAGTAAGGGTAGTAATAGGAGCTTAGTCTTTAAAAAAGTCTAAGGTTTAATCTTACTAACTCTTCTACGCTTAGAGCTAGTTACTATAAGATCTAAACCTAAGTTATTACTAGAAGAGGCCTTAGAGGTAGATTACTATTAACGTTTCTTATAGAACTATTCCTAGGTTTCTTTAAAAGACAGGTAGAGGATATCTCTTATAGTATTATAAAGGTAAGATCCTTTATACTAAAACTTATAGCTAATCTAGTAGATCTAAGTAGTATATAACTTATTACTAAAGGTTTATTTAGAAGCAAAAAGAGTATCTCTCTAGATTAGGTTCTTAGTTAGGTATATAAGACTATATTAGACAGCTATTTAAAACTACTTAAGAACGTAAAGACTATATTTCTAGATGCTAGGCTGCTAGACTAAGTTAATAATATAAGCAGACATATTAATTAGGTTCATAATATAGAATAAAGTATTAATATTATAGTAAAAGGTCTTTAACGCTAGGATGTTATTAATAAAGAAAGCTTCTAATTAGCTACTAGACTAAAGAGGATTATACTAGTATACTATACTATCTCTCTAATTAATAATTATACCTATAAAGTGTCTAAGGTTATTAGTAAAAAGAGAAAAAAGAATAAGATATACTAAAGTCCTAATTATATAAAGGGTCTTATAAGCCTAAGGAAGAAAGATAGGATTAGTGTTTTAACTAATATTACTTTACTAGCTAATTAGAATAACTATAACATTACAAACTAAGGAAAAATTATAGACTATAATTTAGAGAGCAGCTTTAATCTTATCTCTTATAATCTAGTCCTTTTAAAGTAAGCATCCTTATAGGTTATAATAGTTAAAAAGGATACCCTACGCCTTCTTATAGGTCTAGCCTTCCTATAGATAATTACTATTAATATATTTAAAAGCCTTAGGTTACTACTAAAGGAAGGTATTAATATCTTCCTACTAAAGCTAGTTAGAAAAACAGAGGTTAATCTTAATAGGAATTATGTAGTTAAAGTTTGTTTAGTAGGTAATCTCCCTATAGTAAGGCTAGGTTTATTAAGAGAATTAGGAGTTTACATAAAGGTTAAGAAACTAAGATTTATAAGTAGTAGTAACTTATCTAGTAGGTATAAGGAGGTAATTAATAATTTAGTTATTAGCTTAGTTACTACGTTAGTACTTAAGGGTTAAGTTATAGTCTTAGTAGGTAAAGGAGTTCTATATTTTTATAGTAGAAAGGGTAGAGCTTAGGATAAAAGAGGAAGAGGAGGAAGTAGGAGTTAACATTATAAAGGTTAATTAGGAAGTTACATAAGGGGGGGGGGGATTATATATCTAGAAAGAAGAAGTATATCTAAAGAAAGAGAAGTATATATATATATATATAGAAGTAGTGCGCTAGACTGCTAGTGTTAAAATTATTAATAAGTTATTATTAGTAAAGAAGAAAAGAAAGGTTAGAAAGGCAGAAAAGGATATAGGTTTTATACTACCTAGAATAAGGGATTTATTTAAGGAAGGGCAGAAGTAATCCTTAAGGTAATTAGAAAGTATAGAAGCAGTAAATTACTTCTTTTATTCTTTTAGCTAAAGTTAAAGTAAGGTTATTATAAATTATACTCTTTATTAAGCAGCCTTAATTATAATGCTTCTACTGCAGTACCTTCCTTCCTTTAGTAACTTAAAAGGTATAAAGGGGGCCTATTTTCCTTAATCCTCCTTTTTTAATCTTTCCCTCCTTTATACTTTTCTATCTATTTAGACCTAAATAAACTAAATAACTCTTACCTTCCTTAAACTAAAGTAAACTTAATCTTAATTACTATAAATACCCTTAATAAGATTAACTAGTATTATATACACTAAGACACTAGTTATAAAATTAAGCTGTAGTAGTTCTCCTTAATACTACCTATAAAGATAGAGGTAATAAGTCTCTAGGGTTACAAACTCTAAAAAGTTAATAACTACTACTTAAATATAAGTCTTTCTTATCTAATCTAGTTATTAGAAAACACTAATTAATATTTCTAGCTAGATCCTTAAAGTAACTACATAGGTTAGTCTCCCTTCTCTAGCTAGCTTTTTATACTTAGAGCTTAAGATCCTTAATCCTTATAAAGTAAATAAGAAAATATAACAGCTTAGTAGCTTATTTTAGTTAAACGTCCTAAATTAGACTGTTATCTATAGGATCCTAAGTAACTATAAGCTAAGTAATAACTCTTCTTAGTTTACCTATTATATATTTATTAATAATAATACTACTAGTTATTTTAGTCTTTTTACTTAGTATTTTACTTTCTAGACTCCTATAGTTAATTCTTTACTAATTTAAGCCTATAGTGTTTAGAATAGGGTTACTTATAATTATTATGCTTATAACTTTTAGAAATACTATAGTACTAGATTAGAGAAAGTAAGAAGTATAACTCCCTACTTTAAGTGTATTTCCCTTCCTAGTAAGTTTTATAATTAATATACTAACTATATATACTCTAAAAGAGAGTATAACTTTAAATTATCCTCTAAACATTGGGAAAATAGTAGCAATCTAGGTATTAATCCTAATAAGATAGGCTTTCTATAGTATAAACAAAAGATAAGTAAAGATAAGATTCTATTATTAATTCCTTAGATTATTAAGATTAAATTCCTAAAGTACTACATACTTAGTAACTACATTAAGGAGGCTTATAAGCAGAAGGCTAGTATATACTATAACTAGTATGCTAAGGCTTCTTATATCTTAGATAATAATAAATAGGTAGTATTTAAGACTGTTTAAGAATGTAACTTATTAGATTAGGAGCTTAAGATTATAATATTAAAGGAGGACTAAATTATAGTAGGAGCTTTTTAGGATTATAGTTAAGAGATAGAAACAGTAGTAGTAATCTTTAGGGTTAGGTAATAGGTTAAGGTAATTACAGTCTTTAAGTTAATTAAAAAAGGATAGTTCTTCTTATATATTATCCCTTTATGTCTTTTGCTAAATTAAATAAAAGGGATAATTATAGTAAATAAAGAACTAAATAAATAAATAATGTATCCCTATTATAAATATAAGGAAATAAAGTAAGCATTAGTTATATAAAGCAAACTATATAGAAATTAAGAGATAAGGAAAAATAAAAGAATTAAAAAGGTATAGTATACTATTATAAGGATACTACTTATAACTAAGTCACCCTATAGATTAAATTATTAGGTTTATCCCTAGAGTTAAGGTTAGAAGCGTTAGTTAAATTATTAGAAATAGAGTCCTAATCTAGCAGTAAGTTGTTATTTAGAAGTAAATCTATTAGATTAGTAGCAATCTTAAAGCAGAGATTAGATTTATTAGGAGAAATAAAAAGGCCTTTAGGACTCTTTATAAACTTCTTAAGTTAATTACTAGTATAAGTAGCTTTAGTAATAAGATTACTAGAGAGGGTTTTAAGTTAGAATAAAGTGCTAGATAGGCTAATTAAGTGAATTTAGAAGGGTTTATTCTAGTAGTAGTTAAGCTTCCTAGTAGTAGATATATTAATTTTTTACTAAACGTTAAAAATAAAAACTAGATTACCTATTTATAGTTAATCCCTATAGAGAGCATTTAAATAGGTAATATTAAACTAATTATAAGTCTACGCCTAATGTTAAGTAACTATATCTATAGTCTATTATTAGTCTTTATCTAGTTAAGAAAAGGCTTAAAGTTAGATCTAACTCTCCTAGTCCTAAGTTATTAGTGTGTCTTAGTTAAGAACTCTCTAAGTTACTATATAGTCCTTAATTAGGGTAATAGTATGTTAGCTATAAATAAGGTAGAAAGGTATATAGCCTATAGATATATAGATAGTAGTATAGTTAGTAAAGAGAGTAGTTATAAGTATAGGTTAAATATCTTTAACGCCTTAGTTAGACTAGATATAAAGAGTGTAGGTAATTAGTTAATAGCCTTTCTTAAAAAGTCTATTTACATAGGGATTATATATAGAGGTTACCTTACGTTAGGAGGTATAACGCTAATTTAGTAGTATTATAGCACCTATATTCTTACGTCCCCTATTAATAATTAGAGTGCTATAGATACTATATTAATAGATAATATCTTCCTAAATAAATATAGCTATGTTTTTTAAAGTAGCTTAACGTATAATATAGGCTTTAAGGTAACTAGTAAACTTATAATAGGCCTTAATAACTTTCTATTTACTAATATATTAAACGTTAAGTAATACTTATATAAATAGTTATAAGATTAAGGTAGTAGAGGTATATAGATTATTAAATCGCCTTAATTACGCTTTTTAATAAGCCTTACACGTTAAGATTAGTTTATAGATCTAGGTATACATACCTAGCTAGTAGACCTATTCTATAAGACAAAAATATATTACCTCTTATCCCCTATACCCTAATTTATTATATACTTTGTTAATAAGTTTGTTATACCTACGTAACGCAGTAGTATGTATCTAGTAGCGTCTATACGCTTTATATGCAGACAGTTAGTTTAATTCTAACTGCAGGAAGCTACCTTTACAGAAGTCTAATTAGCTACTAGAGCCCTACAAAAGTAAAGCCTTAAGCCCTACATACATAATAGGGCTCTAATAATAGTATACTACACCTACATATTATGTTTTCCCTTTATAATAATCCTATATTATATTAGGTAAAAATAAGCTAACCTTCTAATATTTAATAAGATAGAGTAGTTTTCCTTCTATATAAATTATAGGAGGTTTTTCTCTCTACCTATATAGATTAATAAGTACTATATATATAGAATAGTGTAAGGGAATACCTTACTAGTTCCTACCTAGATAGTAAATAATATAAGACTCCTATTACTATAAAATAAGTTTGTTATAATAGCGCTTATTATTAATAACTTAAGAGGGCTAAGGTTAAGTAGTTATTTCTTATTTAAAAAGGAGTCTATTATAAATAACAAACTATATAGCGATTTATCTAAATTAGCAGTAGTAAAAGTATAAGATTCCTAGTAGCTGTTTAAGCGTAAGAAGGAAATATATAATCTGCTTTAACTATAGTAACTAATTCTTAGTAGGTAAGAGAAGATTAGCTAGAATATTAATTTAGCTAGACTAATTAGTAGAGTTATCTAGGTAGGTATAGATAGTAAGGAAGAAATTATTAGCTATATATATTTAAAGGACCTTAGTATTAATAAAATCCTTAATATCCTCTTCTATATCTACTTTATATAGATTAAAAAGTCTAAGAGGCTTATATAAAAGCCTATTAGTAGTAGTATTCTTCTTTCTATTAATATACTTAATCTTAAAATTAAAAAGTCTAATCTAAGTAAGCTAGTATGTTATTATTACAGAAGGTAAGTTATCTGCAGCTCTATTAATCTAGGTAACTAAAACCCTTACGTTAGTCTTAAGGAGGAAGTTAACACTAAAAAGGTAGTTATAAAGTTATTTAAGACTTATAAGGATACCTCTTATTTCTAACTTACTTAAATTATAGTTAAGTTTTATACTACATTAAATACTACTCTTAAATTAAGTAACAGTCTATAGATTATTAAAGATCTAGCTAAGTGTATATTCCTAACCTCTAATACTTATATTAGTGGTAAGAATAATCTAGCTAATATTAGGACTATAGTTAATTAGAATAAGAATAGGTATAAAGGTAAGTACCTACTTAAGAGTGTCTATAGCCTTAATCTAAGGAGGACCCTAAGAGAAAGGCTAATTCTTACCTAAGAGAGAGTATAATAGTAAGGCCTTCTCTAAGAAGTATTTAACCTAAACCTTATAAAAGGTAATAATCCTAAGAAATAATTAGATATCTAGAATATTTTTATACTTTTCCTACTTAAGAATCTTAAGGATCTTTACTTAATTAGGTTTTCTACCTTTAGTGCTATAAATATAACCTATAATTACAGTAAAAGTGTAGCACTATTAAGATTTAGCCTCTAAAACTATATAGCTAGCTAATTTAATATTAAATAGGACTTAATTAATATTATGTAAATACTTATAGATAAATTATTAGATACTAAGGTAGTTAGAAAGCTTCTTATTATTATACTAGGATTAAAGACTTTTAACAGCTATATTATTAATAAAGATATTACAGCATTCTAGAATTAGATTATAAAGAATCCTTATTATAATTTAATAAAACTAAATAACTAAGTTTATACCTCCTATAGGGAGTATATAGTACTAATAGAGGCTAAGAGGGGTTAAAAAAGTTATTAGATTATAGCTCTTCTTATTAAGGGAGACCTAATTATAACTAGAGAAGAAATCTAAGAGGGAAATAAGTTAGTTAGTTATAAATTCTTCTAAAAAGGCGTCTACATTAGGTAGTTACTAAGTATCTTAAAAGGTAACACTATTAACTTAAGTTACTAAATTAATTAGTTAGAGACTACTATCCTTTTTTATAACTAAGAACTATAGATTCTAGTAAGCAGTATAACTCTCCTTAATAATACCTTATTAGATATATTATCTAATTATATTAAAGACCTATAGAAGGAGGGCCTTTAGAATTAGAATACCCTTAGCCTACTACACCTTATATAGAATTATCTTAATAACCTATAGGGGTGTAATTATTATATTAAGCTGTCTGTATTTAGTAAAGTCTTAGGCTAAAGCCTTTTGCTAATTAAGAAGAATCTACTTAAGGAGGTCCTTCTCTTATAGGAGTAAGTAGTCTAAATCCTTAAGAATGCTATTAAGTTAGTTATATATTAGTCTTAATTAGGATTTAATATCTAAGAACTTAGGTGTAATTAGGTTAGAATAAAGCCCTAATTAGTCCTAAAGCTTATTTTTAATGTTATTAACCTTCTTAAGCTTCTAAAGAGGGTCCCTATCTAAGCTTAATCTATTAGATAGTATGTTATCTACTAGGTGTATTTTCTTATTCTTAGTCTTATATATTATCTTCTAATCTAACTTCTAGATGTAGTAAGTAATAGCTTAGTTAGTTATTTTAAACTACTAGATTACTTTCTTATAGTGTTTTATAATCTAGTAGGTTATAGTATATTCTTCTTATTAGGTAACTAGCTTTATAGCTAAATTAAAGAAAGTATTACTAGTAGTAGTAAAGTTATATTAATACTTCTAAGTATCTCCTTAAGTAATTATTATAATTCTTTAGATCTAGGCTATATATAGGCTAATTATATTCTTTACTATAACTATTATAATATTTTCTACTTAGTCTTAATTAAAAATAGTAGCTACTTACTTATTATTATCTAAGTTAAGGTCTAGGTAAAAGTTGTTAGTACTAGTAGTATTTCTAGTGTTACTACTAGTCTTTAGTTTCCTAAATTAAAAACCTCCTAGAGGTACTAATCTAGTTACAGTAAGATATTTATAACCTCTAAAAAGTTATTAGTCCTAATTACTCTAATAGAAACCCTAATCTAGGTATCTTTAGTATATATAAGAGTAGTAATTAGGTTATTACTATATCTAAATAAAAGCTTAGTGTCTTAGATAAAAGGAAGTCTAAAAAGAAGTTAATTAGAGGTCTTATACTTATCCTTAATAAAGAAAGACGTTATAACCTTATATTTATTAATCTAGATATTAGTAAGGTAGAATCTATTAAAAAGTATAAGATTATTATTCTTAAAGGTTCTTATCTTAAGCTAGGTGTAAGTATATAGAATCCCTACTAACTTAGCATACTATTTTAAGAGGATATTAACCTAAGCACTAGTATTAAGGATTATAGAGATAGTAGAGCCCTTATTACTCTAATTAACACTTAATATCTAGACTTTAAGCTAGAAGTAAGTATTTAAGATAATAGAGGCTAAAATCCTAGTAGTAGGCTTAAACCCTTTAATATATCTAATTATTATAGAGGGTAAAACTTTAGAAACTATACTGTAGTTATAGTTATTAATTAGCTTCTTAATATAGGCTTTTTACTAACTTATCTTAGTAACGTTAACTAGAGACTTTAGCGCCTTAATTAGGACTCTATTAGCATTAGTATAGCCCTAATTATAAAGTATAGCCCCTATTATAGTATTAAACTCTAGCTAGATCTTCCTTAGGATCCTAATAGGAAGTAATACTAAAGTATCTAGTTTCTTCTTAGTAAGCCTTTAGGCCTCTTACTATAGATTAAGCTCCTTAGGCTAGTTAGTAGTTATAATCTTAGTTATATTAAGTAGTATCTTAAGCTGCTAATTAGGGAACTCCTTAGGAGATATACCCTTTATATTATCTAACAGCTAAGGTTATTAAAGAATTATCTTCTTTAAGGTAGTTAGTAAAGGCAGTAGAGGTATTTAATTAGCGTCTTCCTTAAAGTTATTAAAGTTAATTCCTATAATATACTAGTCCTTATCTATAAACGTAACTATTCTTAGTTTAATTAGAGGTAGTAAGGTAGGCTTCTTTATGCTATAAGTTATCTTAGCGTAAGAATTAGTAACTAGTAGTAGGTTCTTTTAGGGTTAACCTTTTATAATAGTGTAAATATTAGCGTAATCTTAGTTAGCTAGATCTAGGCGTACTATATGTATATAATAGACTAAGGCTAAAGGAGTTAAGGAAAGTAAGGAAGAGGAAGGTTACTAGGGGAGGCTAAGCTGCTAGTTAAGAATCTCTTAGATAAGCTGCTTATAGTTATTATTAGAGGATATATTTATAATATAGGTAAGGAGGGTAACTCTATTAGCTATACTATATAATTAGCCCTTATTAATAACTATAAATAGTATCTTATTAAGAGGATTCTAACTATTATGTTTTCTATAGAACTAGCTTCCTCTAATTAGGATAATAAGGTAAGCATTCTTATCTAAGGTATACTAATTATAGTCTTAGATAATATAGTAGGAATTAGAGTAGTAGTACTAACACTAGTCTCTAAGGCCTATAACCTAGGGTTAATTAGGCACTATTATATTAACTTTAAAGATCCTAGCTAAACTTTATAGTTAAATAGTATTCTAGTAGATCTTTAACTTACTTATTCCTTAAGCTAGGTCCTAATTAGTTATATTAGGAGCTAGCTAGTTAATCTAGATGTTAACTATAGGCTGCTAAGGTTACTAACAGTTTAGATATTAGTAACTAGGGTTACTTTAAGGTTATTAGGTAGTTAAGTAAGGAAGTAGTTTATCTACAGTCTAATTAGTAGCAAAAAGGGAGGAATACTCCTTCTTATATATAATAACATTAAGAAGTCTAGCTTTAAAGGTTACATACTTAGTTAATTAGATAAACACTTCTAGGGTTATATTAATCTTATTAGCAGCCTTTTAGATAGTGTCTTTATAGAACTGCTTATAGATTATCTTAATTAGGCTCTTATTAGAGATAGTATATAGGTCCTATCTCTTAGTTTAGGCTATAATGTTATTAATTTTAGTAAAAAGCGCCTAGGTAGAACTTAAATTAGAGGTAGAGATAAGGGATCCTTTAGTAACTTTCTTAATCTACTCTTCCTTATTAAGAAATTAGTTAGTGTCTTACTAACTATACTCCTTTATAAAAAAGGCTTAGCCCTTAGACTAAGGTAGGTATCTAATTACATCCTTAACTAAAGTCTAATAATTACTACCTATAGTATAGGTAGTAAGTTTACCTCTAAATTAGTCTAGAACTCTTAAGATCTTATATTAGTCTTTAAACTTCTTTAAGAACTTAATGATATTATCTCCCTTAAAGGTTATAGCTCTATCTTATTTAAGAAAAAGGATCTTATAGAAGTTTAGGTTCTCTACTAGGTTAGTTAAAGTAACTATAAGAGCTAGGCTCTAAAGAGTCTAAGCTTAAATACATATAGTAATTACCCTAAGGAGAATATTAATTAAGGCGTTAGCAGCTAGGATAAGACTAAGAGCTTATAGAGGGTTAACTAAGTCCTTTAAACTAGATGCTTATTCTATCTAATTAGAGGGAGTTAGTCTACCTTTATTATTAGAGGATTTAGCTAAAATAGGCTTTTAGAATATAGTAAAAGTAGGGCTAGTAAGTTATCTATTAATTAGAATAGTAGAAGCTAAAGGCTAAGAAAGATCTCCCTACAGAAGAGAAATATAGTTATTACTTATTTTAGTAGTTAGATATTAGTTATTAAGGTTATTAAGAATTCTAATAATAATATATTAGTTAAAGCTCTTTAGGTAAAGCCTTATAAATATAGAAATAGCTCTTCCTAATAGCTAGAGTAAAGTTATAGTAGTAATTAGAGCTGCCTTTATAATTAGAACTAATCCTTACCTTATAAGTGTTAATAGTCCTAGCTAGAAGTGCTTATAGACCTACTCTAATATTAGCTAGAACTATTAAATCTATTAGTAAAGGCTTATTATTACTTAATCTATAAATATTCTTAACCTAAAA
Organism: Colletotrichum lentis; assembly: GCA_003386485.1. NCBI lineage: Eukaryota > Fungi > Ascomycota > Sordariomycetes > Glomerellales > Glomerellaceae > Colletotrichum > Colletotrichum lentis. The sequence continues at coordinate 694,357 of NWBT01000041.1, read as the reverse complement.
ACCCTATAAGTCCTAATTAGACTAATATTAGGTCTCTAAATAGAGTAGCCTAGTAGAGGACAATCTACTTATATAATTAAATATATTCTCCTAAAGACTCTTAAGTCTTCTATAATAACTTAGTTCTTATATTTATAACCTATAATATTAGATATTAGCAATTTTAATACTTATTACTTACCTTATTAATTAACTTATAGTTATTTCTACCTAATCTAGCAGGCTTATTACTTACTTCTTCTAATCTGCTATTATCTTAGTAGTTTTTAGGGTCTACTATATTCCCTTATCTTTTTAAATAGATCTATTACTTATCTTATTATTGCTTTTTTGCTTAGTTGCTATATCACTATATAATTAGGCTTCTGCTGCTTACTTTTAGCCCTAATTAGTTATCTCTTATCTTTAATTACTTAGTGTCTATTACTTTTTTAGATTTCTAGAAGGGGAGACTATTAAAAAGGTATAGTAAAGTAGGATAGCTAAAGCAGTAAGGTAACTAGGAATAATTACTACAACCTACTAAAGCTAACATAAGATACCTTCTAATTAGCAGTAAGTAAACTATCTTAATTAGAGCTATAAAGGCTTTAATTAGGACTTACTCCTATAACTAATTAAGAGAGAAACTCCTATATATCTTATGTAACTACAGTTAAAAGTAAATTATAATAAAAGGCTTTAGGTTAATCTAAAGGATCTATCTCTAAATTAAAAGAAAAGAATTAGTTATATATTTATTATCTTCCTAATTAGAAGTAAGCAGCTAAGGTCTAATATCTATCTCTAATTAAGACTCTTAGTTACATAATTAGGAACTAAAGAAATCTAGCACTAATAGACACCCTATTGTAATATATTTCCTTATTAATATCTATATATATAAACGTATTTACTATGTTATATTAGAGTAGCTTATAATTAAAGTAGGCAGCTATAGCTATTAGGATCTAGAAGGATATACCTATAAGCGTTATAGTGTATATATCTCTATTATCTTTTACCTATTAGTTACCTTATATTATAAGCCTAGCCTTTACTTTAATAAGGCAGCTATACTTATTAAGCTTATAGGTGTAGACCTAATAGTAACTAAGAATCTAATTACTATATATAGAAGCTTTAGATACCTCTTACTATAAGTATAAGGTTATATAGCTATTAAGGTGTAATATTTTAGCTTTATAAAAGGCGTCTTTAAGAGGGTAGTATTAAAGTTAACTATAAGACGTAGAGAGCAGTAGGAGTTCCTTCTAGTAGGTACTATATAAGGTATTAGCTTTATAATAGGCTCCCTCTAGAGATACTATAAGTGCTAGCTTTAGACTATATAATCTTATTACGTAAGAGCGTTCTAGGGATTAGTTAACACTTTACGTAAGGTCTTATAGGGGGCTAGCCTACAACCTAGGCGTTTTAGTGCTATTTATTAGTTATTATTTATTTTTTATAGAGTTATATATATAGAAATACTTATTATATATACGTCTAGTAAGAAATATAGCCTTAAAAGATATATATAACTGCTAGTAGCACGCAGCTTATTAAGATTCTTCTTACCCCCCTATAAACGCTACTATAAGCGTAGTAAAAAACGCTAATCTTAGGGGTGTTAGCAGTAGTATTATAAGCTTAAACTAGGACTTAGTGTGTAGCGCTAGGGTAGGAGGCCTATTAGAAGGTGTTTTTACTACGCTTAAGGCGCTTAAGGCAGCACCTAAAGGCGCCCCCTTAGCTTTATTATAGTCTTTATAGATCTTATTAGCCTTCTTATTAGCTATATAGAATATAGTTACATTATGCTAGCCTTTAAGAATAAGGTAGTTAATAGTGTGTTAAATATCTTAAAGGTCTAACTTATAAATATCCTTAGTAAAGGCCTTTAGGTTACTATTAAAGATAAGCTTTTTATTAAAGATAATATCTCTTATTATAAATACTTTACTATAAAAGGGATTCTAAATATAGTATAAGTTACTTAAAGTGTAGCTAATAAGATAACCTATCTATATATATAGGGTAAGCCTTTTTAGGCGCTAGTAGTAAAGCTAAGCGTCTGCTATAAGTATATACACCTTACAGCTATAGACTCTTAAGTGTAAAAGGTTAGGCTAGGTAAATTATATAGCGTCTTTACCCTAGAAGTGCTTATACTACAGCTAGTATAGAGTCTTCTAACTGTAAGAGGCTTATAGTATATAGTTATAAAGGTAGGTTATAGAGGTGTAAATTTTAGGCTAAAGGACGTCTAGGAGCTTTATATAAATAGCTATATATCTAGCCTTATACTTAATTACAGCTGTAATACGCTCTACAGCGCTGTTTTACGCTTAGTTATTTAGGGTGCTTACTTTAACGTGTATACTATATACGTTAAGGCTTATAAAAACCTTATTATAATTAGCTAACTTATTATTAGTCTTAATTACCTTTACCTTACAGCTGTAGTACACTTTAAGTATAGTAAGGAAGTCTATAATTATTATAAGTAGTATATCTATTTTATAAGTATAAAGGTAAAAGTCCCAAGTTAGGCCTATTAAGCAGTCTAAAAAGAGCATATAGGAGTAGTAGCCTATATAGCCTACCTTAAGGTTATAAAAGTTAACTATAAGGTAGTTACTAAGCCTTATGTAGACAACTAACTCTTATAGGCTCCTTTAGACTATATAATAGGCCTTACTTAGGGCGTAAGCTTTATAGTTAACTATTATAATAGACTTATTAAATCCCTAGATATACACCTTATAAGTAATATTAGAGATCCTTTTAAGCGCCTCTAGGCTAAGGTGTCTAAGGCGCTAATACTAGGTAAGGAGGTTACTAAAGATAGGCTTCCTATAGGTAGCTATTATAAAGGCGTTTCTTTTACGCTTTAGGTGTAGTATCTTATCTACATAAATAGCTAGTAAGGGGACTACAGCTGTAAGTATAGCTTCTAATAAAAAGGGCTACTAGTTAAGCACCTACTAGCTGTAAATCTTATTAATATAGGTAATAAAGGACTTATCTGCTTTATATAGGTAATTATTACTTAGGCTTATATTCTACTAGATCTCTTACTGCTGCAGCTTTAAGAAGGATATAAGGTTAGTAGTAATACCCTTATAAAAGGTAATGTTATATAAAGTAAGCTTAATAATATAATTCCTATATACTAAGAGCTTAATCTCTATAGTGCTGTATGCCTTAATAGGTAGCTACTATACGCCTACCTATATAAAGTTATCTATAGGCATGCTGCAGAGGGTTTTAAACTATATAGTATTATTAAATATATAGATATTACTACCTAAGTTAAGTATTACTAACTTAGCTAAGTAATATTAGCTCTTAGTAACATAAAAGGAGACTATAGAAATCTTACTTTAGCACCTACTATAGAGTTAATTAGAGCCTTTAGCTAACATTCTTACTACTTAAAGCCTCTTAGTAAGGGGTAAGAGCTTTATTAGTCTAGAGGTGTATTTTAATAAGCTTTTTAATACTTTTACTAAGCAGTCTATTATACCTCTTTAGGTAAGAGAGCATATAGAAGCACTATATAATACTATAATAAGGGCCTATGGAGAGCTTATAGGTAGTATCTAAGGTTATATGCTTTATAGGTAGTATCTCTACTACGCTTACGCTTATACTTAAGCGCTTATGCTTTATAGTTATACTAGCTTCTTATAATAGTAGAGAGGTAGTTACTCCCTTAGCTAATAATACTTCCTTTCTCTTATACCCTCTATAGTTATAGCCTTATCTACTATAGTTATAGTTCCTATAGCCTTCCTTCTTATTATTATTATCTATTATTTTAGTGTAGGTAGGGCTAAAAGCTTCTTACCTAGCCTTCTTTATATACTTATTTTTATCTACTAACTATAGAAACTCTTAAATATTAGAGAGGACCTCTCTTAGCGTTAGGAGGTTATTAAGTATGTTAGTAACCTCTATATAGTAGTATATATAAACCTAGCTTATAAGATAGGTCTACTAGAAGGCTGCTATAAAAGGATTAAACTAGTTACTTAAAAGCTAGGCTCCTAAGACGCTACTAGCAGCAGCTTTATAGAGTGCTTTTTCCTACTTTATAAGCTAGGCCTTAACTTCCTTCTTAGTTCCTAGGTGCTTTAAGGTTACTTAGAGGACCTTTTCTAATGTAATATATATATTCTCTTTACGCTTAGAAGGGTATATTCCTATATAAGCCTAGAGGGTAATTACTTAGGTGTTAACCTTATTATTAGAGGTATAGTAATAGAGCTTAAGGTTAGTAGAGATAGTCTAGCGTATCTATTCTTAGAGGTTACTATAGCGCTTAAGGCGCTTCTCCTATATATATAGGTTATTATTATACTGTATGTAGCGCTTCTTATAAAGGAGTAGGTTAGCTAGAGAGAGATCCTCTAGCTATAATGTATGCTATAAGGTGTCTACTATATATAGAAGTATATAGCTAACGTCTAAGGCTAGAGTTATATCTTTAGGCTTCTTATATAAGAGTTATAGCTTAGGTTAAGGCTATAGCTATAGCTGCTGTTAGAGGGCTACAGTCTGTAAGTACGTCTTATATACTAAGACGCTTATAGCTCTTAAAGAGGTAGTATTTAAAGGGGTATTTATAGTAGTGCTTATAGGGGTTATTATAACTACGCCTATATGTAGGTAATTATGTATTAAGGGCTTTTCTAGCTTAGTAAGCAGCATAGTAAGTATCTTAGATACATTATATATAGTAATTAATAGGTTAATTACATCCTAAAGCTTATAGGTTTTTACCTTAGTTTTAAGCTAGTTAAACTAAAGAACCTAATTAGTAGGGCTATTAAGAATAGTCTTAGTAGTATTAGTAGATATCTTATAAGCTTATAAATAGCTTTATAGTGCTTATTATTATTAGTTTATAAGTATATAAGACTCTTAATTATTAGATTATTAAGAGTTATAGTAATAAGTTAATTAAATATATATTAAGATATATATATAACTATAACTATTATGCTTTACTATGCTAGCCCCTAACTTAGGCCTATAAGAACCCTATTTCTAGGCGCCTAAGGCTACAACTAGAGCCTACTGCTTAGGAAGAAGCCTACAGCAGTCCCTCTAGTATTTAGCGAAGGGCTAGCTACACTAGGCTTAAGCCTATCTCTAGGCCTACGCCCTATACGTATAGGTTACGCCCTATGTGTATACACCCTTTAATTTAATAAATAACTTCTATCTCTACGCACCCTTTTAGCGCGCTTAAAGTGCTCTCTATAGGACCCTCTAATTTAACACTACTACCTAGGGGTTTTAGTTATTATTAGCTGCGCTAAAAACCCCCTCCTTACAGAGGGGGTAAAAAAATAGGGTTTCTATATAGAAAATAGGGTTTCTACCCCCTAATTACAAAAAGCCTTATTTTGCCTATTACCTATACTATACCCTACTTTTTACATTTATAACCTATAACTATTATAACGTTATATAGTAAAAAGGGTTATATTAATAGATAGCCCTAAAACTAACCTATTTAGTAATATTAAAAGTTTTCTATTTACTTATACTATAGAAGTTTATTTTATAATAATAATATAGGTATTACTTTTACTATTATCTACTATATGTTACTTCCTCTCTTTTACCTATATAGATAGCAGTATAAGTAGGTTACCCTCTATTATACCCCTACGTTACTATATATCTATTCTATTCTTAATTACATAGTATTATAACTTATACTATACCTATAATGCTATAGGCTGTAGCGTTAGTGTTATAGGTAGTAGAGGTAATAATATATTATTAAAGTTATTATTATTATCCCTAAGTAAGTTAATAGATTTATTACTACTACAGTAGTACTACCTACCTTATTATTATTATCTTTAATAGGATTACTAATATTAGTAAAGATCTTAAGGTTAAAGTCTAGCCTAGTTACCTCTACTGCTGTATTAGCTAGTACTTAGTTAATATTACACTAACTAAAGGGCCTAGCTATATACTTAAAGTAATTAAGAATATAGTCTAGCAGAGAGGTTAAGTTAACGTTAATAGTAAAGTTATCTAGCTTTTTGTTATACTAGAGAGGATTTAAGGAGTTAAAGGGTATATAGTTATAAACCTCTTTAGTATAGGCTAGCTACTATTTAAAAGATAGTCTCTTTATCTACCTATCTACTAGCTAATACTTTATAGCACTATACCTCTAATAGACCTCCTTTCCCTGCTAGTAAGCTATTTTTTTAATAGCAGCCTACTACTAATATACCTCTACCTTTATAGCCTTAGTTACCTACTTCTTATATATCTCTTTTATATCTATAATTATAACGCTAGTTATAAAGGTATAATTAGGCTTAACAGCTTATTAGTACTAAGCCTTTTTCTGCTATAACTTTAGTTTAGTGTTATAGTCCTTTAGGTGCTATAGTTAGTATTTATTAGTAAGGGACCCTTTAGAAATAATATCCTTAATTACCTTAAAGCCCTACCTTATAGGAGAGCTCTATATATTACTATATTTCTATTTAATATACTTAGCAGTAAGTGTTGCTTTATTAAAGCAGTTATTATTAGGTAGGAAACAGAGGAGGTAAGAGGGAATTTCCTTATTACCTTACTATATACACCTAGCTAACTAAGCTAGTAAAATATTATTATAGATAGGCTAAATACATAACTTCTTAAATCCCTTTATAATATTTATAGCTATAAAAGTAGAGGTTATTATCTAATAAAGAGCACTAATAAAGTTGCCTTATATAAAGATAAGGTTACCTTCCTATATATACTAATAAAGCACTTTTTAATAGGCTGCTTTAAAGAGCTAGAAGATACTAATATCTATTAGTTAGAGAAAATAGGTTATATAAAGTAGAAAAAAACCTAAGATAATATTAAAGTTAATATAGTACTCTATAAGCTTAATACTAATATACTTAGTAAAGCTATCTAGAAGGAGTAGATAATATAGCTACTTAGACTTCTTAATAGTTTCCTAATAATAATAGTACTGTATATATAGGCTGCTTACTACTTTATATAAATCTTAACTATATATATTAACACTAAAATAGTCTCTAAAGGAGTAGCCTATATAGGTATACTTAGCTAACCTTAAATAGGTTTTAGTATTAAAGTAGTATATATAGTCTATTATAATTTTCTAGTTAGAAAACCCTATTAGTAAATAGCTAAAGCAGACGCCCTCCTAGACTTAGTAATTAGCCTAAGTAGTAATTAGCTATATCTTAAAGATTATATATATTAGGATAGTTTTACTAGACGCACTACTATAGCTAATAAGTATATATAACTCTTAATTTACTAGATCTATAACCTTAGGTAGGCTGTTATATTTTAGCTGCTGCTTAAGGAGTATAATATAAGTCTAGTTACCTAAGTAACCTATATAGCAGCTAGACTTATTAGCGTTCTAGATCTTAGATAGCCTAAGGTTATAATTACTAGAGTATTAACAAACTATAACTATAGTAAACTATAACTATATGTAGTTATAGTTAAACTATAACTACACTTTCTGTAGTTATAGTTTAACTATAACTATACTTTCTATAGTTATAGTTTAACTATAACTACACTTTCTGTAGTTATAGTTTAACTATAACTATAAATATTTTTTAATACTATAACTATAACTATAACTACAGTAGTGTAGTTATAGTTTAAACTACACTTAAACTATAACTACAGCAGTAAGAATAGAAAATATATATTTTAATAAATATATATATAGTACTATATAATATAAAGCTATATAAGCGTTATATAATATATTAACTATATAAATAGTAATAAAAGAAGTATAAATATTTAGAAAAAAATATAATATAATACTAATAAACTATAGTAATAGGCTAATAGCTTATTATTTAGTAGTAATACTTACTACTTATTAATTATAAATAGCAGCCTAGTACTAAGTAAAGAAGTCCTTAATTAGGGCTAGGTCTAACTTAAACCCCTTCTAGTATATCTTAACTAGCTTAATAGCGCCCTTCTTTTAAAGCTCTAGGTAGTTAGTAAGCTAATAATAGATAAAGTGCTTAGAGATAGCGCTCTAGCCCTAGAGGCTGTAGAGGTAGTTAGCTATCTTTTTAACCTAAAGTAGTATAGCTAGGAAGCTAGACTTAGTAAGCTAGATTATATAGGCTGCTAGAGTGTTATTCTCTACAGCTGTAATAGCCTTAGGCTAGCCTAGCTTATCTAAGTTAGCCTAAATATTATAGCCCTCTTAGAGCTAGTAGAGATACTTCCTAACTACTATATAAGATATACTATACTATACTACAGCCTACTAAATAGATAGTATAGAGGCTACCTTCTTACTATTATAGGGGGCTTATTACTACTGCTGCTAGGTAGTAAAAAGCATCTTAGCAGCCTTTTTAGTAGATATTATATACTTATTAATTTAGTAGGGTATATTAATAATAAGAAATATAATAATAAATAAAGGTTATAAGTTAGTATTTATCCTTATTAAGTTAAAATAATTAATTAATTTTAGTGTAAATCTAATAAAAAGTAGGACAGAAAGTAGATAGGGTAGAAACCCTATTTTCTGCGTGGAAACCCTATTTTTTCGCCCCCTCCGTGAGGAGGGGGTGTTTAGCACAGCAGAATGCTTACTAACGCCCCTAGGTAAACCCCTAGCCGCTTAACCGCTCTGACTGCCTGGCCCAACAAGCTTGTCGGTTTTTTTTTTTTACGGAGCGCACGGGGGGCCCCGGCGGAGGGGTCTTCACTGTTTCCTCCCACTCTTCGACTCGCAACGCCCACACACGCACCGCCCTTCTGTGCCTCTACTGCGTCACCACTCACTCCTCGCCTCCTCGTCCTGCGCGGCTGTCTCCCTTAACGCCGTTCCTTTGCCCTACACGGTTACTCCGTACTCTCTATTTTCCATATACCGGCAGCTCGCTGCTGACTGATGAGTCGTCGCAAGTTTCATTCAACGCGCTGCCCGGACTCGCACACCCGCCGCCAGCGGCCACGCTGACACCACTTCAGTCCCCCCGGGAACTCTTCACTCTCTCTTGTTACGCCCATTTATAGACGGTTCCCCCGTCGCCACCCACCAGGCTTCCGGCATGCTACACCAACAAACTGCTTCTACTCTAGTAAACGGGTCGCGACTCAAGCTTGCTTCCTCACTCATTACCACCTCCACCACGGCCACCGCCAAGTCTCCCGCCCCCAGCGTACGTGCCTCCTCCGAGGACTCCGTCCCTCGCCGATCCCACCAGACAATGGCCGCCGCCGCCGCCCCTCCCGCCGCCCCCACCGCGACAACCCGGCCCCCGGGCACCTACTTCCCTCTGGGATACAAAGATGCCGTCTACCAATGGGTAAGAAAAGATCACCAGCATGGGCTTTGCCTCGTCCCGCGTCGTTGTCGTTCCTTTCCCCGCTGACGAGAGCGTCTACAGTGGAGCAGCGTCACCCCCCAACAGGCCGAGCGGAACGTCCTGAGCCACATCCCCTACCTGAAAGAGGCCCGCGAGAACGCCTCGCTCGATTCCGATAAGCATGACCCCTTCGGTCCGCGGGTGTGGAAGTCGCAAATGGTCGAGCTCTCCGGCAAGGATCGAGCTCTGAACGAGTACTCCATCGAGCGTGTCGGCGAAGAAGTCGACAACAACCTCGTCATCGTCCACGGCTACGGCGCAGGCCTGGGTTTCTTCTACAGGAACTTTGAGCCGCTGTCCCGCCCCAAGGGCTGGAAGCTCTACGCCCTCGACATGCTTGGCATGGGCAACTCCACGAGACCGCCTTTCAAGGTCACCGCCAAGGACCAGCAGGGCAAGACGGCCGAGGCCGAGGCCTGGTTCATCGACGCCCTCGAGGAGTGGCGAAAGAAGCGCAACATTGACAAGTTCACCCTCGTCGGCCACTCCCTCGGCGGCTACCTCTCCGTCGCCTACGCGCTCAAGTACCCGGGCCATCTCAAGAAACTCATCCTCGCCTCCCCCGTCGGCATCCCCGAGGACCCTTACGCCGTCAACGCAGCCATGCCCGAACCCGAAGAGTCGACGTTCCAAAACGAGTTCACCCAAGACCAGAACACCGTCACCAACGACGACCGAAACCCCGCGACGTCCCGCGCCAGCAAGAGCGGCGCCAAGAACTCCAACAGCAACGCGCCGAAGCGCCCCTTGCCGGGCTGGCTCGTCTGGCTGTGGGACGCCAACGTCTCCCCCTTCAGCATCGTCCGCTTCACGGGGCCCCTCGGCCCGCGCTTCGTTTCCGGATGGACCTCGCGCCGCTTCAACCACCTCCCCCAGGCCGAGTCGCAGTCCCTGCACGACTACGCCTTCTCCATCTTCCGCCAGCGGGGCAGCGGCGAGTACGCGCTGCCCTACATCCTCGCGCCGGGCGCCTTCGCCCGCAGCCCCATGGTGAACCGGATAGACGGCGTCGGCCGGCAAATCATTGAGAAGAACGGCGAGAAGCTCAAGGAGACGGGCGTCCCCGTCGTCATGATGTACGGCGAGAACGACTGGATGGACGTCGCCGGCGGATACGCTGCTGAGGAGAAGCTCAAGCAGGCGAAACTGCAGGCCCTCCTCAAGGGCACCGACGAGGAGAAGAGGAGAGAGAACGGGTCCGCCAAGGTGCTCATTGTTCAAAAGGCCGGACACCACCTCTACCTCGACAACGCCAGTCAGTTCAACGACTACATACTGAAAGAGATGGAAGAGACACAAAACAGCAAGCTATAGACGCACCCTGTCCTTTTTTTTTTGTCGTTTTTCTCTCTTCTTTCTTTCTTTTCTTTCTTTTTTTTTCTTTTTTTTTCGGGAGGGACGTTGAAGACGCTGGCGGTAGGGCTCCACAGCACTCGCCAGCCAAGAGAAGAGAGGTTTTTTTTTCGCCTGTCTGGGGCGTTTTCTGTGTTTTGTTTTGTTTCCGGGAGTTGCATTGCATGACTACAAATACAATTCGAGCCTGACACGGCCGACCGACGGGGAAATATCCAGTGGGGAGCGTTTTGTTTTAGTCACCGAGTCTGCTCAGCCGGCTCATATAGATGGACATCGAGACACTGTGCATTCTCTTCTCTTGATCTGATTTTTGGTGCGGATGCCCCGTGAATATGCCGGAGAAGCTCGTTGTCGGGCCCCGGGCTGGTTGGTGCCNGGGGGGGGGGTGGGGCCCGGCCAGCCCCGCATCGCACCTCTGTTCCTTGTCATGTCCGAAACCTTGCTCGACGTCCCCCCCTAAGAGACGTCCGATGTTCTTCCAAGAAAGAAGAATGAGGAGAAGAAGAGAGCAGCCAACTTGCCGTAATCGAAACTGACCCGCCAGCGACGCAACTCGAATCGTGAACAAGAGGGTCAAACTACATTGCTGCCGTGTTGGACTGCAAGCCATGATATCTTTTTGTACAATTCGTATTGAAACACCGTTGAGATGCCCCAGCGGAATAGGTAGTTACACCTCCACTGCCCGAGACCTCTCGCCTGTCTTGAGTTGTTTGGATGGCGCTGGGATACGGAGCAGTCCAAGATAACCGAGACCGCTCTGCCGAACGGTTTTGCAAACCCCCGTTCCACGTTTGCTACTGCTCAAGAAGGCTGGCTATTGTCTCGATGTTTCCATTTCTTGGGGGTCCCGTCCCCCTCGGGCCTGAAATCAGGCAGTGTCACTAGGATGGCTTGTCAAGAGACTTGTCGTCTTGTATTGAAGCCATCAGAAACATTACATGGGTAGGCGTAGTTCTTACTCGTCCCCTTGACATTTCGACAGCAACACTTGACTCCCCAACACCCCCTTGTCGCCCGCAAATATTCCAGCTCTAGATTATATAGAGGCCATGGCTTCTTGCCTTCTCTTTTCGCCCAATCTTCCCAAGACCTCGAGCTCCTTTTGTTTCATTCTCTTTGCCAAACTTCCGATATCCAGAGCGCCTGGCTGGCATCCTTCAACGTTGTCCAGCTTCCCCCCAACCCCGTCTTCATTCTTCATATTCCACCTGCGTCGCCATCTCAAAATTTTACCCCTACCCCTAGCCTTGGCACAGCGGTTGCAAGAACCTCCACGAGGTCTCTTACCAGAACATCACAACCTTACATCTCAGAAGCCGTTTGCCCATATGCCTGGCCGGCAGTCGGTAAACCTGCCCATGCTTCCCCCCCATCTGGGCATCATTGCTTTTTACCTCAAGCTGTCAACTTTCATGCCGGGCCCAGCAGTCTATAAGCTTGCGCATCTGGCCAAGTCAGTGGAGATGGCCATGACTTGCTATCTGAAGTCATCTGCACACGTGCTCGGCGGATGGTAACCCCAATCAAGCAGACAGACCCCCATCGGGATATCATGACCTTGTATCTGAAGTTGTCTACTCACATGCCCAGGTCGGCTATCAAAAGCAAACTTGATCAAGTTCTCTTGGTCAGGGCACCAAGGACTTTTATCCGAAGCCATGTGTCCATGTACTGCAGTCAGCGGGCTGTAGCCTGACGTTAAGCGACTCGGTAGGGACATTGTGACCTTTCATCCCAACATCGATTCTCGCTTATGGTGGTGACGATGCTGAATCGGTGAATCATTGCCCACCCTTTGCCAATGCCTCCTCACAGTATATAACCCGAGCCTTCTTCAACCTCCTGAATCACCACCACCTCAGCCATTCAGTCAACAACACATTCTCTCTACCCTGCAAAGCCCAAGCCCAAGCAAGCCAAGCCAAGCACATCAGTAACTCCCACTACAGCATTCATTGTTGCCGGCCGACCACTTCTTTCTCTCTGGAGTCACTAAAGGGACTGCTTTATTAGCAATCTTCCCTGTCCATCTTATCACTGCACCGATTGTCTCGAGAGCCACCACGCCATCGCAGCTTCCCCGCAGAGCTTCCGAGCAAAAAGGCGTAGCCGACTTGTATCACAGCATTGGGGCCACCATTGCAACCAACCACCCATTTCCTCTCGGAACCGTCCAAAAAAAAAAAGGTTTGTTTGCCTTTCATCAGTGACCTATCAGCAGCTTTGTTGCTAACCTACTGCCTTGAAAGCAGCCAGGCCACCCGAACATTTCTCGCAAAACTCTTCTCTCGCTGGAAAGGAATATCTCCCTTTCAAGGACCGCCAGGATGTCCGGCCCTTATCCAAACCAGTTTCCCTTCTCCTCGGACAGCAGCTACCAGGCGCCCTACATGTATGAGCCGGGCTACAGCCAAAACGCCTCTCCCTACATGTACGACCAGTACCACCACCAGCTGCCCCCCGTCCCGCAGCCCGTCGCCCAGCCGCAGTACCGCCAGCCAGGGTACTCGCAAGCCCAGCCATACACAGTCCCCGACGACAACGACGACGACGACGACGGACATGACAGCCAGCACTCGTCCAAACGCCTCCGTTCCGGCTACCGCTACCGCAACCGCAGAACGTCCTCCATCCCGGCCGCCGACCCCTGGGACCCCAACCGCTCCACGACCCCGGACTTCGAACCCCCGCTCCGAGCGCGCATCTTCTCCCCCCGGAGCATCCCGGGCGGCTACTCCGCCACCCTGACGGCGTCCCTCGCGATACCGGACCCCGTCGACGACGACGAGCGCCTGCGTCGGCAATCCGAGATCAAGCACATCCTCCAGTCGACCACCTCCACGGCCCTCCCGGCCCCCTCGCCGCGCGTCAAGAGCCCGCGCCCGACCTCCGTCTCGGCCCCGTCCCCGACCTCCATCTACCGCATACGCGCCCGTCCCAAGGCGATCCAGGTCGGGCCCATGCTCTCGCCCCGCTACCTCGGCGCCTTCACCCGCGTCGACGACGTCCCC
>NWBT01000041.1:653356-676977 GCA_003386485.1 Colletotrichum lentis | reverse complement strand
GGGGGGGGGCGATGGTCTAGCGAGCCCGCTCGAATCAGAACAGAGAGAACCTGAATAGAGACCCCGAACAGAGAGACCTCTCCCCCTTGCGATTCATCAGACGAACCACACTTGCCTCCATGGAGCTAGAAACTCGCCAGCGACGCTCGAGCGGGGAGGGAAAGGGTTAGCAAATCGAAAAGGAACGAGAACTTTTACACATAAGAAAAAGGAAGAAAAAGAAAAGGAGGGGAAAAAAAAAAAAAAAAAGACGAGAGGAGCCGTAGACACAAGACAACCAACGTGACCCAACACTGCCCTACCTGTCGAGCCTTGAACTCGAACCTCCCACCTCGCATCTCGCGCTTCGGACGGATGGATATCGCACGCCCGACTGACTCCCTACGTACGGAGTAGTCACCTGCCTGCAGCATCTCCCTCCTTTGGCCGCCTTTGCATTCCAACCACCTCATGAGCCTCTCCCATCCAGCGAGTGACGCACCTCCTTCTTCTCGCATACAAGCCTGCCCCCATCGCACCATCATGCCGTGAACAACGCACTTCTGGACCACTTCGTCTCAGCCATCGGACCGTCTCGACAGACTTTCCATGCCAAGAATCCGGGATAATGTCGCGTGTCTGGCCTTCTGATTCATCATCCACCGCCCAAACAGGTGGGAAACTAACTTCACAATTTGGGCTCAAGAGCGTGATAAACCCAACCTCCACCGGCCTTCTTCCTTCAACTGTCCCATCCCTCTCAGTGTCGGCCATTTCATTCTGCTTCACCGTCAAACATCAACTCATCGTGCCCGCCTGGGGCCTACTGCGGGTTGGCTGATACAGATTCTATTGTGGCATTGAGGAACCATCTTCTATCGTTGTTGCGCCGTTCCCTACTCGTGCATTACGCGTCAATTCATCCGACGACAATGATCATTCGACGACACTCCTCCCAAAGTGTCACCGCGATCTATACTCCCAGGCTTGTATGATTTAAAACACGACCAAAGTGAACTGGCGAAATCCCGTGCCTTGCCAATATCCCATAAACTAGAAATGCATTGTACAGTTTACCCTTTGCTTCAAAAGTTGGCCACGGCGACCGCGATCGCCTGCGAGTCCGAGTGCGAGATGGACACGCTAATGTCCTTGAGGCCAACCTTCTGGGCGGCAGCGGCGGCGTCACCGTGGAGCTATGCAACTGTTAGTAAATCTTGTCTTTGTCATATGCACGCAGACATGTCGCTTACCTTGACCAATGGGGCACCCGACTCGTCCTTGGCAATCTCAATATCCTTCAAAGGCGCACCAGCACCCTTGCCTGGCACACCGAGCGACTTGAAGACGGCCTCCTTCGCGCTCCACCGACCGGCAAATGAGCTCTGGGGGCTGGCCGCTGACTGACAGTACTTGATCTCGCCGGCCGTGAAGTTGCGCTCGATGAACGTCTCGTTCTCAATGTTGATGGCAGAAATATCCTCAACATCGACTCCGACGTTGCTGTTCTTGTTGACCACCTTCTTGGCGAGGGCCTCCATCATGTCCTGCGTGGCCTTGGCCGCCGTTGACGATACCGTCTTCTCAGACGCCTTCATGAAGTTGGAAGGGTAAGAGATGGTCGAAGTCTTCTTGTCCTCCGTCACGCGAGCATCAGGGTTCAGGAGAACCTGGCTGAGCTGCTCGTCCGTGTAAGGAGCGTTGGACTTGGCAACGAAGAGCGTGTTGTTGACCAGACCGTTGTGGAAGAAGCGGTACGCCTTCTTCTGGCGAGCCTGTACCTTGGCGGAGTACTCCTCGTATGTCTTCTCATCGAGCGTGGCGAAGAGGTACTTGGGGTGGACACCGATAGCCTGGGCACCCTTCTGGCCGAAACCGAACGACGTGACGGAGAAGGCCTTGATGCCATCCGTCTGGATCGTGCGGCTGGGGTACACAATCATGTCGAACTGCTCCATGATAGGGTCGACATTGTCGGCGTTGCGGTTACCGGGCACCAAGCCCGTGTTGAGGACCTGCAAGCAGCCGTTCAACATCCAGGCACCGGCGGCACCCTTGGGGTGACCAGTGAGGTACTTCTGGAAAATACCCATGACGGCGTTGCCCTTCTTGCGACCGAGGTGACGGAGCTGTTGGCAAATGACCGAGGACTCGTTCTTGTCGTTAGCCTTGGTCGAGGTTCCGTGGAACGAGGCGACGGCGAGGTCGTCGATGGTGAGACCCCACGTGGCGAGGGCGCCGCGGAGAGGAGCAATCTCTGGGTTGTTCTTCCAGAAGTTGTTGCCCAGACTGCGGAGGACGTCCTTCTCCTGGCGCTGGGCCTCCTTCTTGATATGCTCGGCGCGGTCATGAGCGTACTCCTTCTCATTGATCTCCTGGCCCTGAGCCTTGATGGCCTCGACCTCGTCATAAAGGTACTCGAGTTCAGACTCCTGCCACTGCTTGATCTGCTTCTTGCGAAGCTCGATCTGACGGCGGCGGTAGTTGATGTCGAGCAGAGGCGAGGGGAACTTGCCGACGTGCTCACGCGCGGTGGTAAGAACTCCCTGGCCCGGGGCGGGGACGGAACGGCCAATCTTGTCCGTGGCAGTGGTGGTCAGAGCCAGGATACCGTGGATGGGCATGCCCATGTCGAGGGCGAGCTTGGCAGTCATGAGCAGCTGGACACCGCAACCCTGGGATTCCATGAAACCGTTACGTGTCGTAGTAGTGGGACGGGACATCTCGCCAGGGGTGCGGCCGTGGGCAATCTCGTCGACAGCGTTGCTGGTCGCCTTCATGTTGGCGAACTCGTAAGAGCCCTCTTCACCAAAGTCGTCGAAACCACCGACAAACACCACGCGGGCCTTGCCCTCCATGATAGTCTCGTAGCCAATGTCGACCGACTCGACAGCAGTGGCGCAAGCACCGACAGGGGTCTTGATAGGACCAGAGGAAGAGATCAACAACATGTTAACCCAGGCGGCCATGGTGTTGATGAAGGACTCCTGGAGAATGTCGTTCTGGACGGGCTTATCCAGGTAACGGTCTCTGTGCATGCCGCGGAGGGCGCCAGCACCACCCATACCGGATCCGATGCAGTTGCCGACCTCGGAAACGTGCACGTACTTGTAGAACTCGTAAGGGTCGGTAATACCGGCCGACAACAGAGTCTCAGCAACGGACACCAGGACGAAGAGGGTGACGGGATCGACCTGGGACACGATGTCTTCGGGAACACCGTATCTCTTGGCATCCCAGCCAGTAGGGATCTGTCCGGCAACAAGTCTGTCGAATCGGAGGGCCTTGGGGATCAAGAGGGCGGCTCCCTTCTTCATACGGACAATGTACTCGCCGGACTCGGGGATCTCAAAGATCTCGACCTTGTCGCCGTGCTCACGCTTGAACTCCTCAGCAGTCTCCTTGGACGCCTCGAAGGGCTCGAGGTCCTCCTCGATGACGACCTCGTGGAGGAGCTGCTTCTGCTCAGGGTCATAGCCGCCGAAGAGCTCAGGCTCAATCAGACGGATACCGGAGTGCTCAAGAATGAACTTCTCGTACTTTTGTTTGATGTCCTTATCGTCGACGGGCTCCCCAGTCTTGGAGTCGACCCAGCCGGAGTAGGGAGCGGGCTTGCCCTTGATGGGACCGTTGTGGTTCTTGATCAGACCCATGATCCAGGCCATCTCAACGCAGCCCTCAAGAGAGAACTCGCCGTAAGCCTCCATCTCCCAGCGAGTGCGGGAGTTACCCCAAGGACCAACTTCGGCGAAGCCAGTAACAACGACGACTTTCTCAAGGTCAACCATGCCCTTGAGGCGGTCGTTGAGGGGAGCAATCTCCTCCTCCCAGTCGGGGAGATTAGGGAAGTCGAACTTGATGTTGGCGCGGGGCTCAACAACAGTCTTCTTGTAGAGGGCCTCGGAGTTGGGGCCGTTGACAACCTTGTTCTCAATAGCGTTCTCCTTGCTGACGGCACGACGGACCTCGCTGGTGTCCATGATGTCCTTGCGGAGCTTGGTCATGGTCTGGTTGAGGTCGGGGATGAACTGCAGACCACCGTTCAGGTCGGCGAAGACAGGCTCGCTCTGGCAGAGATCGACAACGGCAGGGGACAAGAGACCCAAGAGGTTGAAAGCCATCTCCTGCTGAGAAAAGGTGCGGACACCGAAAGCCTCGACACCCTCGGCAACGATGTTGTTGCCGCTCATGAGACCGGTGCCGCGAGTCCAGCCAATGACGGCACCGCAGATGGTGAGGTAGTGGCCCCAGTCCTCGGAGTGCCATCTGTTGAACAGGGTCTCCAGGGCAAGCTTGGACTCCGAGTAGAGACCGTCGTTACCGAAGGTGCCGTGGTTGGGGGACAGGGGCAGGACGACCTGGGCGGGACGGGTCTCGAAGCCGCGGTCGGCCTTCTGGGTCTTGACGCTGCCGAGAATGCGGAGCAAGTTGGTCAGCATGATGCGGTGAGCGAGCTCGGAACGAGAGTCAATTTGGTCGATCTGGCGACCGTTCTCCGGAATGGCGGCAAAGGGAATGATGAAGTCCAGGTCCCAGCCGAGACCGTTCTTGGGGTCGTAAATGTAGTCAACCAGGGCCTCACAGTCCTGCTTGCTACCCTGGTTGAAGGGCACGACGACAAGCTGAGAGCCGCGGGCACCGAAACGGGTGTACATGGACTGGTAGTACTCGGTGACCTCACGAGAGAATCGGCTGGTGGTGACAACAACCTTGGCACCACCGCTGATAAGACCCTGCAAGACCTCAGCTCCGATGGAACCAGCACCGGCACCCGTCATGAGGGCATGCTTGCCCGCAAAGCTGACACCGTCCTTGGCGGCTTCTTCGAGAGACTGCAGGTAGTAGCCGGTGAGCTTCTTGCTGTAGTCCCAGCCGTGAAGGCTCTTGCGCTTGAGGTGCAAGAAGGGAATGGTCTCGACCTTGCCCTTGGGTCCGGTGGCAGGCTTCGCCTTCTTGGAGGGGCTGTCATCGTTGGGAATGATCTGGTTTTCGTTCATGGCCAAAGAGCGAAGAACGTCGCCGTACAGGTTCTTGATCTCGAGCTGGGACGTCTTGGACATCTTGTGCTGCTCCTTGATGAGCTTGTAGATGCGGCGGAGGTCGTTCTGGACCTTGGTACGGTTGCCATACTCGGAGATCTTGCCGCCCTCGGCCATCTGCTGGACGTAGTGCTCCAGCTTGCGGCAGCTGGCGCGGGGGACTTCTTCGTAGTTGAGGTTTCCACGGGCGTCGACAGTGGTCTGGGGGCCAGTGGGAACGGCAACGTCCTTGTATACGGGGTTGACGTTGAGGACCTCCTTGCAGTTCTCGATGAGCTGCTCACCGAGCTCCTTGGCGAGCTTGTAGGTCTCGCCGCGCTCGGCGGGGCAGTTGTCGATGTGGTACTGCATGAACTCGACCAGCGTGGGGTTGGAGCGGTTCATGATGCGGATGCACTGGCTGACAATCTCACGGTCAACGGCCTTGAGGCGGCCAAAGATGATGTCGTAGTACATGTGAAGGGCATCCTGGCGCGCCCAGTTCCAGGAAGAGTCGTAGGAACGAGCCTTGAGGGAGCTGAAGACGGGTTGAATGCCGGCGGCGTAGAAGTCGCCGTGCTCGGCGGTCCAGAGGTCAAGCTGGGATTGGAGCACCTTCTCGGTCTCCTGGGAGTTGATGTACGCCTTGTCGCCGGCGCGGAGGTCGAGCTTGAGGTACCTCGCAAGGAGCTCGAGCTGCTGCTTGAACAGAGCACGTTGGTCCTTGGTCAAGGCGTCAATGGCGGCAGGGTCCATCATCATGCCGCCGCCAGAGGCACCGGCAGCAGCACCAGCCTGAGGAGTAGATAAGCTGATGCCGGCGGTCGCAGCGTACTTCTGGGTGACATCGTCGAGGAAAGCCTTGGCATCGCCTTCGGATCCCAAACGAGCGGCAGGCTCCATGGTGAGAGCAAGCAGCAGAGTACCGTCTTGTCTTCCGCTGCCGAGGCCCCATCTCGACTCAAGGTATTTTCTCGCGGCCGTAATGTTGAAACCACCAGGCATCTTGGAGGAGATCAGGCGCGCGATAAGGGCCTGGGACTGCTTTCCGAGCTGACCGTCGAAGGTGGCCTGCATGGAAGAGCCAAGCTCGTCCAAAGGAACATCTTCAGGCTTCTCTGGTGTTGAGCCGAATTCCTTGCCAAGGTCACCGAGGATTTCGTTCTGAAGTGTGGACTTGCCTGGATTTCAGAGAGGTTAGCTATTGTGACGATCAAGGGGCTTGGAAGACTTTTCCCTCCCCCACTACTTACCACCAACAAGATCCTTGATGGCCTTGCTAAGGGGCACCTCAGCCAAGGGCTTCTTGAGCTTCTGAGCGATCAGAGCTCGCAGGATGTCGATGGCCTGGACGGGAGCATCGGCAACAGAGGCGGCAGGACCGGCACTGGGTGGAGGAGCAGCGGCAGCGGGAGCAGCAGCGGCAGGGACAGAAGAAGAGGCAGCGGCGGG
This sequence comes from Colletotrichum lentis, assembly GCA_003386485.1. NCBI lineage: Eukaryota > Fungi > Ascomycota > Sordariomycetes > Glomerellales > Glomerellaceae > Colletotrichum > Colletotrichum lentis. The sequence goes on along the minus strand of NWBT01000041.1, from coordinate 670,528 downwards.
CGCGCTCGACGAAGCGGCGGCGGGCTCTGGTTCCTCCTCAATGGGGTCTGCCTCGTAGTAGATCTCCTTGGCGTCCTTGTTATAGCAAAGGATTTGACGCTGGACCGACTTGGCGGCATCGTAGGCTTCGTACTTGGAGGCGAGGGTGCGCTTGGCCATTACGCCAAGGGTATCGGCAGGACCGATTTCAACCACCCTCTCGGCGGTCTTTTCGGCAAGGAAAACATCTTGGGTCTCAATCCACCTCACGGGCGAGGCGAACTGGTAGGCAAGGAGCTCCACAAGGAGCGTGTGGGCAAGCTCTTGCTCGACTTCGGGACGCATGATTGGCAGCTGGGGAGGATAGCTGGGAAACCCAATGACTCGGAGCTGGGAGAAGAACCGGGAAACTGAGTGTATCTTGTCGCCGACGAAGTTTGAAAAGGAGGGAACTGGGTGTTATCCGCAGGAAGCCGTGGGAGAGTCGGGATTTCCTAGGGTAGTTTGGTGATACGAGGCTTGCGGAAGGGTATATGTTAAGCAGACAAGCTCGCAAGGCCTTTTTTTTCTTCTTTCTTTTCTGCTGCACAGTCGGTGGTGGTGGCTGTTCAAGGGAGGAAGAATCAAGTCCGCGCCAGAGAGAGGGAGGGACAGACTGGCGAAGGCGAGCGAGGGAGATGCAGAGAAATTTGTGGGAGGAGTTGTCGGGCCACGGATGAAGGGAAGGCGGCTGGGTTTGATAGAAAAAGAAGTAGGCCGGGAGACTGAGTGGGAGTGAGAGCGAGAGAGAGAGAGAGGTAGATAGACAGATTCAAGGTCGACGGCTCTAGCCCCTCGATATCAGGTCACTGGAACTTGATTGACTTTCTTGGGGGGGGGGGGCGTCAACGTTGTGAGGAGGACACCAACTGTAAAGGGAGTGATTGGGACCAGTCCCGTCAAGAAAAAAAAAAAAGGGCGATTGTTGAACCAGGCAAGGGCCCCCCACCAGGTCAAGGAAGGCAGTGATGAGAGCCCAGAGGAAGGAGAAAGCGCGACGTCGTGGTGGTCCCCAAATGTCGAGGTACCTCTAACGATGCGAGGTACAAGGCATAGTTCGCCCCTGGTTGGATGTACATGAAGTGGATGGAGTAGGCGGATACGTAGTTGCGGTATGTAGAGGCTCGAGCAGGCAAGACTGGGCAAGGGAAGGAAGGACCATGTTTCGATACATTGTCACTGGCTGATGACCTCTCTCTTTCTCACTCTCGTTTTTTCTCTTTCCTGCCGCGAGGGACGTGGAAGAGGCCCCGGAAGAAACAGAAAGGTGGAGACGCTCACTTGTCTTCCAATGGGCGCGAAGACCAGCGTGTGTTGTCCCCTCCCTCTCCTTCCATATTCCCCCCCAATAGAGGTGGAAAAGCGCAAAAGCCCCTTGTGTGGAAGTCGTCAAAGTGGTTTGGTGTCATACGTAGTAGAAGGTGTGTGTGTGTGTGTGTCCCTTTGCTGGCTGCCCGGTACGCCGCAACGCCTGTAGAAAGCTCCTCAACCATATTCAGACGCTTTCCCCAATCGAGCATGGGACGATCAGGGGGGGTACTTCCCCACAAAACCATTTCATTGGGGGAATGCAGGGTGGGACAGTGGAGACTGATTGACTGCCTTTCCTTTTTTCTTGGGAGGGATTGCAGGGAGGCAAGCCATCATTGACGCGTAGACTCGTGCCTACCTGGTTTGTCGTTGGAGTTGGACTGGGGTGTTGTTACAAGGGATCTACACAGTAAGTACGAAGCCCAAAGAAAGAGTTGGTTTTGTGTTGTGAGCAGCTACCGAAATCCCACCGAGAGAGAGGTGGGATGATGATTGTCGATAACCCTTCTCTATGATGTGCCCCGTGGAGTTGCGAGTTGCAGATGCTTGCGAAAAAGCATCCAAGCCACGCAAAGCATAAAACTCTTTGAGGCCAAGCACATTCTTACTGTGAGCCACCATCGATCAATGCTCATACGTAATGTGTAGCAACATGGCAGTAACCTGGCTGGCGAGCGAAGCCAGTCGGTTTACCCATGTTCTGTGCAAGGAAACGGCCCAAGTGGTAGGCGCATCGCCGTCAAAGCTTCATGTGTGCATTATCGACAAGTCTCAAGCGACTCCCTCTGGACGATTCGCCATCCTATTTTTCAACTCGGGCTCGGCCGAAAACTTCGACGCTGCCACCTCTTCAGTCAGCCTGCCGTGCAGTGTCATGTCGTGAGGCGACATGAGACAACACGAGGCGCGTCGTTAACTCGTTGTACCGAGCCATGGCTTGCGACTGCCAATGTGGACTAGTGTCGACTGGCATGGCCGGCCTGTTGTGGCGCGCACTCTCGTGTCTAGAGCTCTCCTCAAAATGGCTTCCTCGCATCCCTTTCCCGAGCTGCCGGAATGCTGGATTCGGGCTAGAGTCGAGTGGCAGCCCCCCTCGATGTGAACTAGTGCGCGTAGGTAAGCGTTAGACCGGCGCGAGGCTCTGTGCCTGAGACCTCTCTAAGCTTTACCTCACATCACTTTTACGGGTTACCTTTGAGATGTACGGATACCCGTTCTGGCGGCTCCCAACCTTGATTCTCTGGCCCGAGTGCTGCTATCAGCCACCCCTCCTCCTTATCGCCACATTTCTGTTGGCCGCCGCCGTCGCAACCGGGCGCAAACATTCAACCAAGCTGAAGTTGGAGCTAGGGCTGGAGCTTGTTGGAGCTTTGGAGCGTGGCGGGGTGTCGATGCCGATAACGATAAGCAAACGCCAACCGGGATCCGGCTCGTCTCGTCGCGACGGGAACTCTGTTGAAGCCGTCATCAACGGAATCGTTCAACTAGGTACACGTGTACGGATACGCACACATGTACGAGTGCGGCAAGCCGTGAGAAAGTGGTGTCATTGATATCTTTTTGGCCCGTCAACCAACAGGGATCCGGAAAGCGACAGCCGCAACGCTCCATCAACAAGTTGCCAGGAGGAGAGGATAGAAGAGTGGAATAAGTGGAAGGGGAGAAATGGGAATTGGAGGGAGAGGAGGGGCAGAGAGTGGAGGCCACTCCATGAGCCCGCCAAAACTTGACGAGGGGGGGGGGGGGGGGGGGGGGNATCGAGGCTTGGTTTTGACAGCAGTATTGACGCCCAAGCTTTTCCCCCTTCGAGTTTCGAGTTCGCTGTTTGATGCGCTTCAGCTCCAGCCTTGACCGGGAGCTGAATTGGTTTGCTGACATATGAGCAGTCTCTGACGGGACGCTCCAGATGTTCAGTAGATGAGCCACCGAGAAAGGTGGGCACGTGAAGCGTCGTTGGTCAGTTTGCTGGTTTGACAGATGTCGTGGGCCACTGGCCAACAAAACCACCATGATGCACAACAGATGAGATGCTGCGGATCATATCCTCCGTTTGCCTCCGTCCACCACAACTGGCATTCTCTACACACTATTGGGACGAGCTCGTCCGAGGGCTCCGAGAGACATCGATGGGCAATCGGAGACCGAGAAGGGCAGCTCGGTGCAACAAATGGTCCAGATTCGAGAATTCCAGCCCTGTTCCCATCGGTTCGTGCTTAAAGTGCTGGGCTAGGCTGGGCAAGTGGGCTGTCTCAGCGCCAGTTTACCCCTCGTCCTTCGAAGGGGGTTCGGGAAAAGGAAAGAAAAGGAGAGGTCTGCCACCGAGGGGCTTTCCGGGCGTGCCAGGCGTGCATTCCTCGAGGAGCATCCGCGTGGCATGGCCCAGAGATAGCTCTCCCGCCCCAAGGGGCCAGCGAGCCAGGAGAGGAGGATTGGGTGCGGTGTGAATCCGATGCGATACGCTGCGGTGGCGGGGTCCCTGCAGCCCCAGGCGTGGGGTGAAGGCGGTGGGGGAGAACAAGACGGCAGAAAAGCCGGTTAGGACGCTAGCAACTGTTGACCGCCTATGGACCGGTCAGGGAGCTACGGGAACGTAACGGGGCATCAAGTATCGTGTACTTGGAGGGGCGAGTCCCGCACAATACCCGGTACATCATTCGGGGTCCCGGCCGAAGTGAATGATGGGGTTTTGTCATCTCTTTGGCCAGCACGCACACGTTGAGAAGCAAGCCGTCCGGAGGCGAGGCCAAACAGTAATCATAATCATGATACACGGACGGAAACTTCCTCAGCCAGGTAAGTCAGCAGCGAGAGGTGCCGCACAGAACCCGGGAAAGCCCGCAGCGGCGCGGACGATTTGGACTGTTATCGTCTATTTGATGCATCCGGGGTAGCAGCGCGGCATCTTATCGGCGGCATCTTAGTCAAGTCTGGTTCTTTGGAGACATTGGACAGGCATGGAAGAACAGAAGATGATGCCATTTGGCCGACGACTCGTGCGTCCACTGACTGATCTAGCAGTATGTGCAAACCAGCAGGCGGTGCCGGTCCTCAGTGCTAAGATTCCGCGGCAGAGATCCGGAAACAAGATGCACACTGCGGATACCCGAAGGCGCATTAGACGAGGGAGACAGGTCACGGCCCGCAAAGCAACCGCAAAGTCATTGTGGTTGGTTGTGGTTGGTCGTGGGTGGTTGTAGTTATCGATGGCTACTGCCCAAGCGTGGGAAATCTCGAGGACGTCTAATGCGTGATTGTAAGTACCGATACATTGCCGCCCGTTCTCCAACAGCGGCACCCTTGCGGGTCCCTTGGGCTGCATGAAGTCAAGGGTGGAGCTGGAGGGGTGAATTGGGTGTTCGACCATCCCCAACAGAACTAAAAAAAAAAAAAATTGGCGAGACATTGGGATTTGAGACTTTTGGAGAGAGAGAGAGAGAGAGAGAGAGAGAGATGGACAGCACGACCATGCAAGGCAGAAGAGAGAGCAAGACAAGGCCATTTGCCAGCCACAAACACGCTTTCAACCGAGAAGGCGCGTGCGAGGCAGAGAAGGCGGGTATGAGGACGTCTGGAAGCTACCTACTTCAGCTCACCTGCCTTGCCTCTTGCCTTGGCCGCCAGTGTCAGACCTTGCCAGTTCCTGTTCCGATGCGATGCCAGTGCTCCGCGAGTTGGCAGTCAGATAATACCAGATACCAGCCCCAATAGGGATTGTATGCAGCAGATACAAGTCACTTCAGGCCAACAGGCTTCCCTCCGTCAGCCCGGACCAACTGGATTCATTCCAATGCAATGTTCCATGTCCACCAAAAAATGACACGGCCTGATTTTCTTAATCGTTGAGTTCCATCTCTCCGAGCGTGCTGCATGTACCTGACCGTTCCCTGGGTACCTCCTTCCACCCGTCCCCTGTTCCACCCCTCCTGCCCCCGAATTGGATCAGACACCTCCAATTACGTTGGCGGGATTGACGGGATTGACCTCACGCTCTCGCACCAAAGAGGCAAGCAATCTCAATCAACAGGTACGGAGTCTGAAGTACCTGGCCCAAAGGTTGGAGCCCATCCACATCGCATCCACTTCTACACCACACCACACCACACCAGTGCACCACACCACACCACACCACACCACACCACACGAGTGACCACACGCCGCCCTCCCGCCCTCAATCAATGAGGTGTGAATGTACACAACCTTCCTTACCTGCTTGTGCCTGTTCCAATTCCCAATCCCACTAGGTATCCCATCAACCCATGTCCAGGTATTGAGACCCAGACAGACAGGCACACGCTCCCTCCTCACTACTCACTCGCACGCTACTCACCAGACCAAGACCGGGACCCAGACCGCAGCAAAAAAGAGTGTAAAGGGATGCTGTTGAACTGCCTCGCCTTCCCGTCATAACCTCTTCCAAGCACCCCTCCCAACCTTCCCTTGATCATCCATCCAACTCTTCTTTAACCTGCCATCTGCCACTCCTTCACTCTACCCTCCACAACCTCACGTCCAGGCCAGATTTTGCAGGGCAGTCTTCTCGTTTTCTTTTCTCTTGTCCTTCATAGACCAATTGCTCTCGGAGAACCAGAGACACAGCTCTAGACGACCCATCCCCACCATACAACCACACAACACGCACCATTCCTCAGCCGACCTTATTGCCTCTTACTCCTTCCCCCGCCATTTCGGAGCATCTTGAAATAGCTGCCTCCTGCTCTTCGCTGAGTACACGGAGTCACAGATAGGTAAGCCACCTTGATTTCCCCATTGCTGCTGTCTGGAGACTGGGGACGAGCAACATGCGGGAGAGAGGACGAGAAAAAGAAAAAAAAAAACCCCCCCACGAATGTCGGCTAACGTGGCGACTGAAGCTCCATTCGCAGGCCACGAAAAAAACTTCACACGCCCCCTTGATACCCCCTCCAAAACCCGCCAGCATGTACGGCGCCGGAACCGGCCCCCAGACGGGCGTCTCTACACCCCGATCCAACGCTTCTCTGCGCCCTCTGACTCTTCGCCACGGCTCTCTCGAGACCTCCCTCCTCGTACCGACTGCTCTCCACTTCCATGCCTCGCAACTGAAGGACCGCTTCAATGCTACTCTCCCCACCGCCACAGATGAGCTTGCTCAAGATGATGAGCCATCATCTGTTGCCGAGTTGGTCGCGAGATACATGGGCTTCGTCGCAGATGAGGTCGAGAAAGGCGAGGATGACGAGTCAGGCTCATACGAAGAGGTCCTGAAGCTCGTCCTTAATGAGTTCGAGCGCGGCTACCTCCAGGGTAACGAGGTTCACGCACTTGCCGCCACCCTTCCCGGCATCGACGCCAAGAAGCTGGTGGTTATTCGCAGCTATTACCAAGCCAGACAGACCACTGGTCGTTCAATCAAGGCCTACGGATCAGCTCTCTTCCGCGCTGCCGACGATGGCTCCGCCGATATTTACACCATCTTTGGCGGCCAGGGCAACATCGAAGAGTACTTCGACGAGCTGCGCGAGATCTACAAGACATACCAGCCCTTCATTGGCGAGCTCATCCTTAATGCTGCCGAGCTCCTCCAGACACTCTCCAAGCACCCCGAGGCGGAGAAGCTCTACCCCAAGGGCCTGGACATCATGAGATGGCTCGAGAGCGAGGACGAGACCCCCGACGTTGACTATCTCATCTCGGCGCCTGTCAGCTTTCCCTTGATTGGCCTTGTCCAGCTCGCTCACTACGAGGTCACCTGCAAGGTCCTCGGCGTCCACCCTGGTCTGCTCCGCGACCAGATTAGCGGTACGACTGGTCACTCCCAGGGCATCGTCCTTGCCGCTATCACGGCCGCCGCCGAGTCTTGGGAGTCATGGAAGGAGCTCGCGCCCTCTGCTCTCACCATCCTCTTCTGGATCGGCGCTCGCAGCCAGCAGGTCTTCCCCCGCACATCGCTGACGCCCACCATGCTGAGAGAGTCCGTGGACAATGGCGAAGGTCTACCCACACCCATGCTTAGCATCAGGGACCTTTCTCAGGCCGAGGTTCAGAAGCACATCGATGCCACCAACAAGTACCTTCCCGCCGACCGCCACATCTCCATTTCCCTCATCAACAGCCCGCGCAACCTTGTCGTTACTGGCCCTCCGATTTCCCTGTACGGCCTGAACGCCCAGCTCCGCAAGGTCAAGGCGCCGACCGGCTTGGACCAGAACCGCATTCCCCACGCCCAGCGCAAGCTCCGCTTTGTCCACCGCTTCCTCCCCATTACCGCGCCTTTCCACAGCAAGTACCTTGCTGAGGCAACCGAGCTGATTGACGAGGACCTCAAGGACATCAAAATCCCCTCCAAGGCTCTGGGCACTGCTGTCTTCGACACCAACACTGGAAAGGACCTTCGCGAGGCGGGCGACAGCAACATTGTCCCCACCATCGTCCGTCTCATCACCAGAGACCCTGTCAACTGGGAGAAGGCTACTGTTTTTCCCCAGGCGACTCACGTCCTCGACTTCGGCCCTGGTGGCATTTCCGGCCTGGGTGTTCTCACCAGCCGCAACAAGGAGGGCACTGGTGTGCACGTCATCCTTGCCGGCGCCATCGACGGCTCTATCACAGAGGTTGGATACAAGCCCGAGCTCTTTGACCGTGATGAGGAGCACGCTGTCAAGTATGCCGTCGACTGGGTGAAGGAGTTTGGCCCTCGTCTGGTGACCAACTCCAACGGCGACACGTACGTCGACACCAAGATGAGCAGACTGTTGGGTCTCCCCCCCATTGTCGTCGCCGGCATGACGCCCTGCACTGTCCCCTGGGATTTCGTTGCTGCAACCATGAACGCTGGCTACCACATTGAGCTAGCTGGTGGCGGTTACTTTGACCCCGGCATGATGACTACCGCTTTGAAGAAGATTGAGGGCGCGATCCCGGCTGGTCGTGGTATTGGTGTAAACCTCATCTACGTCAACCCCCGCGCCATGCAGTGGCAGATTCCCATGCTCGGAAGACTCCGAGCCGAGGGTGTGCCCATTGAGGGCCTGACTATTGGTGCTGGTGTTCCCTCCGTCGAGGTCGCCCAGGAGTACATTGACACCCTTGGCCTGAAGCACATCAGCTTCAAGCCCGGCTCCGTGGATGCGATCCAGGCCGTCGTCAACATTGCCAAGGCCAACCCTACCTTCCCTGTCATTTTGCAGTGGACTGGTGGTCGCGGCGGTGGTCACCACTCGTACGAGGACTTCCACCAGCCCATCCTCACCATGTACCCCCGTATCCGTCGCCAAGCAAACATCATTCTTGTTGCCGGCAGTGGCTTCGGCGGTGCCGAGGACACCTACCCTTACCTCACGGGCGAGTGGTCCAGGAACTACGGCTACCCTCCCATGCCTTTCGACGGCACCCTGTTCGGTAGCCGCATGATGGTGGCCAAGGAGGCCAAGACCAGCCCGGCTGCCAAGCAGGCCATCATTGACGCCCCCGGTGTCGATGACAGCGAGTGGGAGAAGTCCTACACTGGCCCCACGGGTGGTGTCATCACTGTTCTCTCCGAGATGGGAGAGCCCATCCACAAGCTCGCGACTCGTGGTGTCCTGTTCTGGGCTGAGATGGACAAGAAGATCTTCTCCCTCCCCAAGGAGAAGCGTGTCCCGGAGCTGAAGAAGAACCGTGACTACATCATCAAGAAGCTCAATGACGACTTCCAGAAGGTCTGGTTCGGTCGCAACCGCGCCGGCGAGGCCGTCGACCTGGAGGACATGACCTACGGTGAGGTTGTTCGCCGCATGGTCGACCTTCTCTACATCCGTCACGAGCAGCGCTGGATCGACCCTACCTTCATCAGACTCACCGGCGACTTCATCCGCCGCGTTGAGGAGCGCTTCACCTCTAAACCCGGCCAGGTCGCTCAGCTTCAGGATTTCAAGGACCTCCATTCGCCTTACGAGACTGTGGAGAAGATCCTGTCCCACTACCCTGATGCCGAGACACAGCTCATCAACGCCCAGGATGTCCAGCACTTCTTGATGCTGTGTCTGCGTCCCATTCAGAAGCCTGTCACCTTTATCCCCACTCTCGACGAGAACTTTGACTTCTACTTCAAGAAGGATTCTCTGTGGCAATCCGAGGACCTCGGTGCCGTCATTGGTCAGGATGTCGGACGTACCTGTATTCTTCAGGGACCTACCGCTGCCAAGTTCTCGAAGGTCATTGACGAGCCGATCAAGGACATCCTCGATGGCATTCACCTCACCCACGTTGAGTACCTGACCAGGGATCTTTACAACGGGGACAAGAAGGCCATCCCCACTATCGAGTACTTTGGTGGCAAGCTGATCGAGACGGACGTTCCCGTCGAGGATGTTGACGGTCTTACTGTCTCATACGATGACGCCCACAAGAACACCTACCGTCTGTCGACCTCGCCTACGGCTACTCTGCCGAGCCTCGACGCTTGGTTGGCTCTGCTTGCTGGGCCCGATCGCAGCTGGCGCCACGCCCTCCTCACCTCCGAGGTTGTTGTCCAAGGCCAGAAGTTCCAGACCAACCCCATCAAGCGTATCTTTGCTCCGGCCCGGGGCCTCTTTGTCGAGATCCAGAACCCCAAGGACCCCAAGAAGACGAAGATCATCGTCAAGGAACAGCCTCGCCACAACCAGTACGTCGATGTCATCGAGGTCAAGCTTGAGGGCCAGAACGACATTGTCGTCAACATGATCAAGGACACCACCGCCCTCGGCAAGCCCGTTGCCCTTCCCCTCAAGTTCACCTACCACCCCGAGGCTGGCTACGCCCCCATCCGCGAGGTCATGGAGGGCCGCAACGACCGCATCAAGGAGTTTTACTGGCGTGCATGGTTCGGCGACGAGAAGTTTGACCTGGATGCCGATGTGAGCAGCAAGTTCGATGGTGGCAAGGCTACCATCACTGGCGAGGACATCAATGACTTCATCCACGCCGTTGGCAACACTGGCGAGGCCTTCGTCGAGCGTCCCGGCAAGACTGTCTACGCTCCCATGGACTTCGCCATCGTTGTTGGCTGGAAGGCCATTACCAAGCCCATCTTCCCTCGCACCATTGACGGCGACCTGCTGAAGCTGGTGCACCTGTCGAACGAGTTCCGCATGAAGCCCGGTGCCGAGCCCCTCAAGAAGGGTGACGAGGTCTCTACCACCGCACAGATCAATGCTGTCATCAATCAGGAGTCTGGCAAGATGGTGGAGGTCTGCGGCACCATCTACCGCGATGGGGAAGCCGTCATGGACGTCACCTCGCAGTTCTTGTACCGCGGTGCTTACACCGACTACGAGAACACGTTCCAGCGCAAGATGGAGACCCCGATCCAGTTGCACCTGGCCTCCAGCAAGGACGTTGCTGTTCTTAAGTCGAAGCAGTGGTTCAACACTGATGACTTGCCCCGCGACCTCGACCTTCTCGGACAGACGCTCACCTTCCGTCTCCAGAGCTTCTACCGCTACAAGACCAAGACCATGTATAGCAGCGTCTCCACCCAGGGCCAGGTCCTGCTTGAGCTGCCCACCAAGGAGGTCATCCAGGTCGCCAGCGTCGATTACGAGGCCGGCCAGTCCAATGGCAACCCCGTGGTCGACTACCTCGAGCGCAACGGTACCCCGCTCGACCAGCCCCTGCACTTTGAGAACCCCATCCCTCTGAGCGGCCGCACCCCTCTCCAGCTCCGTGCCCCTGCTACCAACGAGAACTACGCTCGTGTCTCTGGAGACTACAACCCCATCCACGTCTCGCGCGTCTTTGCCAACTACGCCGCTCTCCCCGGCACCATCACCCACGGCATGTACTCCAGCGCCGCTGTCCGCAGTCTTGTCGAGACGTGGGCCGCCGAGAACAACATTGGTCGTGTCCGCAGCTTCCACGCCTCCCTGGTCGGCATGGTACTCCCCAACGACGACCTCCAGGTCAAGCTTCAGCACGTTGGCATGGTTTCGGGTCGCAAGATCATCAAGGTCGAGGCCAGCAACAAGGAGACGGAGGAGAAGGTTCTCCTCGGCGAGGCCGAGGTTGAGCAGCCCGTGACCGCCTACGTCTTCACTGGCCAGGGCTCCCAGGAGCAGGGCATGGGTATGGAGCTGTACGCCAGCAGTGACGTCGCTAGGGAAGTGTGGGACCGCGCCGACAAGTACCTGTTGGACAACTACGGTAAGCCACATACATTTATGCTGCATTTTGAGCTGTTTTCACTAACTATTTGCAGGCTTCTCGATTACCAACATTGTCAAGAACAACCCCAAGGAGCTCACCGTCCACTTTGGTGGCCCTCGTGGCAAGGCCATACGCCAGAACTACATGGCCATGACGTTCGAGACGGTTTCTGCCGATGGGACAATCAAGTCGGAACGTATCTTTAAGGAGATTGACGAGAAGACGACGTCGTACACGTACCGCTCGCCCACAGGGTTGCTGTCTGCGACGCAGTTCACGCAGCCCGCCCTCACGCTCATGGAGAAGGCCAGCTTCGAGGACATGAAGTCCAAGGGTCTCGTGCCCAGAGACTGCACCTTTGCCGGTCACTCTCTGGGTGAATACTCGGCCCTCGCGGCGTTGGCGGAGGTGATGCCGATCGAGAGTTTGGTGTCGGTTGTCTTTTACCGTGGGTTGACGATGCAGGTTGCCGTCGAGCGCGACGCAGCCGGTCGATCCAACTACTCGATGTGCGCCATCAACCCCAGCCGAATCTCCAAGACGTTCAACGAGGAGGCTCTGCAGTTTGTTGTGGACTGTATCTCGGAGGAGACGGGCTGGCTGCTCGAGATTGTCAACTACAACATTGCCAACATGCAGTATGTTGCTGCCGGTGACCTGCGCGCTCTTGACACCCTCACGGGTGTTACCAACTTCCTCAAGCAGCAGAAGATTGACATTGAGGAGATGCGCGGCAACATCGACGAGGCCAAGGGCGCGCTCAAGGAGATCATCAAGGGCAGCGCCGAGGCTACGCTCAAGAAGCCGACGCCGCTGGAGCTCCAGCGTGGGTTTGCGACGATTCCTCTGCGCGGCATCGACGTGCCGTTCCACTCGACGTTCTTGCGGTCTGGTGTCAAGCCGTTCCGGTCGTTCCTTCTCAAGAAGATCAACAAGACGACGATCGACCCCGCCAAGCTCGTGGGCAAGTACATCCCCAACGTGACGGCGAAGCCGTTTGCTATCACAAAGGAGTACTTTGAGGACGTGTACAAGCTCACCAACTCGCCCAAGATTGCGTCGATCCTGGCCAACTGGGACCAGTACACGCGGGATGGACCGGCGGCCACCGCAGTCAACGGGGAGCACGAGGGACCTGGAGCGGCCGCGTAAGGCTGGCTGGCTGCAAGGTCAGGTAGGGGACGGATGGAGGTGTGTCTGTCTGTGTGTGTGTGTGTGTGTGTGTGTGTGTGTGTGTGGAGCTACGTTTTTACGAAGGACAAAAAAAGGGAGAGGATTAGATGATTCAAGATGGACTCACTGAATGACTCTTAGACGGCGTAATCGTTGTACAAACTAGCTGGGGAAGCTGTTTCCGGACGACTTGTTTTTGTTATGTTGCGGGTTAGAAGTGGTTTCAGTGTTGAGCATTTTTTTCACAGTCTAGTGTGAGGCGTTGATTGTTGCGGTATTATTTAATAGTGGCACGAGAAGACAATAGAGAGCAATTGGTTCAGCATTGTTTCCGGAGTGACTCGAATTGACTGAACAAGAATGGCCAAGGATGAACAGCGGCGGCACGGCTCGGAGAGAGTGGAGAGAGGGGCAGCGTCGACAAAGGCGAGTGGGATTAATTGCCCGATGGCGTCGCTTTTGTCCGACGTTGAAACACGATGACTGATGTGCGGAGTCTACACTACATAGGTAGTAGGAAGGGGAGGGAGGGAGTGAGTGAGGGAGAAGGGGGGGGTAAGAAGGGAAGGCCGGGGACTAAGCACGACAGGAGGTTGACAGCGGGGGATCTACGGAGGGAGGCTGCAGGGGCCCGTCCCGGGAACCAGATGGTTTTCCCGAAGACGAAAGGGCGCAGCAGAAGCATGCATGCAGGCGGATGGGGTGAGGTTTTTTTTTTTTTTTTGGTAACTCTGCAGTTAGCTGTTAGTCATTAAGGTCAGTTAGGTAGGAGATAGTGATGATGATGATGATGATAATGATGATGCATAGGACGGACGACGAGATTGGTATGTATGTATGGATGGATGGTCACTAAACCAGGCAGAGACGGCGGACATCTGACGAGATAGCGAGATAGGAGAAGATAGGAGTGATGGTAGGTAGTAAAGCTGTCGAAGCCATCGGGATCGAGTCATGGCAAGGCGCATTAGTGGGTGTGGGGGCGGAGGAGGGTTCTATCATCTATGGGTAGAATTAGATAAGCATGTTTTTTATCGCTAGTATCCGTATCTCAGGTACCTAAGCTAAGTACCTACTCTGTAGGCCGATACAGAGTACCATGTAGGGAGCAATCGGGCAGCGGCGAGCGCCGTGTGACGTGCGACCGGTGCGCTGCGAAGAGGGGGCGGGGGCGTAAACTGTCCGCTGAGTTCCACGCAATCGGAGTCCCGGAAACACGCTTCCAAGGGGAGGGGGGGCCCAGGAGGAGAGGCCCAAGGGCCAGACGCCACTTGGCCGGTTCTCTTGTCATTAGTAGTTTTTTTTTTTTTTTGTCCTATTGCGTGTGCTTCGTGTTTGGGTGGGCTATTCGAACACGTGTGAGGGGGCAAAGCAAGCTTCTTTTTGTCTCGGCGGGCTCTTCTGACAACTCCCGCTCTGAGTGAGGCACGCACCGCATCAAGCTACGCAACCGCCTATCGACCGAGGCAAGATACCCAACTATCCGTATACCTACTACGTACATAGTATGTAATAATAGATGCGCCCGACCCCTCAGCCGTACGTTGCGGTCCTGGGCTACCTTACCTTACCTTACCTTACCTAGTTGACTTGGCCTGACCTGACCTAAAACGATAGCAGCAGCAGCAGCAGCAGCAGCAGCAGCAGCAGCAGCACATGCTTTGATGCGCGTCAAACCGTCGCACTGCATATATGTACCGGTCTCTCTCCCTCTTCTTTTCTTTTTTAGCGACTTTCCGCTGCTCTCGTGGTTTTTGGCTGTCCCCCCCCCCNTTCTAGAAAGTAGAAACCTTGTACCGCCGACCTTGAACGATCCCAGCACCACCACTTACCCCCACCACCCAACCACTGCGTCCTACCTTTTGCATCGACCCGTGATCTGTTCCCATGAGCAGGACTAGGTAGACTCGGTGACCCTTTTTTTTTTTTTTTTCCATCCTTCTGCTGGTTCGAATCCTCTTTGTGAGATACTCGTTCTCTCAGCACGACAACGTTACCTGCCTTAGACTCCCGAGAGAAGACACCGTGGGGTTTCCCCGCCCCGGACACTCTGCCGACGGCAACCGAACAACGGACATAATATCCGTATCACTTTCGACATTGCATTGACGTCGTCTACTATCCGACCGGGCTCGAGTTGCGATTGCTGGCCACGGGTAACCGATAATACGAAAAAGAAAAGGAAAAGGGGAAAAAAGAAAAAAGAAAAAAACCGAAAAGAAAACAAAGCCCCGCGGCTTCAACACCTTCCACTGCCGCAAGACCGCAGCAGCACTCGCAGAGGCAGAGATGGGCGATATGATTCAGGACCTGCCCCCCGCGGCCTCTTCTTCTTCTTCTTCTTCTTCTTCTCCTTCTTCTTCATCGTCTCCTTCTTTCTCGTCACCGGCGACTCGGCGGAACCAGCTCTTTCTCGGCACCTTTGTCCACTCCAAGACGAGGGAGGCGCTCGAGTATCTTCACGATGCCGCCGTGTGCGTCGACACGTCGGGTACCATTGTCGCCGTCGAGACGGGATACGACCTGGCACGGGCTGAGGCCGAGCTGCTCCCCCGCCTGGGGTGGGAGATGGGCCATGTCGAGGTCAATGTCGGGAGGGACGGCCAGTTCTTCTTCCCTGGCTTTATCGGTACGTTTGCTCATGTCTTTCTTCTTTCTTTCTTTCTTTCTTTCTTTCTTATTCCCCCGCCCCGTGTTGGTCCAGCGTTCCATCTCGGGGCCGCCCGGGGCCGGGCCACTGCAGACACGGGGCGTAAGTAGCAGACATGGGACACAAACAAGCATGAGGCGGCGCCCTCGCTGCGAGACATTTCCGCGCCCTTCTTGACGCTAACATGCAATCAACCTACGCCGCCGACAGACACCCACGTCCACGCCTCGCAGTACCCCAACGTCGGCATCTTTGGCAAATCCACCCTGCTCGACTGGCTCAACACCTACACGTTCCCCCTCGAGTCGAGCCTCAAGGACCTGGCCAAGGCGAGGCGCGTCTACACGGCCTGCGTGCGCCGCACCCTCGCTCACGGCACCACCACCTCGGCCTACTTCGCCACCATCGACGTCGGCGCCACGAACCTGCTGGCCGACATCTGCCTGGCCCTAGGCCAGCGTGCCTTCGTCGGCCGCGTGTGCATGGACCGCGACGGCCTGTGTCCCGACTACTACCGCGACGAGTCGTCCGTCGACTCGTTGCGCAAGACCAGGCAGACGGTCGACCACATACGCTCCATCGACCCAGCCTTTGACATCGTCGCCCCCGTACTGACCCCGCGCTTCGCCCCGGCCTGCTCGCGCGAGGCCATGAGGGGCCTGGCCGACTTGCAGCAAGAGCTCGGCCTGCTCGCGCAGACGCACATCTCGGAGAACGAGGGCGAGGTCGAGCTCGTGCGGCAGCTCTACCCGGAGAGCGAGAGCTACACCGACGTCTACGACGCCCAGGGCCTGCTGAGCGAGCGCATGATCCTCGCCCACGCCATCCACCTGTCGGAGAAGGAGGCCCGCACCATCGCCGACCGCGGCGCAAAGGTCTCGCACTGCCCCTGCAGCAACAGCAGCATCACGAGCGGCGCCGCTCGGGTGCGCTGGCTGTGGGACATGGGCATCGACGTCGGCCTCGGCACCGACATGAGCGGCGGCTACAGCCCGAGCATCCTCGACGCCGCGCGCCAGGCCGCCCTCGTGTCGCGCCACGTCGCCATGGGGCTGCGCGGCCCCGAGAGGGAGAGGGCCAAGCTGACGGTCGACGAGGTGCTGTACCTCGCCACGAGGGGCGGCGCCCGCGTCGTCGGGCTGCGGGACAGGGTCGGCGGGTTCGAGGTCGGCATGCAGTGGGACGCGCAGCTGGTCGGGCTGCCGCTCGTCGACGAGGACGGCCATCAGGGCGACGGCGGCGGCGGCGGCGGCGGCGGCGGCGGCAACGTCGACATCTTCGGCTGGGAGAGCTGGGAGGACCGGGTGGCCAAGTGGCTTTACAACGGCGACGACCGCAACACCAAGATGGTCTGGGTCAAGGGGCGGCTGGTGCACTCGGCGAGGTAGGCGGCCGGCGCCAAAGCCTGTGGTCCGATGATTGATTGATTGACTAGTTGATTGTATGTGCGGCATGGCATCTATGCGATGAGGCGGATATGGATATAAATGCATTGGGTTCGGCGTTTGTTTCGTGGCTCTCGGGTCGGGTCGGGGGGGGGGGTGGCCTTTTGATGTTCGACCATCGGGGTGAATGAGATTGGTTGGACATAATGACGCCTAGAGCCATGGAAATTGTTTTCTTCGGCAATGCCGCGGTTTCCCCTCTGGTGGTTGGTGTGTTATAGTTAACTAAGACGGGGTTCATGGCCAATATCGAATCGTGTTCAACCTTGTGCTTCAAGCTCGGTGGCTGCAGCTCTTCGGAAACGGTTGTGCCCGACTGTCTCCTCAGCACACAACCAATGTTTCTAACAAGTATCCAACACAAAGTACAACCTGAGATATCATCAACATGATATAACACCATCGCTCTAGTGCCCGATGAACAAGGGGGGG